>CAMXCT020006536.1:0-409287 GCA_947184155.2 Cladocopium goreaui
CACCAACTTAGATATCTTGGGGGCCTCACATTGTATTGGTCTCCTTAGGAACACGATCAGGCGGCTAAGCAGTTGGACCCTTCCAGGTGGTGCCAAGGGGCTGTGGATAGTGGTAGATACATCTACCCTCTGGTTATGACTAACAGTTTGCCATGGTATAGATGGCCCATAGAATAGATGGTTTACCGAACTTAAAAATGGGTGGATTTTCCATGGCGAACTGTTAAATAACCAGATGGTATACAGGATGGTGCCCCCAGTTGTAACTTGGTTTGTAAACCCCAGTAACTATAGTTACAAGTGCCATAAACATCCATAAACCATAGTTATTGAAATCAGAAACCGGCTTCGCTATCTTGGGGGCCCCACTTTTGTAAGAGAGCTTAAGGGTCTTTCTAAACATCTATAAACCAATGACTTGAATGTCTTGCCTGATCTGAAGCTAGATTTCGGCCTGGCTGGACATCGTGCCGACTAACTTGGAATTGAAGGAGAAGCCCTTGAAAAATCCACTTAGATAAACCATTTTGTAGGACATTTGCCACTATTATTTGTCAAATATATTGAATAGGTTTGGTAAGAAAACCCTTCACTATTGTCTTTGATGTGGTAAGAAAACCCTTTTGTCAACACTTCACATTCTCAATGACTCCAGGAAAATGAGCTCCCGGACTCCAGTTGACCCATCCAGAATTTCCTCAGTGCCCGTGCAGTGCGATCGTATCAACATGTATCCTGGATGCCCTTAGAAACCAACAAAAGTGGGATTCAAGCACTTGATGTGAGGGTATCACTAATGACGAGATTTAAGGACACCCTCCAGTAAACTCACATAGTTATGGAAAATTGCCACTTTATAAATTACGTACCTATTAAACATATTCAAATGTAATTTCTACACAACGTTATTTACCAGAGGGTATGGCATAGTGTCCAACGCACGTGCCTGACAACTAACATTCAGCCATGAAGCAAGGTGCGCCGCGTAGAGCGCCCAAGCATGAGGCCACAACGCCCCCAGGATGTCCACCATATTCATCTCGTCTTGGATCAGCGCTGCGGCTTGACCGGCCCCAATGATGGTACCCTTTGGCACCACGCGCAGTTCTCATATGGTGTAGACAGGCCCACGCCTGCACACTGGGCCAGCAAAGCTGCCTTTTGTGCCACACCCCCAGCAAGCGCAGGCTAACTAACAATTCCCGGCCGGCCCAAAGCAAGCAAGTCCAGCCATCCCAGTCAGCAAGACACAAAATGTCACCGCATATGAAGTCACCGCACGACTACAATCGGAGGTTCTGTTGATGTAACTTGGCAACCAAGGCAGATCTTCCAAATCTTCCAACTTCAAAGGACGCGACATTCCACGCTTGGCTTAAGCTGCGCCGAATTGGGCAACCGCAGCGAGAGACACTGTCCATAGTTATGTTAGTTTACCAGAGGACATATGCATTGCCAATTGGGCCAATCTTAGATACCCTGCAGCACAACAAAAAAACAAATTGTTAGCTAAAGTAGATATTCCTATTGAAATCGCAACATGTTAAAGGATTAGACTACACATCCAAGGTTAACCTAGTATGCAGGATAAATAAATATATGGCTGTAAAACCAATTCATGAACAGGATATCCAATCACATATCGGGAACTTACCAACCACATATGACGAGCAGTGAGGCTATCCTTCTACCTATGTCACCCTGGATCATGAAATGTTGATGGCTCAACCACCTTGAAACCTATATTGTGTTGATACTACTAGTATCTAAACTATCTATTTAACGATCAACCGCCATTGAAAATACAAGCTATGGAAAATGGTTAGACATTGTGATGTTCCAGTTCGCAAACTGTTAAATTCCCGGACGGTAATTCCCACTCTTCCACCATTTTGTTGAAATCCCTGTTGTTGTGGGATGCACCCCACCGTGAAGTCACCATGAAACATTACCCTCTGGTAAACATTAACAAACAAAAAACTATGAACAATCACCATTTTTAATAGGTAAATAAACTATTTCTATGGGCCATGTTCAATAGCTATGTAAACGTTTACCAGTGGGTAAAGTCACTGGTTGATCATCCAGCACCTGTTCGCTTTTCCAAGTTTCAGCATCGGTGAATTCACCAGCTTTGCAAATTCCTGCCCGAGACGGGTGCTGTTTTTTCAACCCAGCCGAATCGCTGGCGGTGAGATGTATCATCTTAGGTGTAAGTTACGAAAACATGGTGAAACTTAGATAGCTGCTAAAAGATCTAATTTTTGGCTGGTGAATGGACTCATTTTACAATTGATAGCAAAAGATTAAAGTACTAAAGCATAAACAAGGTTGACCCCGTTTATAAAGCCCGTGAAGTAGTTCGATATATCCCCCATAAACTACAGTAAGAGTTAAAGAAGTTGTGAACTTGGCCTCAGCTTGTGAACCATGACTGGTCCCCAAATCTGGATAATGAAGAATCCAAACCGATGAGATTTTAAATTCGTGTGTTTCATTGCGTTTCTTTTTTTAAACATGGCTAGATTCAAGATGATTTAAATTGATTTAAGATTCTATCTTGGGCTGCTATTATATAACTTACCAAGAAATAGGGATGATAAGGAATGTCAATTTTCACAAAGATCAAAAACTTGCCCCATCCCAAGTCCTACTCTATGGATCTATGATCCAGTCACGACTGGATATGGCTAATTCATAGTGGATCGTATCGCCCAGGAAATCCTACAATGTGAGGCCCCCAAGATATCGTTCAGTTGGGGTTCACATAACTCCAATTTCACTATGGTTTATGGTACGCAAATAACGAGCTAGTTACTGGGGCTTTTGTTAACCAACAAACATCACTGGGGGGCCTCACATTGTACTTCTCCCGGCGTTCTCGCTTCAACACGTGGCCCAGGACGGCTACTTCGGGCCATGGCGATCTAAGTCCACAGCAGTATACCCATGGCTTGCAGCTTATGGTATCAAGCTATGGGTACTGCTTATCAATTGGGATTGTTATACCTCCAATTAGATTATCTAGCTAGGTTAACAATCCCAATTGCTTAGTAAGATATTGGAGGTATAATCTAATTAGATAAGTTGAATAGATATAACCTCCAATCCCAATTGTTAGGTATTCAACTTATCTAGCTTAGCAATTGGGATTCTTGAACCTCCAGCTCAATAAGTTTGCCAAAAGACGATCAACTGTTAGTCAGCTGGAAAAACACATCCAATTTGAAGATTCCAACCCCATTCCCAACACGAACCGACCATCTACATGAATGGCCAAATTGGACACTTTGCTGTTTCTTTTAAGCCGGCTGGTAATCATATATTCCCATTTATGGCCAACGAAATATTAAGCTACCAGTCATCATCTTTTTGTTTACTACTACATTTTTTTTTTTTCCTGCGACACCTTTTTCACCGCCATTGGTCACATGGTCAGATCCCCTGTCTTAGAGGGAGGCGGCTGGGGTGGGGGGGGTCGTCTCCTCGCGCTTCGGCGAGGAGATCGAAAAAAGGGGGAGGGTCGCCGTCGGTGTGGTCGGTGGCCATACGTTCCCCACATGTTTTTCCGGCTTGACCACCTCCAAGCGTGACTTTCAATGGTTAAACCTTCCCTTGAGGTTAAACTGGATCCCAACAATTTGGTGAATCCAAGTCTTGTTGGTTTACTCAGTTTATTTTTGTTCCTGTTATATATAGTAATCTGGGGATGGGTCAAAACCTTGTACCCCTGGTGAACATCAAAATAGCTGGTAAATGGATGTGAATAACCCACTAAAAATGTATCTATAGGTATTGACCCATACCCATCTCTATTAAATACAACATATACGTATAGTAAGCACTCAGATGTTGGGTTTACATTTGTTTACTGGTTTACAATTTGGTTTGCTCAATATAACTAGCCGTTTCTTGCAAGCTAATGTCCAATATCCTCAATCACCAGTCGCCTCAATCCCAGCACTCAGATTTAGCCAAGGAGATCCAACATGTCCCGCTAAAAACGAACGATTCTCCAAAGTGGTCCTAGTAAATTCACCTGGTATTCAGTTTTTCCAATGGTCAAAGCTTGGTTTCATACCAAGCATTTTGGTCCAAATGGAGGTTTCCTAAAATGAAGCTACCCCCAAATCATCCATTGAAAAAGATACGGGATTTTCCGATAAAAAATCATCCGAATATATCATCCATTTCAGCTGGGGAAATGCACCATTTATGGCTAAACCCCCAGTTATCTGGGTAAATTATCATATTTCACCAACCTGAATCTTGCGGCCATAAAAGGGGATGATTCCCCGAATCCTAACTATGATTAGGTCGTGAGGTAGAAGAGGGTTCGGTCGTGATCAAATTTACCCAGAAAAAAATGGCTAAAGTCCCCCAGAAAAATGGCACCAGGTCCGATGTGTCACAAATCGCCCGGTCCTCTTTGTTGATGGTGCCATCCCCTGAGGAATCCATCGTCATGAAGAGCTTCTTCACCTTCCTGCTCGCCGGCCAGCAGGAGACATAGACATGTCACGGCTCAGTGTAGATACCCTCTGGTTATTTAACATAGCCATGGACAATGGCCCATTTATAGATGGTTTACCTATTAAAAATGGGTGGATCTTTCCATGGCTATGTTACATAACCAGATGGTAGATTTAAAAAACGCAATGTTTTAAAGAATGGGAACTAAATATACTAAATCGAACATGGTGTATTCTATCCATGATTGTAATATGTATACGCCTGTGTGTTTGAAGTTTGTGTCGGATTCTATGTATAGAACCTGCTCCGCCAACAGCCCAGTGGCACCCCGTGCCTCGTGTACAAAGCAACGTCTCTTTCCTCGATGAAAAGAAGCAGGTTGGCTGAGCAGCTTTCGTCAATGAAACCAATGGTCAATGGAATGGTTTAAGGGAACACCAACCGACAAACTTTGGGAATAAATATCCTCCATATATTGGGAATAATACTCCCATTTGACTTTCATATTTTTCAGAAGGGTAGGTCAACCACCAAGCAGTATTGCTTGGTGGTTTGATATGGTTTTTATGTTCCATTTGACCTGGGCAATGGCAAAATGACCATTTTCCTAGGGAAACCGATGAGAAACCATCAGATCAATGGAATGGTTTAAGGGTAACAGCGTCACCGGAAATCATGTTTTTTACATGTGCTTACCATCAAATTCACTGGGGGCTCATGATGAGCAGCCTGTCTGAAATCATTTTGGAGGAATCACGAAATAACCAGTTTGAAATAATGTTTATTGAAAACTTGGGTGTCTATTCCAATTAACTTGGATTTGCTGCCACAACAACAGCCACACACAACTTTCAGTACATTCTTGAAAGGGTATGCATAAATTACAATAATTCACTCACTTGAAACAAGGGGATAACTCCTGATAATTATCATCTGGTAATTTAACATAGCTATTGAAAATGGCCATAGAAACAGTGAATTTTCCCATTAAACATGGTGATTTCCCATAGCTATGTTAGTTTACCTGAAGGTAATTATCATCTAAAATTGAAAAAATGAAATTGAAACTAACTTGAAATTACAATAATACTGTGGATGAAGAAATCCTGCACCAGTTGAGAACGGTGGTTGATTCCAGTATTTTGTTTGGATTGAAACACCATCCGAACTTGGTGGTGCAGGATTTCGCTGGCCCATCCACAGTATGAAGATAATTCACATGTTCTTCTGGTAAACATTAACAAAAAACTATGAAAAATCACCATTTCAAACGGGTAAATCAACTATTTCTATGGCCATGTTCCAGTTCGCAAACTGTAACAGATTTCCAGGCCGGGTAATTCCCCCGTCACAATTCCCATCATGCCAGTGACCGGCCGTGAGGTCCTGATCATTTACCCAGGCTACAAGATGATGCCCTTGGGCAAACATTTGTTGGTGTATTACCCTCTGGTAATTTAACATAGCTATTGAAAATGGCCATTTATAGTGGATTTTCCCATTAAAAATGGTGATTTTCCATAGCTATGTTAAATTACCAGAGGGTAATCCCCTGAATATAGATGTATCTACCATAAACATCCACTAGCCCATTGAGCAAAGCATGATTGTAAGCTACTTACTTAGTGGGATGAACTACCAAGAATCGTATATGAGAAACCAATATCAACCATTACCAACCTAGGTTTTCCATGGTATTCCCCTAAGATGTGGTATTTAATAAACTGAAGGTATTACTAACTCTCAATATCAACAACTCTTATTGGATTGGTTTAAAGGAATGTTTACAGGAACCCCCCATATTTGATGGTAAAAACCATGGTTTCCGGTTAATATTTTCTCTTAAACCAATCCAGTGACACTCCTAACCTAAGGTTTCCCCCTATGTTTTCATGGCCAATCAGCCAGAGGGCCCCTATACAAAAATGACCTAAATTCTTAGCTGGTGAGTTAGTAGATCATCCCATACCAAAAGACAAAATTCAGTTAAGTCGTTTCTACCCATCCAGTTGGTTAACCATAGTCATTAGCAGTTACTAACCAACAACCATTACATTTTTCTATGAACCATTCACCTCTCTATAGCCATTAATAACCATTAACCACTAACCATTACTAGCCATCCAGCTGGTTAATCCACTTCAAAATAGCAAATTACATTACTGGCTGGTGGTATACCAATCCCTCTGAAAAAATGACTTCGTCAGTTGGGATGATTAAATTCCCAACTGAATGGAAAGTCATAGAATTCCATGGTTCCAAACCACCAACCAGATTAAATCTCCATTTTTCTTGGTTAAATCACCATTTTCTGATGGTTTTCCTATGGAAAAACACCGCAGACTTCTCCAATGGACGCCATGACACTTTCTGCTTGAAGGCCAGTTCTTCATCCGAGCTTGCCGTCTTCATGGTCTGTTGCACCTGGTTTTTCAAATGGGGTCATCATCATTTCAGTATCGTGGGAAAAACAATATATAAAATATCATGGGTATCATTAAAAAAAATGGTGATACAAAGCATTTCCTTAAGCAAATCATGATCATAAATAGGTTTTATTACTGATATCAGTCACTGATATATTCAATACACTACCCATGACTGGGAATGGTTTATACCACCTATATACTTATGGTGATTTGTCATGGTCGATCAGCAAAATCCAAGTACGGTCGATTATCAGGCCCAGATGCTCCATGTATGGTATATTTACCTATTGTAAATTTGGATGGTGTTTAAGGGGTAAATGTTGATGACTATTCCATACATGAAGCATATTTCAGTTTTTGGGGGGTAAACCCATTAAATGTGGTGCCCAATAGCTGGATGGTTTATAGGGGAAAATCCTGCTAACATGATTTGGGGGTGCCCCTATGGCCCTATTTTAGGAAACCCCCATTTCAGTAATTTGATATCCCGTTAATTTCGTTCATGTTTTGACAGTTTTGACAGCATAAAAAGGTGGTTTGGGGAAACTCACCATAGGATTTCCTGGCTTGTACAAATACTGGAGAAATATACAAGAATGGTTTCTATTGATGTGGATATTTCATCGAAATCAACCTTCACATACAATGTGAGGCCCCCAAGATAGCTAAGTTGGTTTATAAGTCCAAAAACTATGGCACTATGGTTTATGGTATTTATAACTATAGTTAATGGGGTTTATAAACCAACTTATAACTGGGGGGGCCCCACATTGTAGATTTTATAGAACTTGCTGTATTGGAATGGCGTAAGGGGAGATCTGCTGTTGAAACTACGGGCTTTGCGCTGCAGATTTTCCCCCAACAACAATTCAGGGATGGCTTAGCAACACAAAGATGGGAGGTACCTAAGGCACTTGGATTAGATTCTCATTGGTTTCCGCAACCCGGACAAGGATTGAAGCGAAACTCTTTTGGAATAGTTTTCATCTTTTTGGGTCTGACTATATCCAACTTTGTTTTTGCTTGTCAGGGCGTAAGTAGATTTATCAATCATATTCTTCAAAGTTGTCAGTCTGATAGTAACCCAAAAAGGATGCAGTGAAACGTGCCACTACGTTGGGATTGAACTTACCATGTTCCTCCTTCTGTTTGGGAGCTACACAATGCACTTTGGACACTCAGCATTCAATGCTATGTGGTTACGAGCAAAATAACACATTTGGTTTCGGAACTAGGTGTGATCAAGGCCCAAAACCCGCCCCCGCGCTCCTAGACATCCCTAGTCAAAGACAATAAAGATCCGGTGCAACGACAGCAAAGACTTCACTGACCACCACCAGCACTACGAAAACCATCATCATCATCAATAATAATAATGATAGCAATATAATATACATATACATGTATGATAGTGATAATAATAGTAGCAATACTGATAATAATAATCATCATCATCCTCATTGTTATGTTCTTAGACATCGTCACCAAAGAAAATGTCAGCCGTTGCCAGCCCAAAACAATCCACAATGTGTTCGATCCGAGACTGGGATCGAAGACCATGCGCCTTTTCCACTGATAAAAGCTTCTTTCAATGGGAATTTCAGGATCCTAAAATGGAGCTACGTTCGTACCATATATCATATAAGGTCATATTTTGTGGGGATATTCCTTTACATAGGCCTTACATATGGTAGGTCCAATTGAGGTTTTTGTTTAAAATGGCCATTGATTCTTCGAGATTGTCCCGCTGTCTCAGTCGAGTATGACCTTGCTTTCCAATCATTTCCGGATTCGTAAATCCCTGATCCTATTTTTTGGGACACAAGAACTTCAATGGAACAAATCTGGTTGGAACAAATTACTCTTTGGATCTTTGTACGGCAATTGATCATCATGTTTATTATTATTATTATCATCTATATGTTACTGCTAAAGATGGTAAAACCAATGAATCTCACAATTTTGGCTGGCGAAATTTGTATTTCGCATAAATTCCGATTGTTCCCTGAAACTACCAGAGGTTCGGTACGATTTTGCAGGCGACCCACCAACATCCACCAACTCATCTTGACAAAAATCAAGGCACAAAGACGGCATTCACAACGTTCAAGACCTCGGACTGGTGGGGATGATTTGCCAATAGATCGTTGCCTCTGGTAAACGTTTACAAAAAACTATGGACAATCACCATTTTTTATGGGTGAATCCACTATTTCTATGGCCATTTTCAATAGCTTTTTGTCTGTTTACCAGAGGGTACCTGAACTCAACATCTTTCAACTTTTTTTTTAAACGACGACGAGAGATCTCGACAACATCAGGCATCAGGATGTTGAACCTAAGTAGTCATGTGGTTAACGCAGCAAGAAACAACTGTTCAATCATTTGATTGAAAACCAACCAATCCTTCTCAACATCAAGGGTATCAAGAAACACATCACTGGTTGGTGGTTGACCTAACCCTCTGAAAAATATGAGTTCGTCAGTTGGGATGATTATTCCCCATATATGGAAAAATAAAAAATGTTCCAAACCACCAACGAGATCATCTGCGGAAACAGGGTTAGTGTCCCAGCAATCTTCCAACAATTCCATTCAACGACTCCAACGGATCTCAAAGGGCTTATTCCAATCGGGCCCGCAACTCAGAAAACCGAAAGGAGAAAGGTCCTTGAAACAGAAAACTTCAAGCCTGATATATATATATATATGTGTGTGTGTGTAAATACTAGTGTATATATATATATATATTATATATATGATTAGAAACACAAGAAAAAAGACTTCAAATGGAGCAAAGAAGTCCAGGGCAATTTTCAGCATCGAAGGGATATCTTGGATGATCTACGGTTGGTACAACCAATGGCACATCACAAGTTTAACAGAAGGTGGTGCGTCAAGTTAGCTAACTAAGTTGGTTTATCTTCGTTATGAACTAGTTCTAATTCACTAAGAATCCTCCTTAAGTTCCAGTACTCAACAAAACTAGGGTTTCAAGGCGGTGTTTGTTAGTAGAAGGAATTAATATTTGTTAAGTATTATATATATATATATATTCCATTATGGTTTCAGCATGTTTCAACCACCCAGCCCCAGAACCACGACAGGGTGAATCTGCCCTCATGTCCCAGTTGGAGGATCACCCCGTATATTTTCAGAGAGCATCATGGAATAGGGGCCCCATTTCAATGGCCAGTTCAGGATCCTAAAATGGAGGTACCTACCATATGATCCAATCAGATATCATGAAAGTAAACCTCATCCTGTGGCTTATCCCATCAACGGATGAACTATGACAGTAACTATGATCATTGACCCCTTATGAAATGGGATAACTATGCTGGTTGGTGGTTTCAACCCCTCTGAAAAATATTAGTCAGTTGGGATGATTATTCCCAATATATGGGAAAATAAAAAATGTTCCAAACCACCAACCAGTTTACCTATCAATGAATAAATCTATAGAAATAATATGAAATCATACCTGGTTGGTGGTTGACCTACCCCTCTGAAAAATGATGGAGTGAAAGTCAGTTGGGATGATGACATTCCCAACTAAATGGAAAGTCATAGAATTCCATGGTTCCAAACCACCAACCAGATTAAATCTCCATTTTTCCTGGTTAAATCACAATTTTCTGATGGTTTTCCTGGTGACAATGACCTTAATAATACGTGATTTCAATGACCAAAAAAACCAGTTGCAACCAGACAATCCGTGGCTGGAAAAGCCACCGTGACAAGGGCTCCAGGGCCCTACGCCAAGTGGCTGCAAAACCTAAAACACAGCGATAGCTCAGGAAGAAGAGCGAGAACCATTCACCTTGGCACTGCGAAAGGCACTGCGAAAGGCACTGATTTTTTTTTGGGGAAAAAATATTTAAAAACGCAAGTCAGACTCCAAAAAGGAGTTTTTATGTATCAAGAGTTTTTTGGATGATAATGTTGACATGAAATTTATAAATGTATCAGAATGATCATTTTTTATAATAAATGCATCATTAATATAACAGCAACAAAACATCATTATGTAATATAAGTGACTGAGTCACTATGCGAAAAGGGAACTGCAAGCATTTGACTATATGCAATGTTTATGATGGGTTATGATTGGTTCACAATTGTTGCACTTCAAGTTGCTTAGATCTTGGAGCATCTTGGATCCCTAATCACAAAAACTCACGTTATTATAAGGATTGGTAAGTGGGTTCTATAACTCCAGTTTGAGTAACTGGACTAACCCAACTATATCACATTTACACAATCATGTCCTTTTGGTAAAAATAGGTTTGGGCCGGTTTGGCATACCATCTATCATCAAACAAACCTGTTGTTAAAGGGGGTTATGGAAAAAGAAACATCGTTTTTAATCAGCCAACCAATGGGAATTTGGGACATCGCAAGTTCTCGGGATAACCGCCATGTTGGAAGGTTTGAAGTGCTTGATTCTGATCGGTTCACATGTTTGAAAACTTCAAGTGTGTTTGATCATCTTAGATCACGTTAGATCATCTTAGATCTCTAAGTTTTTTTACAATGTTATCTGAGATCATCTTATACTACCATCTGGTTATTTAACATAGCCATGGAAAATCAGCATTTTTAATAGGTAAACAATCTATAAGTGGGCCATTTTCCATGGCTATGTTAAATAACCAGTAGATCATCTTGGATCATCTCAGATCACCTTAACCCATCATGGTTTGTGACCATAATCAATGTTAATCTTATTGTTGCCTTGGGTAAAATATAATCAAATCAACTCATAATCTCAAACACACATATAGATTGATCTTGACCATGATGGTCTAATCACGATTAATGATTATGATTCATCAATATTAATCATGGCAATTTGGCCAAAACATCCTTAAATTTGATTGTGTACTGTAATATTGATTAATCACCATAGATCCAAATGGCCTTGGCCAAGGCGCTAATATTTTCGACGACCACACGGCAAGGAGGACCCCAGTTGGCAAACAGCGTCTCCTCAGCCACTGGTGTTTTCGGTGCGATTTATGGTGACTTTAAGGTGGTTTTAACCAACAACAATGGGAGTTTAACTGTTTAACCAACAGAAATGATGGTAGAATATGGGATTTCATGGGGCTATCACATTTTTTTTATCATACAAGGTGGTGCCCCCTAGATAGCGTTCAGTTGGTTTATAACTCCAATTTCACTCTGGTTTATGGTATTTGTATGTATTTGTAACTATAGTTACTGGGGCGAATCTAAACCAACTTATAACGTTTGGGGGCCTCACATTGTAGTGATTTATGGTGATTTACCCTCTGGTGAACTAACATAGCAATGGAAAATCACCATTTTTCATGGGAAAATCCACTATCAATAGCCATTTTCCATTACTTTTTGTATGTTCACCAGAGGGTAATTTCTAACAAAAAATAGGACTTTAACCAACGGAAAACTGATGGGATCTCATGGGGATATCTGATGAGATACCCGAGTACAGTAATCAAATGTGGCAATTGCAAATCCCCTATTCATGAAGGTTTGAATAGGGAAATCATTTATATATGAATAGTATTGAATAGTTCTGAATAGTGGATTTGGAGGGGGACAATTCCGCTCAGAACAAAGAAAAACCGGTCATGATTGTACGTGCTTCCATTCAGAGACAAAGGTTGGTGATGTTACAAGATACTTCAAAGCTCAGTGAAACCGTATTCCTTGAACTGCAACGGGAAGCGTTCTGGGTCCTCCGTCCTGTTTGTAGCAGTTGAAAGCTGCAACAAAACATGAATCACTTGCACATCAAGCACTGGTCTACCCAAGGTATTTTCCCTGCTCAGCATGGTTATCAGCCAGTTACTGACCTTGATGTGGCAATGTTTTGCACTTTGCATGTACGGCAACGCTGGCAAAAAACGGCTGTAGATGCCCTGCAACAAAGCTGGTTGGTGGTTTTAACCATCTTGAAAAATATGAAAGTCAATGGGAAGGATTATCCAATATATGAAATGGAAAATAAAAAATGTTTGAAACCACCAACCAGAAAGTGTTTGGCTTGTTTTTTGTGCACACCACTGACACACATGGATGTTCAGCCGCGACGTCGCGGCCTTTCTACTCGTCATTTGTGAGGAAGACCACGCCATTCTGGGGTGCATTCCAGGTAGAAATTTAATAAGAATGTCTTATAACATACTCTGGTTGGTGGTATACCTACCCCATCTATCTGGTAAACTAACATAGCTATGGAAAATGGCCCATAGAAATAGTTTATTTATCTATTAAAGATGGTGATTTCCCATAGCTATGTTAGTTTACCAGAGGGTACCTTTGTGACTTCCCCAAGCAGCCTGGTTCTGGAATCATGTCCATATTTTTGCTCAGCAAAGCCTCGAACATGGTCAGAAAGGTCCGGGTGAAGGTGCCATAATATCCTTAGCCGCGATCACATGCCATCACCGCATTGACTGACCAAGTGCAGTTCCAGTCATTCATTAATGTCAACCCCGGATTAATAATCTATGTTTATTTGTTTGGGGGGTATTCCCCAAAGAGTGATAATCTGATACTTAAATGGTAACCCCCCAGTTATGTAGCCAGGCAAGGAGGTGCCCCCAATCCTTAGCGATATATATATATATAAGTTGGTTTATAGCTATGTCAACTAGGGTTGATGGTAGATACATCATGATACATCTATGTCTAGTTTGATTTACCAACTTAAGACTGGGAGTACCACCGATTTGTAGGCGAAGGAGTGATATCCCAACTTATGGTAGTTGAATCACCATGGTTATACCGATCAAAATCATCTACACTGCACTCAAAAGGAGATACCAAGCAAAGAAGTGAAGTCATAGATAGTCGTAGCAAAGCTGGATACCACAGTCAACAGAAAATAAAGGAAATATGATTCGCCATTGGTGCAGTGTGTGAACTGGAAACCTATGAGGTACCCAGGGTCATTTTCGTGCAAAAAGATACAGAGGTTGCAGGTTGCAGCTCTATTTTTGCGGCTGGCGAACATGGCTATGGAACATTCCGTAGTCATACAAAGGATGCTCACATTCATAAAGTTTGTTTTCTCCACTGCCACATTGAAGGGCAAGTGACATTTCAGGCTTAAATGTAGGTCCTTCCCATCGTTCACAACTGCGACCCTTGAAACCTGCCAAGCATCGAAAAACTTCGCGCCGTAGTTCCACATCCACTTTTTCGTTCTCAATGAAATCGCGGCAGAGAGTGCCTTAATGATAATGTTTGGTTATTTAACATAGCCATGGAAAATCCCTTATAAATGGAGGTTTCTAGCTGGGAAAATCATCTATAAATGGGCCATCTATACCATGGCTATGTTAAATAACCAGATGGTAATGCTTGGTTAACTGGTTCTTGTTTGTCACTGGTCAAAACAAAAAGGTTGACATGTCCTCAGGTCGATCCCATTGGTGCTGCATTTCCTCACAAAAACCGTTGTAGAGTTGGATTTAAGGCTGGTTTAAGATCTATTCAAGGTCTATTTAGGATGGTTTAAGATCTATTTAGGGTTGGCTTAGGATCTATTTAGGGTTCGTTGGGATCTATTTAGGGTTCATTTGATGCAATTAGTGTTTCTCATGGTTGAGAAGCAAAAGCACAGAGAAAAGCAAAGAAGCAAAGACATGGAGAAGCAAAGAAGCAAAGAAGAGGGAAATGCAGAAAAGAAAAGAACAAGGGAAACTAATTTCCAAAAAAAAACCTGAACGGAAAAATAAAAAAAACAATCCCAAAACAAACATCTAAAAACAAAACAAGATAGAAAATCCCAAAAATCACAAGAAAACTCACTACCCCGAACAGCACTCGACAAAAAGAAGCTAGCTCAGCACATAGATGTGCCATGGATGTAGTTAACTGGTTATCTGCAATGACTTATACGCCATTATACCCAGTTTCAAGATGCTGAAGGGGATATAACCCAGCTTCCAACCGCAAAACTAAGCCAACATGTGGTTGGGAGACATTGCCAAATTTAGATACTCTACACACAAAAATGAGTTCTTAGCTGGTTAGTAGATAATCCCATTGATACCAAAAGACTAAAGGATTAAAGTACCCATCCAGTCGGTTAACCTAGGAACCTCTTAATGAGTAGCTCTTTCATAGAATTGGATGATGGGAAAATCTACAGGAAACCCCTATACTTAATGGTAAAAACCATGGTTTCCGGATATTTTTTTTCCCTGAAACCAATCAAATGAACATATCAACTCCCCATTAAATCACCATTTTCCTATGGTTTTCCTATGGTTATGGCCAGGTATCCAATGAATTCTAGCCCTTGGCTCCTCATTCCAAGGGAAATATGGCCACCTCCGCGCGCCGAAAACCTCATCCCAAGGTGCTGGCGACCATACCGGCGACGCATTGAACGAAAGTTAAGAGGCAAAAACTCCAGAAGAGCATGTTCCTTGGATGCCATCAGTTTAGGCGAACAATGGATATATGATGTATGTATGTATGTATGGATGGATGGATGGATGGAAGGATGGATGGATGGATGGATGTATGTATGTATGGATGGATGGATGTATGTATGTATCTATGTATCTATGTATCTATGTATCTATTTATGTATGTATGGATGGATGGAGGTATGTATGTATGTATGTATGGATGGATGGATGGATGGATGTATGTATGTATCTTTGTATGTATCTATGTATGTATCTATGTATGTATGTATGGATGGATGGATGTATGTATGTATGTATGGATGGATGGATGTATTTTTTTTAAATGTATGTATGTATGTATGTATGTATGTATGCATGGATGTATGTATGTATGGATGGATGTATGTATGGATGGATGTATGTATGTATGTATCTATGTATGTATCTATGTATGTATGGATGGATGTATGTATGTATGTCTGTATGTATGTATGCATGGATGGATGTATGTATGTATGGATGTATGTATCTATGTATGTATCTATGTATGCATCTATGTATGTATGCATGCATGCATGCATGTATGTATGTATGCACGCATATGATATGATATGATATGATATGATATTATATTATATTATATTATATCGTATATATGTATAGACAAGGTGATGTCCCCCAGATATAAGTTGGTTTATAAGCCCCATTAAGTAGTTCGGTATATCTACCAAAACTCAATTTATGGGCTACATCTCCTTGCCTTAAAAGGATGTGTGTGGATTTGTGGTCTCATAACCCCTCAACTAATTGGGATAACCCCACAAGGTGCCAAACGAAATGTTTGTTGGTTTATAAATTTATGAATACTATTATAGTATACCTGGATTATGGTTTATGGGGGGATACAACAATGGCGCGAAATGGCGCGGTTTATGAATTATATATATATATTCATAAGTTGCGTCATTGACTATAGTTATGCCTTACATAAACGCCAGTTAATCAATTTATAACTCAACTTTGAAATCTAGGGAGCCCCACCTTGTAGTGAAAAATGACCACACTATCACCAGGTCACCAGGGCGAAAAATATGGTTTAATAACCCACGACTACTCACTGCAAAGTGGTGCAGTAGGAAGTGATGACCATGTTATAACATGTTATAATCACGTTTGGTTGATTGGCTCCTGGTTCAGCAGCTTCTGACTTTGTATTCCTTGCACTCTTCCACACCATTGCCCAGCGCTCCGGAGTGGTCCCGTCCTGCCACCTGCCAAACCCAGCCCCTGCATCTCCCATGAGGACATTAGAACCCTATTAAAATTCGAGATTTGCCCATGAGGGTCCCATGTTCTACCCATTTTTCCGCCCATTTTTCCCACTTGATCTCGACACGCCTTGCCCTCCATGCGCCGAGATTCATGCTAGCTGCTATGCCTCGGCACCGAACCATCCCGGCGATATGCAGCTTATGATGGCTGAATTATTGGCGAACCATGGAGCTTTACTGTATAGCTGGGACATGTTCGAAAATCCCATGGAAAATCATCAAAAGGTAGTGGAAATATCTGGTTAAATTAAAAAATGTGAGGCCCCCGTTCGATAGCGTTCAGTTGGTGAACATAACTCCCTCCCATTTCACTATGGTTTATGGCAGATATAACTATATACTTAATGGGGTTTATAAACCAACAAACATCACTGGGGGGCACCACATTGTACAAAACATGACTGGCAACATATTAAAAAAAAGTAAGGCCAGCTATGGGGATGATCCCTCGAATACCATTCCCGTTGAGTGTCCGTTGTCAGTTTTCATATTCCGTTGACAGGATGGGGCCCCCGTTGGATAGCGTAAAAAGTTGCCTAAAAAAAGTGGCTGAATTCTACGGTTTATGGTAGATATAACTATAGTATTCATGGGGTTTAAAAACCAATTTATAACTGAGGGGGGCACCATCCTGTATATTCCATTTCTGATTACCCTCGAAGCGTATGGCCGAAGGCCCCACCTTCCACATTCGTCCAGTTCTTTCCTGGCTATTTTCACTGCATCTAAAAATATGGTCTCAGTGACTTCTGAAACCTTTCGTAGTCCACACCATCAGAGCTGGACGTCCGCGTCGACGATGCGGCATGGTTTCCAGGCCACTGTCCAACGGCCCCGGGCGCCTACTGTCTGCCCTCCTGAAAATCAAATTGCGGCCGATCGGAGCATCAAGTCCCAGTCTCTCCTCCGCCAAAATCCCTCACAATGTCCTTCTCCCACAACATAAAAATCATGCAACGAAGTTCTGCACTCTAAGTATTCGCGCAGCTGATAAACTCCTCCGCGCTATCTTCGCAAAGATGGGGAGTGGGGAGCTATCTCTGCGTCCTTCGGGTAGAAGGATGGGCCCATGATTAGCCCATGTTACCCTCTGGTAATTTAACATAACTATGGAAAATCACCATAGAAATAGTGAATTTTCCCAAGAAAAATGGTGATTTTCCATAGTTATGTGACAGTTTACCAGAGAGTAGTTCTTTTCTGAAAAGCTCCTGGGAAATTGATCTGTCACCCAATGTGCAACAGAATGAACGTCGGATTTCAAAGGTCAGAGGTGACCCTACAGGTGTTGATGACTGCTGAAACAAACTTTACTGGTTGGTGGTTGACCTACCCCTCTGAAAAATATGAGTTCGTCAATGGGAAGGATGTAAACCCATATATGAAATGGAAAATGAAAAATGTTTGAAACCACCAACCAGGAACAGTCTCAGAATTTCTAAAATGCATCGATTGAACAAAAAGACTAAGCAAAGCTTCTTGGACATTCTTACATGCATTGAAGATCATTGATGATGGTTCACAGCCCTGACCTTGCTATCACCAAAAATCCAGTTGCAAAATCCGTCCAAATCCAGTTGAACAAAAAGACAACAATTCCCTGCAAGTAAAAACAATCTTATTTCACAGTTAGTTATATCACTAAAATATCCCCCCAATCAGATTCATGACAGATATGCATCAGAAAAGTCACAACGTGATAAAACACTGATCAATACAGTTATGGCCCCCATATCGCCCCTAAAAGTAGATGGCTCAGAATCTTGAGTTGCGCCATCTATGTCAAAAAAAAGAATGGGGGATAGATGGCTCAACTCCCTTTAAAACAGGTCAGTTGAGCCATCTATGTCCCTAAAAATGACATATTTTTTGCAATCTTCTGCGCCGGTTTCCCCCCATATTTTTTCTCAACATCAAGCTGCCTTTTTGGGACATAGATGGCGCAACTCCCACTCATTCGCCAAAATCAGGCTGGGAATGCCCACATAAATGGCCTTAAGATGGCACAACAAAGTCCCAATATAGCCTCCAAATGGCCCAGCATAAGCCCGAAACCGACCCAAAATTCAACCTCAACCGAACCATGCTTCGGTTGGGGTTGAAATTTTAAGCCCGAAAGCCGCAAGCAGAGCCCCAAATGACCCAACAAAGGCCCAACATAGCCCTAAAATGGCCCAACAGAGGCCCATGTTGGGAGCATTTGGAATTTTGTTGGGCCTATTTTGGGCCATGTTCGACAATCTGGACAGCTTATGGTGGGCCAAAAATAAAGGGCTCCTTGCTACTTAAAATTGACCAGACCAAGGAGCCCCCCAGTTTGGCCCACCATAAGCTGCCCAGATTGTCGAACATGGTCCAAAATAGGCCCAACAAAATTCCAATCGTAATGATTTGGGAGTTGCGCCATCTATGTGGGCAATTTGCAGCCTGATTTTGGCGAATGATTGGGAGTTGCGCCATCTATGTCCCAAAAAGTTTTTTCAATTGGCGGAACTCGTTTTATGTTCCAGCTAAAATAGCGCCGTTTTCTTTCTCACCGCGCGGTGCCATCTTATGGGTATTTTGGTTTTTGAGTTGAGCCATCTACTTTTAGATCCATGCACATGGATTTGAATCGCCAGATGTGAATCCCCGAGAGGTGTCATCTCGTGCGAAGCGAACAGGGGAAACCTGTTCCTGTCTTCTTTCATGTTATGGAGGTTTACTGTATGGAACCCCCCATATCAGTGGTTTATAGTGTTCTATGTCATAAACCCCATGTATAAAATGTTTTTTATGCCACTTATAACCAGTTATAATTAAAAAATGACCATAACTGTAGTGGCTTCCTAAAAAAACTGCTGCCCCCTGTGTGAGCCGTTCACTCGCGACAAGGCGGATTGGTGCACAGATTGGTTCATTGAATCCACTGAATAGGGGAACTCCGTGACTGTCATTGGCTCCCAACTAACCCGGCCTGGTAAACACACAAAAAGCTATTGAAAATGGCTATTTATAGTGAGTTTTCCCATGAAAAATTGTGATTTTCCATAGCTATGTTAGTTTACCAGATGGTAAAATGTCATTAATATTCAATCATAATTCAGAATGAGTAATAATCCAATTAAGATGAATTTCATTAATATGGTAATCAGCAATATTACCCGATAAGTAATTAACATTGAATCCCATTAATCAGAAATAATACCATTCAAGTATCCAATGAATATGTCATTCATATTTCAGTAATAATCCAATCATTTATATTCATTTATCCAAATTCCCAGGTGTATAATTCCAACAAGTTAAGGGTCAATCAATTCTCATTAAACTCCCATTGAATCCCAGTACCCTCTGGTAATTTAACATAGCTATTGAAAATGGCCCATAGAAATAGTGGATTTACCCATTGAAAATGGTGGATCTTTCCATAGTTATGTGACAATTTACCAGAGGGAAAAATCTGATCCCAAGGTTGCCGTGTCAGGTCCAAGGTACATTTGATGAGCAGTTGAAGGGACGCCAGCACCTTGAGCGCTTCGCAAAGAGCAGTTCTGAACAAACACACAATGGGATTACCCGGCCTGGTGAACATACAAAAAGCGAACTTGAAGCCATGGCCCAGTCGAAATAGTGGATTTTCCCATTAATAGCATGGTGGTGATTTTCCATTGCTATGTTAGTTCACCAGAGGGTAAATGGGATTTAAGAGGACAAGAAAAAGGGGATTTTATAGGCTTGAATGGGGTTTTTAATCGAGATTTTTCTCATGGGAGTTGATGGGATCTAAATATCTATTCAATGCGATATCATAATAGGACTTAGTGGTATTGAATGGACGTCATAATAGGAGTGTCATGCATTCAATGGCCAGGGATTGATGCACGTTGATATCTTGCCCAAAGCGGGTTTTAAAGAATTATCGATGGGAATTGGAAGTGCCTGAGAATTGTTAATCTTGAAAAGTGTGATATCTTGATAATATCAATCTTTAAATTATCTGAGATTTGTATACCCCAAAAGTTGCAATTTTAATCTTGAAAAGTGTGATTGACCAACGGATTTTTGAAATGCGCCCTCCACCTGGACCTTCGGCATCCTTCGGCGACGGCACGCCGCCAAGGGATTTAGGGAGATCCAATTTTCAAACATAGACAACATATTGTATAATTCAACCGTTGTTGCAGTTATGGCCATTTACCAGTTATAACTGGTTATAAATGGGATTATACATTCTATAAATGGGGTTATAAGTACGTTTAACTGATAAATGGCCATAACTGTGGCAATACCACATTGTCATACATGGTCGCCGTTGTTTCACTTATACTGTCATCTATCAGCATCTTTCGTCTTGCTACCACTGCATTTATTCTCATGTCCTTGAATAGGTTCAACAAAATAAAAATACCATCGGCTATCACACTATAGTATTACTATTACTTTTCACTACTTGTTATTTATTACTATTTTTTGAACAAGACTGCAAGTGTCATAATCAAGGGCATGGGACATCATGACATCATCACGGCATCCCGAAGTTTCTAAAAACTTCTGAATGCACATCTCTCTCGGTCAAATTTTGGTCGTCAACAAAACATGCGGTGGGTGGTGCCCCAGTGAGCTAAATCGCGACTTGTTGGCTGAAATAACTCCAATTTCACTTGGGTAAACATGGTAGATATACCGAACTACTTTTCATGGGGGTTATGTTCACTAACAAACATCACTGGGGGGGCACCACCTTGTATGTTGCTGGCTCTTCTTATGTTCTATTTATACAATGTGAGGCCCCCAAGATAGCGTTCAGTTGGTTTATAAGTCCAATTTCACTAGGGTTTATGGTAGTTATAACTATAGATAACTATGGTTAATGGGGTTTATAAACCAACAAACATCACTGGAGGGCACCACCTTGTAGTGAACATTAGTAAACCTATGTTAAACTGGGGCAAATCTAAACCAACTTATAACATTGGGGGGCCCACATTGTAGCTATCCAGTTGGTTGGGGATGGCCGGAGAAATTCTGTCCGGTGACGTCACCGGAAACCCGGGTCCAAAATCTTGAAACAAATGACCCAATACGAAAAACTTGGCAAACTAGACCATTAAACATCATGAACCTGGGCAAACAAGGCTTTTATCCAGACAACTACAGTACCTCGAAATTTGATTTTTGTAACAGAGTAACAGACTCATATCTAGACGGATCATGCCAAACTATTGCTCAGTTTGGATCACCAACCCAAATATGGTGCAACGTAACATGTTTGACACCACCAACCAAATAAGGCCGTACCGAGGGGTCATTCACCCCGTTCTATCCCAAATTACAAGCTAGACGGCAATTTCATACAGCTTTCATTTAACAAGCTCACCTAGTTTAATAGCGATTCTTGGTACTGAAATCCCCTTCATTATAAACATCACCATGCTTGCCGGTTCAAGTGCCATTCAAAAAGCGTGCAAACTACCCACTTAGCCTAAATTTACGGATTGCCCGGGAAAGATTTGAAGGAAACCATGGATTTTCCGATCAAATTCACTGCTTTCCCCCAAGTCTTCCCACCAATGTTCAAAAAATACTGGTTGGTGGTTTCAACCCCTCTGAAGAATATTAGTCAGTTGGGAGTATTATTCCCAATATACGGAAAAATAACACTGTTCCAAACCACCAACCAGAATAGGTAGTACTCAGCTACCCATTAGCCATCACCAGTTGGTTTCAGCACCCACGTACCCTCTGGTAAACATACAAAAAAACTATGGAAAATCGCCATGTTATATCTGGGTAAATCAACTATTTCTATGGCCATTTTTGATAGCAAACTGTTAGTTTACCAGAGGGTATCACCATCATTATACCATCATTAATTAATCATCATTAATCACCATGATCACCATTATCATTACACCATTATCCCATCATTATCCCATTCATCACCATTTATGATCAATTTCCCACTATATGCCCAGTAAAATCCTATTAAATCCCAATAAATCACAATTATTACACCATTATCCCATCATCATCCCAGAGGGTATCTGATGATCAATTTCCCACTGTTCAACCATAAATGGTGGGTAGTTGGCTGGCTCCTCCTGGATCTGTTCTGATGTAAAGGCACAAAGACGTCCCATCTCGGTACATCTTCCCATAAAAAAAAAAGGCCAAAATCATCATTTGACAAACGTTGTAGAAACTACACGGCGGGGCTCCCCAGCTATACTCTCTGGTAAACTAACACTTTGCTATTGAACATGGCCATTTATAGTGGATTTACCCATTAAAAATGATACTATAGTTCTATCCCCCAGTAAAATGTGCGTCAGAAACGATCAGCCGCCTCATCCCGCTGTGACATCAAAACACTGGGGAGAAATGGGGAGATCAGCTGGGCCTGGGATTTTGCGGCTTCGGGGCCGTGTTGAAGGTTGAGCTTCGTTGATTTTGCTTCTGAAAACACTGCTTCCTCAAGTCTGGGAAATTCTGGGATGCCAGCCTCCGCCTCAGTGAATTTGCAATCCCAAATCCTCCACCTGCCGCTTTGAGTTTGCTGGTGAGCTGGCTTGTTGGATGCAAGACGGGGCATGCTATTCGAGCTCTCGGCAACTTCCCGCCGTTGCACGGAGCTCTTCATGCACGGATGGTTGCTAGCTGTCTCCAGGACCGGTGCAACAACCGTCTCCAAACCAAGCCCGCTTCTTGGTATTTCTGATCGTTTGCAGGTTTTAATCACTGGCTATCTCAGGAACCTAAATTGGAGGTACCTACCATATCTAAGGCCTAAATTTCAGGGAATATCCCCACAAAATATGGCCAGAAATATGGTACTAACGTACCTCCATTTTAGGATCCTGAAGATCTCCCATTGTTTTAAGAGCCGCTTCGCCCAAGAAGAAGGATTGTCAAAAATGCAGAACCTGGTTGGACAGCATTGCCCTGGCTGCTCTGGCTTGAGCTGCTTCCCTGTAAGGCCACCGCAGCTCAACTCAGCACGCCCTTGAGCTCAACTCAGCTATCTGACCGTGGGTCCTCACCTTGTACCCTTAGGACATGGAGTTAGTTAACTAGTCTGGTTGGTGGTTGAGCCCTACCCCTCTGAAAAATGATGGAGTTCGTCAGTTGGGATGATGACATTCCCAACATATGGAAAAATACAAAATGTTCCAAACCACCAACCAGATTATGATTGGGATCGGGTTGAGTCTATAACCTACCAGGAAAATCGCTCATCCCATGCCCCGTTCATCAACATGTCCCCAGTGGACCGCCGAGGGGCGCTATTCATGGTGACCATGCGAATGGCCCGCGCCAGTTTGCCAATGCGCAGCAGTCGAAAGAGGATGGGGTTCACCGGCAGGTCGACTGCCTAAAAACAATGGGTGTTCTGAACGGGATCAATGGAGGTTTAACCATCAAAAATGGGGATATATGGGGATTTAATGGGATATGGTTGTATAGAACCGGGATATGAATGGTTCCATCATATATAGACATAACCTAATCAACTATATATGTGACAAAGAACGGCATGTTTGTGAGGGTTGACTGTTCCCTCAACTCCCCCAACCAACATAGACCCGTCCAAATGGGCAGTTGGAACATTACCCTCTGGTAAACTAACATAACTATGGAAAATCACAATTTTTCATGGGAAAATCCACTATAAATGGTGATTTTCCATAGCTATGTTAAATTACCGGAGGGTATTCTCCCTACCAATTGACTATTTTCAGGGTCTATGTTGATTTATGTTAATTTATGAGTGGCAACCCATCAATAATTATCAATACATGACGATTGATGGGGATTTTTTATATAACAATGCTGGACTATGTTGATATGCTTTGGGGACATCTCGCTTAGATCACTGGCAAATCAGCTACTAAGGAAGGAAGATTAAGGAAGTAAGCCCTGCGCAAACATACAATGTGGTGCCCCCCAGTTATAAGTTGGTTTATAACCCCCATTAACTATAGTTATAAATACCATAAACCATAGTTATTGGAGTTATAAACCAACTTAGCTATCTAGGGGGCACCACCTTGTAGAAACTGTTGACAATAGGAGCGTAAACCAAAAATCCCTATCAACTCGAGAAACTCTAGTGAAGACGCCTCAATACTTCAGGGAGGAAACGTCGGACATTTTTCTCCGGTGTTTTTTGAAGTCAACTTTACACAGGACACTGGACTGGTTAAATCGAAAATCGACCCAAACTTAGCCAAATATACTTAGCTGGCTTAGCTGCTTGGTGGTTTCAACCCCTCTGAAAAATAAATATTAATCACTTGGGGTGATTATTCCCAACATATGGAAAATATAAGAATATTCCAAACCATCAACCAGAATAGGTAGTACCCAGCTACCCATTAGCCATCACCAGTTGGTTTCAGCACCCATGTACCCTCTGGTAAACATACAAAAAACTATGGAAAATCACCATGTTATATCTGGTAAATCAACTATTTCTATGGCCATTTTTGATAGCAAACTGGTGGCTCGTGCAAATTATTCATGGCTACAAGGTGGTCCTCCCTGTTTGTTGTTTTTTTTGGACACCTAAACAACTAGCTCGATATATGTGCCATGTGGAACCCCAAGTTACTGGAGAAAACCAAACCCAACTTGGCGATTCCGAACTGGGACACCGCCTTGCATTTTTGGGTATCCAACAAGGACTCTATAGTTTCATGTTTTTTTCATATTTAGGTTTGTTAGATTAGGTTTAGTATTTAGATTTCATATTTAGGACTAGTTTCATGTTTTTTTCAACATGTGGCAGTTTTTTGTTTGTATTCAGGTTTATCCCAGGCACGGAGGGCTTGCGACTTGAAAACATAAAAGAAAAATCATCATTGAACACATAAAAATGGGGGTTCAATGGAATCTAGTGGGATTATCATGGGAGTATGATATACATATATATATATATGTATATATATATATATACACAATTATGGGGTTACAGTAATAGGATCATAATGGGATTTAATGGTGATTTCCCCATGAAACTACTATCATGTGGTTTGGAAACTCAAATCTTAGCTCCAACTGGCTCCCCATTTCCTCCTTCTATTCACCACTGGGTCGTTTTTACAAACTAATTATATAAACATTCCCCAAAAAGCCATACAGTCCCCAAGTAATGGATTTCCCGCTGGGAAAATAAGTACCAAGCTGGGTTCAGAAAATCTCTACAATGTGGTGCCCCCCAAACGTTATAAATTGGTTTATAAACCCCAGTAACTATAGTTATATCACCTATAAACCATAGTTATTGGAATTATAAACCAACTGAACGCTATCGAACGGGGGCCTCACATTGTAGATAAGGTTTTCCCAAACAAAGATCCACGGCTGCGAGGATTCAACGGGATCAACTCACAGGCCCTAGGGATCCCTAGGGTCCCTAAATCGGAGCTGCTCAACCGATACAAAGGGTGAGGCCAATGCGTGGCAACGTAGGGCAACACCCCAAGAATCCACCCAGAAACACTCAAAAAAACATGGCTCACTGTTCGTGACTTTGCGAAAACCTACCCAGGATACCCAGGATACCGCCAAGCGTCATGGAAGATCACCAACTCTGTCAGTGACGCTACCGTAACAGCTATGTCGATGTAGTTCATGTAGACCCGAAAAAACTTGCCTCAAAACCAGGCAAAACTGCTGTTTTCCATGGGGTGAGATGTTTGAATGGGATTTAGATAGCTGAGTTGACTTATAACATCTTATAACTTATTGGTGAATTCTAGATAATTCTATGCTTTATGTGAATTGTAACTAGGTTATTCATTCATGACCCCTGGGCTACTCAGAGGCAGGGCTACTCATAGAGCCTTGCCCCCAAATATGCCCACATTCCAAAACATTTGAAATCATACCTAAACATTCCATAAAATTCTGTATAATTCGAAATCATTCCCAAAAATTCTTGAAAATTCCACACAAGATTTGAAATCTTCCACTGCTGTCTCCACCATTTGGGCTTGTCTGAAAATGGGGTACCAACAAAATGAGATGATTCACCCTCACTTCCCCATTTTCAGCCAACCCCACTTCCAGCCTGCTCACATCATGTTTTTTTCAACCCTCTGCTTCTTGGGTCTCCAGTTTTGCCTTTTTTGTAATTGGTTTTTCAACCCTCCAATTATTGCCTGCAGCTAAAAAAACGCTCAATGAGTATCCCTCTCAATGAGCGCCCCTATCCTCAGAGAAGAGTTATCATGGATATAACTACAGTTCATGGGCTTTATAAACAGAACTGGGGTGTTTCACCTTGTACCAGGCTGCTGGCCCATGCATCGAGGCTTCCGAAACACGAGAAAGCAGTGCAGCATGTTGTGATAAGTGGATTCATATATATATATAAATATAACTCTAGATAACTAATTGCTTTAATCCATAGCTTCCAAACTGTGATAATATAACCGTATATTTTATGATATATATATATATATCCATAGTGATAAGTAGATCGTTTGTATCCCACCTTTTGGAAGATTATGACCATGGTTATACCCCCCAAAAAAATAAACATTTTTCCCACCTCAACTGCTCCCCAAAGTATGCTATCGCTCATGATGACGTAATGCATCGCTCATCATCGGGTAGCTCCATGGGTTTTACCCAACAATGGGAACATGTTTCACTGGTTGGTGGTTGACCTACCCCTCTGGGGGGTATGAGTTCGTCAGTTGGGATGATGAAATTCCCAATATATGGGAAAACAAAATTCATGTTCCAAACCACCAAGCAGTTCAAAGCGGTCAACAGGTTTGAGGTACCCTCTGGTAATTTGTTACAGTTTGCTAAGTTTGCTATTGAACATGGCCATAGAAATAGTTGATTTACCCAGCTATAACATGGTGATTTTCCATAGTTATGTAAACGTTTACCAGAGGGTAGATTTCTCTCAGCCTGTCCGCCAAGTCATAGAAGAGCTTTGAACGCTCGTCCAGGTGCAACCGCGTTCACAACGGACAGCCTTGAAAGGCCCTGACAGGGCGAGCCCACACCGGCGATGTCTGTGAATTCCGACCCCGCGGGCCGGGTGCTTTCAATCCCTGCGAAGGAGTCAAACACCACGCCGCTACGGCGCTGCTCAGCCAAAGGACTGCCCTGTTAACGAGCGGCGGCGATTCCCAACTTACGGTGAGAGGCTTGGCCATCACAAAACCTCCACGAGGCGTCTGAAGCCTTGACGTCCACTGATGCTCTCCAATCTGTGAACCTAAGTGGTGCCAAGCAAAGACTCACCAGGATCTCCTCACAAACTTTTGCGGTGAGGTAGGGCTGATCCGACTCTCCTGCAAGACCCCAAAGGCCATCGTAAACTGAAAACACAACCGGCGAAATTGGAGGCAGTGAACGGCCCTGCGACCCACCTGCCCTTGACTCAGGATCCAATGACCCAGGGACACTCAGTTGGGTGCGTAAGTTCAACTGTTACCCCAATGTGGCCACGACGGCCATCGAAGAAAGCCCCTTCATAATATGGGCACTGTGTGGGATGTTGGATGATGTTGGTTCCAAATATAGATGGAAAGTACCAAATAAAAAAGGACGCCTCCAACACTCCTCCAACTAGCAAAGTTGGCGCAGCATGGAACCCCCAAAAAATAGAACATTGAAACATCCCAGCCATATGGTGGTTAAAAACTGTTCTATCTCATTGTTGCTTACTATACTGAGTATACTGCCAATTATCCTATAGGTGGTACTATTACAGTTGGAACTATTACACTACTATCATTGCCAATCTTAGATATATATATATATACCCTACACAAAAATAAATTCTTAGCTGGCGAGTTAGTAGATAATACTATTCAGGATTAGTTTCTACCGATCCAGTCGGTGAACCTATCATATTACGTGGTAAACGTGGTAAACGCCATGCCATAAACCTACAATGTGGTGCCCCCCAAGCGTTATAAATTGGTTTAGATTTGCCCCAGTAACTATATTAGTTATATTACCTACAACCATAGATAAACCATAGTTATTGGAATTATAAACCAACTGAACGCTATCGAACGGGGGCCTCATATTGTACCTTTGGGGGATGTTACCATCCATGAAACTGGTGATGTCGGAGATGGTTGATTCGTAAGGGTTTACCACATTCCTGGTTCAACCACCTACTATGTGGGTAAAACAATGCCGTAAACCACCACCCAAATCACCATAAATAGGTAGAATAAACCATTCCCACATGGGTGGTTTATGGCATTGTTTTACTAGCATAGCTATTGAAATTTGCCATAGAAATAGTTCGTTTCCCATTAAATATTGTTCTTTTCCATAGGTTACAGTATCTTTGTCTACCAAAGGGTATGCTACTTGTAATATCTTGTAATCATGTTCTTCCACATTAATCAGTTTATAGATTGGTTTATAAACCTTTTAAAAAACAGTTCGTTATATCTACCATAACCTGCCATAAACCAGTTCGTTAATTCAGCCACAAACATGTTCGGCAGCTAATAAACCCTATTAACCATAGTATACCATAGTTAATCTCCTTTTTTGCTGGTTAAATCACCATTTTCCTATGGTTCTCCTATGGTTTTCCTATGGTTTTCCAACTTTCCAATGGTGCGACTCCAGTTCGCTTTCCAAGGTACAGCGCAAGATGAAGATTCGGACCACCACATCCTGAGTTGGAGCGAAAAAAACTCCGCGGCTTGGGGCAGCGGGCCCAGTTCCAGCGGCATGGGGTGAACGAAAGCGTTGTAAAACGAACTCGGATCCGTTTGGTATAATAATAATGGTATATAATGGTTAATAATGATGGTTAATAATGATGATTCTTAGCTGGTGATATTTAAGTAAGTACCCTCTGGTAAACTACCAGTTTGCTATTGAACATGTCCATTTATAGTTGGTTTTCCATAGGCATGTAGTTGATTTTCCATAGTTATGTAAACGTTTACCAGAGGGAAATCATGGCAATTGAAGAATGGTGCCGCTCCGGGTTCTACGGGCGAGAACCTCCAAAATTGCCATGATCTTGACATTGCCAATCTTAGATACCCTGCAAAAAAAAAATCTTTGCTGGTCAGTAGATATTCCCATTAATACCAAAAGACTAAAGGATTAAAGTACCCATGTAAGATTTACCTATACTGGTTGAGATAACAAAAGGCAATTTTCATACAAAAATTCATGTGGTCAACCCACCACGGAGGCAACCAATGAGGTGCCAAGGAGGCTTACCGTTTTGAATGGGGTGTCATGCCGGGCATGCCCAACCCGTTGGGATACTGATAAGCCTCATTGCTGCGTGCTTGCGCGTGCTTGCTGGGGCTGGTTTATTGTTGAGTTTACTAAGTTTACTATCGTATTATGGGGATGTTTTTCGGGGATACACGCCAACCAGAATGGGGATGTAATGGAATGTATAAGATAATCATGCAAGGAACGTGATGGGGAGAACCGTGCTGTACTACAGAGCGTGCCCCAAATCCAGAAATGGGTTATGTTACCTTTTTTTTGCGCCGAACCCGCTGATCTACCAAGTATGCATTCGACACCTGTCGGGCGGAGCTTATGTGTCTTGACAAGCCAACATATTCCCTAGAATGTGGTGCCCCCCTAGTTATAAATTGGTTTATAAACCCCAGTAACTATATAGTTATATCACCTATAAACCATAGTTATTGGAGTTATGTTCACCAACTTAGCTATCTTGGGGGCCTCACATTGTAGAATAGAAGGCAAGGAAAATTGGCCAACCGTATGTTCAGGATGCCACTGAGTCATCCAGTGCGAGCCGTAAGCAGTGAGCTGTACACCTGCAATTAGATCGCCGGCGAACACGACACGCGTCCGTCCAAAGCCATGGTGGGCAAGACACCGGTTGAACTCAGCTACCCTCTGGTTATGTCAAAATAGCTATTGAAAATGACCATTTATAGTGGATTTTCCCATTGAAAATGGTGATTTTCTATAGTTGTGTAAACGTTTACCAGAGGCTAAACCAACGAAACATCCAAAGCTGTTGCAGAAAATTGCTGGCGCAGAAAACCACTCTGAAGAGTCTCCACAGGTTGACTAGTGACGATGACTGGATGGAATTTGGTGCCGATGGCGCTATCGTAGAACATGGTAAAGTTAACATTGAAAACTAAAGCCCTTTGTTAAGCTGACTGAGATTTATGGGGAATACAACTGGGATTGTACTTGCAGGGCCGCTGACAGCAATCCAAGTGAGGGGAGTTTTCCCATAGCTTTGCAGGGGACACCAATGCAACATGGCATGATACACGCCAAGGAAACTAGCACTTGGTGGTGCAGTGCATTTCCAGTTAGAAGTGGATATATGATATATAACAATGATGAAGCTTAGTTGTCATAATTGACCTTAGTTATAGGGGTTATATCCCAACTTATGGATACTTATGGGGGGCCTATAACCATGGGTGTACCAGTACGTGTTTCACCCACGTCCGCACCCCGAAGTTCTGTTTAGAAGTGACTCGGCTAACCTTATACGGTGGTGATCCAATTTAGCTATGGTTTGGGCACACCGTGATACAAGGTCAATGGGAATCTCAGGATCCTAAAATGGAGGTACGTTAGTACCATATAAAACCATATTTTCTGGGGTATATCCTCTTACATAGGCCTTACATAGGCCTTATATATGGTAGGTACCTCCAATTTAGATTCCTGAGATGGCCGTTGACAAGGGTTCAAGTTTAACAACACGGCAGGCATAGCTTGGACATAGCCTCGACCCACTAACAGTGACCACAATTTACAGCACAAAAAAAACACGACAAAACGCAGTCAAACATGAGGCTTTGCAGTTGTGCGTTGCGCGTTGTGCTCTTTCTTGGGCTCTAAATTGTGTTTTTTTCGAACCCAGTTGTTTTTGGCATATATGCCCATCAACTTTTCACTGGTTGGTGGTTTACACCATCTCGAAAAATATGAAAGTCAATGGGAAAGATTATCCCATATATTATGGAAAATAATCCACATGTTTGAAACCACTAACCAGTTCATGTACCATGTGGTGAAGTACCACCCTCTGACCGAGCATCTATGGTAAAAAGTGCCGTGAACATATTCTCCCCGGCCCTCGGTCGAGAATAGTGCTGAAGATGACCCCGGAGAGAAGAATATACCCTCTGGTTATTTAACATAGCTATGGAAAATGGTCCATTTATAGAGGGTTTATGATGATTTACCTATCCAAAATCGTGATTTTTTCCATAGCTAGGCTATGTTAAATAACCAAACGGTATATAGATCTGGCTGAATTGCAACATATTGTAACATGATCATTCTGGGTAACAGACTGTTTGGAATTTCATGGGATTTAATCATTGACCATGCAACAGGAACCAATTGATTGGAGGTACCTACCATATATAAGGCCTATGTAAGGCCTATGTAAGGCCTATGTAAGGGGATATCCCCACAAAATATGGCCTTATATGGTGCAGTACCTCCATTTTAGGATCCTGAAATTCCCAGTGAATATATATATATGGATTTGGCTGAATTGTAACATTATCATTCTGGGTAAATTATAACATTTCACTAACCTGAATTGTTGGGCCATTTTGGGATAAGTCCCCTTACTAACTATGATTATAGTGAGGGAGAAGAATGAGGTCGTGATCAAATTTACCCAGATTATATTACAATTATAAGTAACTACAATCACCAGGGTTACCGGGTTTATGGTAGATATACATAGATATACCTACAATGTGGGCCCCCCTAGTTATAAGTTGGTTTATAAGCTCCAGTAACTATAGTTACAAATACCATAAACCATAGTTATTAGACTTATAAACCAACTGAACGCTATCTTGGGGGCCTCACATTGTATACTTTTTATGGGGGGTTCATTGAATTTACCCTGATTTTTCAGCTTCAGCCGATCAGCCATTTTTTGGGTGGCCCACGTTGCGGTGGATGAATTGCCTCGTGTTTTTCTCTAAAAAAACCCTGAAGTTTTCCAGTGAGTCATTGACAAATTATGGGAGAATCACAATTTTTTAATGGGTAAAACCACTATTTCTACGGCCATTTTCAATAGCTATGTAACAATTTTTTTAGAGGGTATCTGGAAAAACATGTGTATATATAATATAATCTGGTTGGTGGTTAACCTACCCCTCTGAAAAATATGAAAGCCACGTGGGATGATGACAATCCCAATATGATGGGAAAAATAAGAAATGTTCCAAACCACCAACCAGACAACATATCATGTCCGGCTGGGCCGGAAGGACACAGTAACCAGCTTGGGATTGGGAATCGTGTAGTTGTGGCCCTTCACAGGTTTTTTCAGTCACTTATGACCCCATTTGTGGAATGATAACCCAATTTGTAACCCATTTAACAGAATTTATAACTTTTATAGCTGGTCAAGGGTTTTAACTGTTGTTCTTCTTGCAAACCCCCCAAATTAAATGGGTTTGGCTTAATCTGGGGGGGTCAAATTTTCTAGCGAGAAAATATATCCTGATGAACTATGTGAATCCGTGGGTGAAGTAGATCTATTTTCAGATGCACTCATATTAGGCATGGGAATTTCAGGAACCAATTGATTGGAGGTACCGATTCCATATATTTTGGGCCTATTTTTTTAGACCTATGTAAGTGAATATCCCCAGGAAATATGGTCAAACATATGGTACTAACGTACCTCCATTTTAGGATCCTGAAATTCCCATTGATATTAGGCATAAGCTGCCATAACAAGCGATGAACCAATCTGGTTGGTGGTTGACCTACCCCTCTGAGAAAATATGACTTCGTCAGTTCGGATTGTTATTCCAACTGAATGGAAAAATAAAAAATGTTCCAAACCACCAACCAGCAATGGTATATCATCTGAACGTGAAGGCTCAAAAAACACCATCAATCAGCTATGAAAGCTCACTTGGAAGCTGCTCGGAAAGGGTTTGGCAAATGATGATATCCAAATGCCTCCACTTGCCTGCTTGCAACTGTTTGGCACAGCTAATCTTAGATACCTTGAAAAAAAACACACACAAACTGAACTGAACTTTGTATATACAAGGACGAGGGGATAAGAATAGTAGATACCATCCAATCCCATTTGTATCATGTGTTGACCCCATCAACTTAACATTCCCCAATGGATTTGCCCAGCCGAATCCCATTTTCTTGGTCGTTTTTTTTTTATCACATCATCGTTGCTGGTTGAACTCCAGCTCCCAGCAACTTCTTGGCTGCTAGCTTTATGTTTGCCTATTCCAGGCACCCATTGGAAATCAAGGAAATAGAACATATATAATAGGAAAACATGGGAAAAACATGGGATTGGCCTCCCGAAAAAAAAAAGGAAACAAAATGGGTGGACAACCGGTGATTTTGACCTCCTATTTGTTTCCATGTTTTTCCAAAAAATTGGGTTTTACACTTTGGGTTGCCCCAACTACAGATCCCACAGAAAGAACCTACCCCTAGGCCAACTATATATCTCCACGGGATTGTCTGTTTTTTTTTGGGTACCTCTTTTCACCCAATGTTGAATTATCACATACAATGTGAGGCCCCCGTTCGATAGATATATAAGTTGGGGTTCACATAACTCCAATTTCACTAGGGGCACCACCTTGTAGGTCATGTGGTAAACCTAGTTCTAACTTGGTTTATAGCCCCATCTAAATATGGTTATAGCTACCATAAACCCTAGTTACACCTTGTTCCAACGTCAGCCCGACCCCAGTTTTACGATCTGGCGAGGTCCCAAAGCTTGCTCGGTTCTTTTAGGTAAAACTGAGCTGGGGGACTTAGCCATTGAATCCAACTTTTCGCTAAGATCATATATATATATATATATATACGGCATGTAATCATATACATATATATATACTTATTCGCCAAATAGGCGAATTTTTGAAAACATAAATTGGAAAAATCATCCAATCTTACAGGATGGTTTTCCCTCACTTTTAAGTTTATTATCTACCATAACACCATAGAATTCAGCCATTGAACAACGGCTCACGTGGGCCGCACCGCTATCGCCGTTGATCCGAGGTGCCCGAAGACTGAGGCCCAAAACTCCCGCTCGGCCAGAGGCAGCTGTGTATCTCGCAGCTCCAGATTGAAGGCCATCTGATGCCTGGGCTGTAACGGCTGATCCCTGGCCATTTATTAAAAAAATAACGGGTTATAAGTGGCATATAGTGGCATTATACATTTTATGTGGCATATAGTGGCATTATACATTTTATATCATTTTATACATGTTTTGTTAGTACTTATAACTGGTATTTCGGGCCATAACTGTGGGCTGTGGCGACTGGATATAGATGAACACAACTCGTTGTTTGATTCAACAACTAAATATAACATTTATTTTTTAGAACAAATAGAGAAGGAAGCTTAAAACAGAAAATGATAGCATATAAACAAAGATATATGCTATTGTATCGTGAAGGTATGAGAGAAACAAAACAAATGATATATGAATGATTTTATTGAAAGTGATGGATCCATACTGGGATACTGGACTTGGATTTGCTGATTTCGGAAGCTAAAAACAACTTGGGTTCCCAGTATAGATTCTCCACACTTATTAACTTATGTTTTAGTTTGATTTACCCTCTGGTTATTTAACATAGCCATCGGAAATGGCACATTTATAGATGGTTTCCCCTGGTTTCCCTATTAAAAATTGTGATTTTCCATGGCTATGTTAAATAATTAACAAGATGGTAATATGTTTTATAGTTATATCCGCCAAAAGCCCTAGTGAAATTGGAATTGTGTTCACCAACTTGGCGCTTCCGAACTGGAGCACCAGATTGCACTACTGCAACCACAATTTACAGCGATTCGTTGGCCCCTCAGGTTGTTATGATATGTCTGGTTGGTGGTTTCAATCCCTCTGAAACATATTAGTCAGTTGGGAGTATTATTCCCAATATATGGACAAATAAAAAATGTTCCAAACCACCAACCAGACCAGCTAGAGTGATTTCAGGGAACTTACCCGCTGGTTGTTTTAACAGTTTGCTATGGAAGCCATGGCCTATTTATAGATGATAAACATGATCATTTACTTACCTACGAAAGATTGCAATTTTCCAGCTCGCTACGGTTAAAAACCAGAGGGTAATTTTGAGAAAACCATTGCTACCTGGGCAAATGATTTCAAAGACCCAACTCACTGAACAATCGACCAATATTGACCAGAAATCCATCTGGGGCGCCAAAAACAACAAAATCCAGATGCATGTGGTGATTAAATCGTTTCCAGTGGAAAGTGGACCGACATATCACTGGTTGGTGGCTTCAACCCCTATGAAAAATATTAGTAAGTTGGGATGATTATTCCCAAATTGATCATCAAATGGCAAACATGTAACATGAAGTCTCAAAGTTCTTTCCTGGCGAAATTAACCAACCTATGGTTACAAGGGTATATGATTAACACATATGTCAAATCATATGTATAGTAATATCCCCACATTAGAGTAAACACTCAACACCCAGTATTGCCGGGTTTAATAACCAACACAAATCCATGCATGCTCATATTGTTGGCTGTTTGTCCCATGATATTCCAGTAGGTTCCTATAGAAGTGCTTGTTTACATCGCAAACCTCAGATACCCTGCCAAAACAAAACGGAAACTTAGTTGGTTAGTATGAGGAGTTTCTTATTAGCAAAACATATAAAAGTACTAAAGCGCCGTTGGCCATGTACCTGATTTATGTAATTTATGTCTCCACTTTATAGCCAAGTCTTATATATATATATATATAAAAAAACACATGCAACTCGTTGGTGGTTGACCTACCCCTCTCAAAAATATGAGTTCGTCAGTTGGGATGATTATTCCCAATATACCGGTATGTTCCACACCACCAACCGTACGGTAAACAACCGATGCTTCTCCGTCGGAGAAGAGTGACCCCGAGAACTGCAGCTCGACAGCCATCCAAAGCACATTGACACCTTCGTAGCTTCGATGAGATTTGGATCCCCGGGCCCCAGCCCCAGCCTGGTGATTCGCCGGTTCGGTTTGCTAAACAGTGAGGGAAAATATGTGGATGATCTTGGGACATAATGGATTTAAATGTGGGGGTTCAATGGAATCTAGTGGGATTATCATGGGTGTATGATATACATATATATATATATATTGGTACATTATAATATTTCACTAACCTGAATTAAGGCCAGCTATGGGGATGATTCCCCTTACTAAATATGATTTCCAGAGAGGGAGAACAGTGAGGTCGTTATAATTTACCCATATTGATGATCTTGGGACATAATGGATTACATTGATTACAGTGGGAAAGTACTTGATGATCTTGGGGATATATCAACCATCATGGGGATATAGTGGGAATTTGATGGAATATACCATCTGGTTATTTAACATAACTATGGAAAATCCACCCATTTCTAAGTTCGGTAAACCATCTATTTAACTATAGGCCATTTTCCAGTTAGCAAACTGATAGTTTACCAGAGGGTATAGCAACCAACATTTTGGACATTCTGAATTTGGCAAACTCCTACAAACCATTTCTAGTAGTGAATGGAAGCATTTTTGCATATTGGGTTGCTATCACCGATTTAAACAACAAACAACACTTGGTGGTTTGTTGATCTTGCTGAACGGTGTAAAGTGTTAGGGGGATCTATTGAAACACTAAAGGTATACAGCGGTATACATGTATGAGCACAATCCTTCCAGCAAAATGTGGTGGTGCTAGCCAACAAGCTGCAAATTCGCCTCGGTCTTTCTTTCTCAAAATGAGACTTTCATCGCTAGATCCGGGCATGGAATGATTTACAACAGGAAAATCTAGTGTCTCAAACAATTTCAACCGTGAAATGCAGAGGTAATGCTATGTTGTCCTTTTACACAAAGTTGAGGGGCCAATTGGCATAGTTTTTCTAATGAACTATCTGTTGATTGTTGAATGGTGGGAACGTCTACCATTCAACAAAGCCAGTGGGAATTTGGGACATCCATGCCATCAATCCCAATCCTTACGCACACCCTTCAGAAACCCCATGATTTCCCACTAAACCCCATTAGACATTGCCAATCTTAGATGCCCTGCAAAAAAATAAATTCTTTGCTGGTTAGTGGATATTGGCATTGATACCAAAAGACTAAAGGATTAGTTTGTACCCATCTAAGATTGACCTAGTAGATGTCCCATGATTTCTGGTGGGAAGTTGGGTGACATGTATGGGGTGATCCTTGTCTATCAGACCCACTCTGGATTTTCAGTGATTCGCCCAAGCGAAAAGCCGGCCCCTGCGGGGCATTACCCTCTGATTATGACTAACACAGCCATGGAAAATCCACCCATTTTTAATAGGTAAACCATCTCTTTCTATGGGCCATTTTCCATGGCTATGTGAAATAACCAGATGGTAGTATTTGCACTTGGTGCCACATACTTAGTGGAGTTTCTTTACTTAGTTTACCAGCTCAGTACATTGTGTTGGATGTTACGGTATATCCACCATAAACGGCACCACCTTGGATCCGAACTCGAGCCGTTGGGGTTTAAGCCAACATAGTGGTCCTTCCTACGTTTGGTGGTGCCCCCGTTCGATAGCTAAGTTGGTGAACATAACTGACATAACTAGGGTTTTTATTGGTGATATATCTATAGTATTCATGGGATTTATAAACCAACAAACATAATTGGGGGGCACCACCAAACGTACTAATCAATGGATCAATGGTGCCTAAAAACTATGATTGGTGGGGCTTGGGGCGCCAAGGCACACAAAAGCACTGCTACAGCGACCTCATATCTGTTGGATTGTAGAGCTTCCTGCAGCCAAGTCCGGTGATTCGGTATGACTCGGCGCGCGGACTTGGCACGGCGATTTCTTGGGGTAGAAGACGTGAAGGCGCTACACTCTGGTTATGACTAACAGTTTGCAATGGAACATGACCCATAGAAATAGATGGCGTACCTATTATTTAATGGTGATTTTCCATGGCTACGTTAAATAACCAAAGGCTACTTTTCGGAAAGAGAATGCAGGAAGCCCATGGAATGAAATATAGAAAAGGCCATCGACATAGACGGAGACTATATGAAATAATGACCCGGAACTATGCTGAACTATGATAATCATATGGAGATGCTTCCTGTACCATCTGAGAGTAAAGCCCTTGCAAAGTCACCAGAAGTTTTCCAGACTCATTCGCTGAAAAAGATTCTCTCTCCAGTCTCTCCAGGCCTCCAGGCTGGCAGCCAAGTCTTTCTGCCATCTTGTTTCATCAATGGCCATTCCAGGAACCCAAATTGGAGGTACCTACCATATATAAGGCCTATGTAAGGCTCATGTAAGGGAATATACCCCCAAAATATGGCCAAGAATATGGTACAGTACCTCCATTTTAGGATCCTGGAATTCCCATTGATTTCAGCATCATGTTGGTAAATAGGTGCTATAACCCCGTCCCATCCCCAATTTCACCATGAATAGGTGGCATGTTTACCATTCCCAAATGGCTATATAACCCATTCAATTTACCTCCCTTGCTTATTTTCACAAGCTTCTTCATAACCCATAGGATCCATGTATACTTGGTAGCATTTACCATCAATATACACCAAATGTTGGCATATATACCTATATTATATACCATAATTACATAATATTTCATGATCTTCTGACAAGGGGTACTAGCATGGTGTCAGTCTTTTGTGGCGATCGTAGAATTGGGCCACCTGGCCCAGCGCGCAGCGAAGGACTGCCATGAGATCATCCACCTATAGTTATAGGGGTTACCCTCCTGTAAATTAACAGTTCGACCCTGACATTCAAAGGGCTTGGAAGATTAGTGAAACCACTCAAAAATGTCTATTTTCAGGGTTGAACTGCTAATTTACCAGAGGGTATAATCTACAATGTGGGGCCCCCTAGTTATAAGTTGGTTTTCGCCCCAGTAACTATAGTTATAAAATACCATAAACCATAGTGAAATTGGAGTTATAAACCAACTGAACGCTATCTTGGGGGCCTCACACTGTACGCACTGGGATGAGGCACAACTAGTGAAACAAACCATCCACCCACGGACCCACGGTCGATGTCCTGCACTTTCTCGAAGAGTGAGAGTTTCGCATAGCGCTTGGCAAACCTGATCGATGACCACGCGGCGAAAGCCGATCGATGAAGGGTCAAACATGGAGCGGCTTGGGAGGGAATGGAATGGTAGATAAAGGGGGCTACATATTATTATTATTATTATTACGTGCTTAGGTGGAAAAAAAGGGATCATGGGATCTAAACATAAAAATCAGGGATTTAATGGGATACAATAAGATATCAACGATATAATATATAACATCGAATTTGCATGTGCCAGTTGGTATTTTTTTAATGCTGTGTTCAAAATCGGGCGCGCCCCACGCATTTTATGGCACAATAAAGTGGATAATGTCTCATAATTACAAGGTGGTGCCCCCCTAGTTATAAATTGGTGTATAAACCCCATTAACTATAGATATATCACCTATAAACCATAGTTATTGGAGTTATAAACCAACTTAGCTATCTAGGGGGCACCACCTTATATGATAAACCACTGGATATTGGAGGTACGCCCAAGGCCTTCTTCGAAACACAAATTCATTGCTGGCTGGGATAACCAACATTAACCAACGCCAAGACGGCCTTGGGGGTATACTTTCCCTAGTACCTGCCGTCTGGTGGCTATAATGTAGGGCCCCCAAACGTTATATATAAATTGGTTTAGGGCGCCCCATCTAACTATGGTTATTTGCCTACCATAAACCCTACAAGGTGGTGCCCCCCTAGTTATAAATTGGTGTATAAACCCCATTAACTATAGATATATCACCTATAAACCATAGTTATTGGAGTTATAAACCAACTTAGCTATCTAGGGGGCACCACCTTGTATAATACTGAATTTACCCACAAAATCCGGTCAACGGCTGATCTAGTCCGATGGTGTGCCCATTGAAAATGGGTGGATTTTCCAAACCGTTATTTGCACCTGGTCCCTTCATCTCTGAGAAAAATATCAGCCAGAGAATGACTTTGCAACGGAAGAAAATGGTGGTTAATATGTGGTTATTATATGGTTAATGATGGTTAATAACATATCTGGTTGGTGGTTGCTGCTAACCCCTCTGAAAAATATGACTTCGTCAGTTGGGATGATGACATTCCCAATATGATGGGAAAAATAAAACATGTTCCAAACCACCAACCAGTTTGCGGAAGAAAATGGTGGTTAATATGTGGTTATTATATGGTTAATGATGGTTAATAACATATCTGGTTGGTGGTTGCTGCTAACCCCTCTGAAAAATATGACTTCGTCAGTTGGGATGATGACATTCCCAATATGATGGGAAAAATAAAACATGTTCCAAACCACCAACCAGTTTGCCATTGGAGCTTTTACCCCCGATCTTGTTGTCGATAAACATGTGACATGCGCCCCTTGGGTTCCAAGAAATTTTGAAAGACGCTGTCCTGATATCGCCACTCCTACTCACCAACCAATCAGTATACAGCATACTTGAGTTAGTAAATTGGTTAGACCCCCAGTTATATATGGAATATCCCCACTGATATACGGGATGAAATATGGGTTATATATGTTATATTGTATGAAATATGTGAGGCCTCATGTGGATTAGAAGCTATGGATCCCAAGTGGGGCCACATCCAAGTACTCAATCTAGTTGGCGGTATACCTACAAGGTGGTGCCCCCCTAGTTATAAATTTGTGTATAAACCCCATTAACTATAGATATATCACCTATAAACCATAGTTATTGGACTTATAAACCAACTTAGCTATCTAGGGGGCACCACCTTGTACCCCTCTGAAAAATGATGGACTGACGAACTATAAAATTCCATGGTTCCAAGCCACCAACCACGGTTAATCCCCATGAAATCCCCATCTCACTGTTGCCCCGACTTCTGCTGGGCCCAAGCTACTGCGCATCGGTTTCCACATCCAGAGGATATGCCAAAGCTCGCAAGTCCTGAAAACTCCAAAGTCATAGAATTGGATGATGGGAAAATTTACAGGAAAGCCCTATATTTGATGGTAAAAACCATGGTTTCCTGTAGATTTTCCCTTAACTCAATCCAATGACAAAGGGAAGGCCGATCAGCACTGCCGCCCTACAGTAGATAGCTAAGTTGGCTGAAATAAACTTCAATAACTATCCTCTGAAAAATGATGGAGTGAAAGTCAGTTGGGATTATGACATTCCCAATATATGGAAAAATAAAAATCATGTTCCAAACCACCAACCAGCTATGGTTTGTGCTACTTATATGTACTTGTAGCTATAGTTCGTGGGGTTTATCAACGAACGAACATTACTGGGGGAACCCAGATTGTATTTAAATAACAGCGGCCTTACCTCAAATACACCTTAGAAAACCATTTGCATAGACTGGAGCATTGATATTTTGGTGATTTAAGGGGATTTCAAGCAGGATGGGGTTACTTTACCTATACGTTGCTGCCATCATTTCTGGCGTTGCCTTGAATGGCTGGACGACTTGCAGTCAGAGCCTTTCATGGTTAGAGCCATAGTAATCATCAATCCCGTTTTATTCCAATAGTCATTGGCACATGTTTTTCCCCTTATATAATGCATTATAATTATAATGCGTTAATTCATGCGTTTTTCAGCACGCTAATTCTCAGTCAAAATCTAAATTTAAAAACATTTTCTCCAAGGCACAATCCCTAGGTCAATCCATTTTAATAATCCCGTTTTTTTCCCAACGTGCGGTGGTGCCCCCGGCCACGGAATCGCGTTCAGTTGCACATAACTCCAATTTCACGTTTGGGTTTATAGGTCCTATAGGTGATATATCATGATATATCTATAGTATTCATGGGGTTTATAAACCAACAAACATAACGTTTGGGGGGCACCATCTTGTATTAACCATCAAAAAAACCATCAAAAAAACCATCATTAACCATATAATAACCATATCATTATACCATTTTCCAGTGGTTGAATTCCTGGTTGGCTCACAACAAGTTTGCCAAAAGACGATCAAATGGGTATGGGTCAAAATTAGGTACCCCAAAATTATGGATGGTGCATACTAAACTAGACATTCACATCTGTGGTCCCCTAGGTCTTCCATTTTGACCCACATCCAAATACCAAAAGACTAAAGGATTATCCACTCCGAGTCGCAGGGGTCTGCGTGCCGCTTTCCTTGTCCAAGGAATCCTTGTGACACGAGGTTTGGGAGGGACAACCCAGCCATGTAGAACGAAGATTTATGGGAAATCAGCTATAAATTGCTGATTTAGTGGGATTTCATGGAATTATGGAATTATCTTATGATTTTGATGGGATTATAATGGGAAACATCAATAATCACCGAGAATACTATGGGATTATAATGGGATTTGATAAGAATACAATCGTATTTGGGGTTGTGATGGGATTTAATGGGAGTAAAGACGGAAATGGAATTCTAATGTGATTTAATCGGATTTAAGGGGGTTTAGGTGCGACTGAAAATGGTTATACATCCAAGTGCCAAATTAAGTAGGACAATGATTTTCACCCTCCTGTAAACTAGATTAAACTAGCTGTTCGATGTGGCACACCCACCATTTGTAGATTGTTTAGGGAAACCATGGGTTTTCCACATCTTTCTGGAAAAGTTTGCCTATGAGTAAAATGAGTGGGAATTGGAGCTAGCTTCGTGAACTTCGTTGGTCCAGCTCTCAAGCCCCCAAAAACATATATTAACCATCAAACACACAGAAAAGTTCCCACCATTGTTCACACTAATTTTCTGATGGATTCTGATAGATTCTGATGGATTCTGATGGATTCAATTTTGTTGTTCTATCTTTTGGGAGTTTTTTCGTATCATGACCCAGTTTAACGTGACTCAGTCCGTAACCAGTATACAAAAACGCCCATGGCGACTTTTTACATGCGGCTTGCCAGCATTTCAAATAATGCTTCGCTCCCCCTGGACCCATGTGAAGAATTGCAAACAGATCAGATTTGCAATGTCCGTTATTCTCCCACTATTATCTTTGATCAATCCATATTGTCGTATTAATATGTATGTATATATATATATATACATACATACATATATATGGAGGTTCCTGACATGGAGGTACCCCTAAAGCATCCATTTATAGATTGATTTTCCATTATAAACCATCCATTTTGGAGTATCCCCATTTATGGAAACCCCCATATATATATATATATATATTCCACGTTTATTGGCTGTGCCACATTCCAGTATTCCAACCCAAGATTTCGATGTTCAAAAGAGTTCCCCGGATCCAATATCCCCCCACCAAAAAAAACATCCAAAAACCCAACACTTCTTGGAGTTGTACAATGTGAGGCCCCCTAGATAGCTAAGTTGGTTTATAACTCCAATAACTATGGTTTTAAAGGTGATATAACTATAGTTACTGGGGCTTAAAAAACCAATTTATGACAAGGGGGGCACCACATTGTAAATCAAAATAAATCAACTAACCGCTAAGCTAAAATCACCATTAATCTGGGTAAATTTAATAACATTTCACTGAATTAATTAAGATGAATTAAGACCATTTGGGGATGATGTCCCTTATATCTTACTAACCATGATTCCAGGGTTCGGGAGAACAGGGTTCGGTCGAGATCAAATTTACCCAGATGAATCTCTTGCTGGGTTATCCCCCAACTTTGCCATCTGGGCCCCCCCGGGCGGACGCCATACCGGTCATACCGACATACTTCGAGGGACATTGAAGATTTCGTTGGGGTTCTCCATTCCTGAAAGCAAGGAGCCAGGCGACACTGCCCATGGATCAGTGGGAATTCCAGGATCCAATTGATGGAGAAACGTTAGTACCATATTTTTGGCCATATTTTGTGGGGATATTCCCTTACATAGCCCTTACATAGGCCTTATATATGGTAGGTACCTCCAATCATTTGGTTCCTGAAATGGCCATTGAATGGAAAATCAAATGCAGTTTTTCTCAGGCAGTTTTTTTAAACCAACTACAGGGACCATGGCTTCCAGTTTCTAAACTGTACAAGGTGGTGCCCCCGTTCGATAGCTAAGTTGGTTTATAAGTCCAATAACTATGGTTTTATAGGTGATATATCTATAGTTAATGGGGTTTATACACCAATTTATAACTAGGGGGGCACCACCTTGTAGGTGGCGCCCCAGTTTGGACTCGCGTTTTGTTGATAGCTCCAATTTCATTTGGCTGACAGATAGCCTCTGGTAAACTAACCATGCTATTAATGGGTAAATCCACTATAAATCACCATGTTCAATAGCTATGTTAAATTACCAGAGGGTATATCGAACTACTTAAGGTTGTTTCTCACCAACACAGGCATCACTGGGGGGGAACCACCTCACCGATTTCGTTGACACCGATCAACGCGGTACGTAAACGTCCCATATGTCTGGCCATATGAATTGTTGGGAGATTCCCTAAAACATAGGCCTAAACAATGGGCGGCCCAACATATATGGTATATATGGTACAAGGTGGGGCCCCCGTTCGATAGCTAAGTTGGTGAACATAACTCCAATTTCACTATGGTTTGTAGGTGATATATCGAACTAGTTAATGGGGTTTATAAAACAATTTATAACTAGGGGGCCTCACCTTGTAGGTACCTCCAATCAATTGGTTCCTGTTGCATGGCCATTGAACCGAGAGGCGCTTCGTATCCTCCAGCAGTTGCGAGATGATGCTCTTTCTCTTCTTCTTAGCCAACCGGCGACTAGAGAGGTGACATGCTTGGCTAAAACGCGAAGCTATACAGAACGTAACATCCCACAGATAGAAAAGGCAATTCCTATCTACTAAAATCCCGATGACTATAGATATAGCACACACACACACATATATATATATATATACTACACACGATGAACCAAAGATATTGGAGTTATGAAGCAACTTGGCTAACGAACTGGGTCACCATCTTTTTTAGTAGTGACAAATCACATGTTTGCATGTTTTGGGCATTACTACATGTATCCGTTCCATTCTTGAAACCTTCAGGGAAGCTTGCCAACACTTGCTGAAAAGGTGAAGCTCGAGCTACGTAACCTGCTTGCACCCCTTGATCCCCTGCTAAGTTACTCTGGTTTTTTAGTGGGATAAGATTGGTTATAATCTGGTTGGTGGTTTCAACCCCTCTGAAAAATATGAAAGTCAGTTGGGCTTGTTATTCCCAACTGAATGGAAAAATAAAAAAATGTTCCAAACCACCAACCGGTTTACAGTAGTAATCGAAAAAAACTAGAACAGTCAATTATCACACGGTCTTGTCGTTTCTGCAATTACCCAACCAATTTGATGCTGGATTTACCCTGAGGTAAGTTAACATAGACCCTGCCATTCATCGGGCTTGGATGTTATTCGTTTCCACAAAAAATAAAAACTTATTTGATGTTATTTCTTAAGGTTCTATCTTAATCTACCAGATGGCATCACTATTTTGCATTCTTTTTTGGTGGTCATTTTTTAACCAGAAGTTCGTGCGCTGAAAAGTGACCGGCCATCTCGGGATGACTCCCTAATAAAACCATTCCCCGGACAACGGCAGATTCGGGCATTTTCTCAACTTCATCCAGATATCAATTACCCCTCTTGTAATTTAACATAACTATGGAAAATCACCATAGAAATAGTGGATTTTCCCATGAATAGCATGGTGATTTTCCATAGTTATGTAACAGTTTACCAGAGTGTAGTGGGTTAATCCAACTTGTGTTTTTTGTTGCTTATAGATTCTATACATCCAACTCAGAAAAAAGTACCCTTTTTCTCTCTCCGTAAGAGTTCTTGATGAACTTCATCATACTTCATCCAAATCCCATTTCAATGCAATCTGTAATAATCCCCTTAGTAATTCCGTTATATCATATTTCATGAAAAAAATCCGACATCCACACAGATAACCCACACAGTTTTGTGAATGATGGGAAAATTACAGGAAACTTAACCATATTTGATGGAAAAAAAACATGGGATTCCGATTTGATGTGTTTGGCAGTGTTTGGTGAAGTGAGACGCCTCTCATTTTTCTCAAATCTGGTGTTTTCTCTGTGGCTGATGAGTTTTCATGTGTCCATGCCTGTCTTCGATCACAAGTGCTACGCCTTTTTTGTTGCTTTCCATAACTCCTTCAAAACCACGTCTTGGTGGTAGAATCATGGGATAAATCAACCATTTCAGGGATAAGAATCATGGGTACCCCTGTGAGTGCAAGGTGGTGCCCCGGTTCAGACTCGCTAAGTTGATGGTAGATATAGCGAACTACTTTTCATGGGGGTTTAGCAACCAACGCCGCCCGATATGGGGCATCTGGTAACTTGATTTAACCGTGATATGTATTAGGTGGACAAATTATTCCCATGATATCTGGTAACTTCCCGATATTTCCATTAATATTCCCAGAAAAATATTCCATATATATTTCCATTCATATTCCCAGCATGTTTCTTAACTCCATAAGATCCACCAGCCGCACGCCCTTTTGCCCACTCCGCTTCTCAGGCTTTGGTGTCCTTGGCAAAGGTGATGATTTGAGAAAAGGCATTGGGACGATCAATGGCCTACAAGGTGGTGCCCCCGTTCGATAGCTAAGTTGGTTTATAACTCCAATTTCACTATGGTTTTATAGGTGATATATCTATAGTTAATGGGGTTTATAAACTAATTTATAACTAGGGGGGCGCCACCTTGTACATTAAAATGAGTAATGGAAACATTAAACCATCAACTAGTGACCATAAACCATTAGTGATTAGATTTATGGTAAACATTGATTTTTTGTGATTTATGGAACATTAAACATTCAAATTGATGGTTTAGTGATCAAATGATGATTTATTAAACAGTTAAATCGAACACATCAAATCCGTTGGATGTTACTTGCACCCGTTTTTCACCAGCAAAATTATTGTATAGGTCATGCTAAGCCCGTCTAAACCTGTTTACAGGGATTCGCAATAATTACCGGTGTTATCACTTACTAGATTCTAATCACTTTTACCAACCCTGTTCCTATCCAAGCCCTAACTTATAGTAAAGAGGCAGTGTTGACATAATATAGTGGTAGTCTAAGAACTTTACTTTTTCTTGTGTAAAATCATATCTTAAGTGCTTGTCCACTAAAGTACCTATACCTTTGGGGGGCCGGCTGTCAGGCTTGCCCCAAGCTGTTGTAGGTAAATGATTGCCACAAGGGCTTCAAATACGTTTCTTTACCTCGTTATTACCATCTGGTAAACTAACGTAACTATGGAAAAAAAAGAAAAACAATTTTTGATGGGTAAATCAACTATAAATGGACATGTTAAATAGCTATGTTAGTTTACCAAAGGGTAACCAAATCTAACCCAAACATACCTGGAGTTATTGGAACAATCCTGATGATCATAGTAAAATCCCATGATAACTTCTGTACATTGCATCGCCATTTGATGGTTAAAACATGTTAAAACCCATGACATAATCGCATAGAACAACAGCAATTACATGCTCATCAAATCCCATTTTGACAGCTTAAAACCTCTATGTATAATGGTTCACAAATCATTTGGTGCAGGTCAAACTATCATTGTATATATATATATTTATTTATTTATTCACGTTTAAATCCAAATTTGTTTTAGATCGAAATTCATTGTTTTGATAAATGATATCCCCATTTTGCTAGTCAAATCCAATTTTTTGTTGGTCAATTCACGTTTTTGTGCTGGTTAAATGTGTTTTTTTGCTGGTTAAATCAAATTTCTTGAAACTTAATATGGGTAAAACAAAGTCATAAACCACCCATGACTGGGAATAGTAAGTTTATACCACCTATAAACATGGTGATTTTTCTGGGGAATGGTAAGCATGGCAGCAAATTTTACCCACATTACCCTCTGGTAATGAAACAGTTTGCTATTGCAAATGGCCCATTTAGTTCGTTGATTTACCTATTAAAGATTGTGATTTTCCAGTTCGCAAACGGTTAGTTATTAGCTGTTGAAAATGACCATTTATAGTTGATTTATCCATATTTATCCAGTAAAAATGGTGATGTTCCATAGTTTTTTGTATGTTTACCAGAGGGTAATCCACTACAAATGGTGATATTATAGGGATGATCATGGCAATATCATGGGATATGATGATGATTTAGTGACTTTAGTGTGACTTTATGGTGACTTTATAGTGGTTTAACCACATTAAGTCATTTAAAAGCCACATGTGTAAAGCACCTGTGTCTCCGGCCAAGCGGCCACGGTGTTGGTCAAGGCTTCGGCGTCCTTTTCGGCCTGGAGCGCCTTGAGGAATTCATGGTGATTCGAACAATGTGAGGCCCCCAAGATAGCTAAGTTGGTTTAAAACTCCAATAACTATGGTTTATAGGTGATATAACTTAGTTACTGGGGTTTATAAACCAATTTATAACTAGGGGGGCACCACATTGAAGGGTTTCTAAACAAATTGGGGATCTTCTTTGGGTCATTGAACATTGATGGTTTTTGGATGGTTTTTGGTGTATAAAATGTTATTTCACAATGATTCTTGTTTTCTGTTGGAATTCGAATTTAGCCAAATTGATCCAAAAAAATTGTGTTTTTTTACAGCCCGCGAAGTGAAAACCATGGGCCCATGGATGATTTCCTGGCAGATTTCTGATGATTTCCTGGCAGTTCTGGCTGAGGTTGCTTGGAGGATCATCCTAGTTGGCACAATGCTTAGTCAATGGGAATTTCAGGATCCTAAAATGGAGGTACCTACTATATATAAGGCTTATTTTTCAGGCCTATGTAAGGGGATAAACCCCCAAAATATGGCCAAAAATATGGTACTAACGTACCTCCATTTTAGGATCCTGGAATTCGCATTGAGTTAGTGTGAATGCGGGTTGTAAGTTATAACCCACTTAAAAAATACCAGTCATAAGTCATTAAGTCACCCAATGTATGGAATGTATAAGCGCATTTCAAAGCCTTTATAATTGCTGACGGGTTTATAACCATTCACATTGTAGTTCATTCAACCATCATGAAATCCCATTAAACCATCATTGAATCCCAATTAAATCACCAGAAAACCCCATAAAATCCGATAAATTCACCATTAAACCTCCATTTTCCCATGGTTTTCCTCAGGGCCCCCGAAAAATCTCCGCCATGGCACCGCTTCTTCCGCCTCCTTCTGCGCCGACGCCACCGAAGCGGCCAGGGCCGCGCGCTCCGCGGAATCGAGGCGGTCCACGCCTCACAAACTGCGGTTTACTGGTGATTTATTGTCATTTAATAAGATTTTAATGGGAATATAGTGGGAAATTGATCATAAATACATGGTGATTAATGGGATAATCATGGGATAATCATGGGATAATGATGGGATAATTGTGTAATAATGGTGATTTAATATGATTTTAATGGGAATATAGTGGGAAATACCCTGCAAAAAACTAAATTCTTTGCTGGTGAACGTAGATATTCCCATTAATACCAAAAGACTATTCAGGATTAGTTTGTATCCATGTAAGATTGACCTAGAAATAGTGATTAATGGGATAATCATGGGGATAATGACGGTGATTTCATAGGGATGATCATGGGAAAATCCTGGGAACATATCATGGAAAATCATCTGGTAAACAAACACTTTGCGAACTGGAAAATGGTCATAGAAATAGTTCATTTACCCATTAATAGCATGGTGATTTTCAATAGTTTTTTGTACATGTTTACCAGAGAGTAAATAACAGTTTATGGGATAATGATGGTAAGATGATGAGATATAACAGTATAGATGGTGAGAAACTATATGTGACCACAAAAAGTTTATAATATGTTGTCACATACCATATATATATATATAAGTTGATTTTCAGAAACTAAACCTTATGCTTCATCATTCATCCCCAGTATAACCTATAAGAATCTATAAGATAGTCCCTATATAACTAGTTTATATAACGATAAAATTATTGAACGAATTGAATTTATTGGCTGATACAATTTACTAAAAATTACTTGGTTATACCCAGGTCATCAGTTCTGATATATCAGTATACTCACTGGCATTGGGTGGCTCAACAATCAGTTTATAATGGGACTTATGAACTACCGTATAGTTTATCATCATATATCACTATCCTTCCATAGGTTATCCATATTGATGGTACTTCATGGTGATTTTATGGTGATCTTATGGCCGATTGGTGGTGATGTATCGTGGATTTATGGTGAAGTTCTAGGTATATGTAACCATGATCATCCTACAAAGTGGTGGAATAGTCATGCGTTTCGGTTCCAAACCATTTTTTGCAAGTTTCACAATCATATGACATCGTTTCGAACGATGGCATGTCCGCCAACAAGTCAAGTGGTGGAATGGTTCCCCATTGGAGTTATATCTTCCCCTTAGTGGTGATTTTTTGGCACATTCTTAGCTAACTATAACTATTGGAGTTGTAACCAAATCAATCAGTATTGGTAATCCTATTGGAGTTTAAAAGTTAAAATCATGCAAGGTCGTGCCCCAGTTCGGAATCGCGACTTGTTGGCGCACAGAATTCTAATTTCACTTGGGTTTATGGTAGATATACCTATACTTTAGCCATCCATACAAGGTGGTACCCCATAGTTAGCTAAGTTGGTTTATAACTCCCATAACTTGGGTTTATGGTAGATTGGTAGATATAGCGAACTACTTCATGGGGGTTATAAACCAACACAAGCATCGGGGGGGGCACCAACTCGTGGAGATCCACCATGGATTCGATCATTTTTTTCGGGAGAACGTCTTTGGTCGCTTTGGGCTTTTGCTGATTACCATCTGGTTATGACTAACATAGCCCTGGGAAATGGCCCATTTATAGATGGTTTACCTATTAAACATGGTGATTTTCCATGGCTATGTTAAATAACCAGATAGTAGAATGCGCGAAACGTGTGTATACAGTTGAACACAAACATTATTAGGGGGTTTGTGAAACGTGCACAACTTCTGGGAAACGTGCACAACATCTCTGACACGTGCACAACAAAAATACTTGAAAACACTGTGTGGGGGCGGTGAAGCATGTTATTTATACCCATAATATGTATATATATATATACATAATAGATATACATATTATATATATAATATGGAAAATGATTTCACCATTAAAAAAAATCATTAACCAGGATTTCATTAATATAGACAATGGATTTCACCATGAATGAGGAAACTATGCAAACTATGGATATTAAATTCGGTATTCTGAATACTCACCATATTCAATCATGATATTTACATAAACATGTATACATGTAACATCATACGTTATTTTGTGCATATCATGGATATTCATATCACCATTGTAGAAATCGTTCACCATTAAAAAATGAGAAATGTTCATGGAAATTAACTTTTTATGGAAGCTATTTAGTGGAATATCATATAACTAAGCAACTATGTACTTGGTGGCTCATCCCACTTAGTAAGTGCGTTAGTTCACCCCAAATTTTGAGTGAATTAACCCTACTTATCCTATTTTTTAATCACTGGGGTTATAACCCACTTACGAGCCGTGGGATGAGCCACCAAGTATGATAACTATCTGGGTAAATTATAATATTTCACTAACCTGAATTAAGGCCATTTGGGGATGATTCCCCTTACTAACTATGATTTCCAATGAGGTCGCAGTGAGGTCGTTATAATTTACCCAGAACTATATATGTATGATATAGTGAATGGGTAGGACTAGATTCCAGGAAATGAACATATCGACCCTGCAAACTGCCAGCTTTTAGTGGGGACTAATCTTCCAAGCCTTTGTCATGTTATATACTTGGGAGGGTGATGCGTAAAAAACATGATTCAGCAAAAACTGAGAATCTAGGAAAAAAACTTAACATTCCTAACAGGTAAAACATTGGATTTGAGACGTGAAAATGAAGGAACATATACGGATTTAGAGGTATTTGATCAATAGAAAATTATTAGTGGTTTCAACCCCTCTGAAAAAAAAAAAGTCACTTGGGATGATTATTCCCAATATATAGAACAATAAAAATGTTCCAAACCAGCAACCAGATATGGATTCTTGATCAAAAATTTTGTATGTGGAACGAATTTTTAGGTTGGCTGTACAAGTTGGATTTTACCAGTAAAAAAATCCCGATTTTTCAGCCAAGAAAAACATGTTTTTTTTTTTTCACTGAGAGGAAGCAACACATATGACGAGAACTTTGAACTTGCGATTCTTGGAGTTGATATGTTTGACTTCGCATGGCCAGCGAGATACCCCGCAACAAATATAAATTCCTTGCTGGTGAACGTAGATAATCCCATTAATAATGGTTATAATGTAATAATTAATGGTTAATAATGGTTAATAATGGATAATCTCATTGATACCAAAAGACTATTCCGGATTACCCTCTGGTAAACGTTTACATACCGAACTGGAAAATCACTATTTCTAATGGGTCAATCCACTATAAATCACAATTTTCAATAGCAAACTGTTACATAACCAGAGGGTAGTTTCTACCCATCCAGCCGATTGACCTAGTTTACACAGCAACCGTGGGGATCTAATCAGTACAAAAATCATTGTTTGACACGGTTCGAGCAGTAAAAGAAAGGGGTTTCAGCATCATCAAACATTCAGGCTACCATCTGGTTATTTAACATAGCCATGGAAAATCCCTTATACATGGAGGTTTAAATGGGAAAATCATCTATAAATGGGCCATTTTCCACGGCTATGTTAAATAACCAGAGGGTACCCCTGGAGACTTTAAAAGATACCCAGATCATGTACGGCCCGGTAGTGAAAATGGATCACTCCCAGGTCCAATGGCTTATCCTCCCCATTGAAATTGCCATAAAATGGTGGTAATTAATCCATTTGGGTGGTGTGAATATGAAATGGGGAATATCCATATCAACATATCAATATCCATTTGGGTGTGTCTGAATATCAATATCCAATTTGGGTGGTAATTAAAAGTACACGATTTTCAGACACACTCAATTGGATATTGATATGTTGATATGAAGTTGGCTAGCTAAATTCCATCATATCCACATCAATAATCACATTCTGTCCCGGCTTCAACTTGTTAATTCACCATTGATGTTTAACTACTGCAGATTAGTAAACCTTGAGATACCAGATGCCCCCAGTTTATTCCTATGGTGATATTTCTCTTTATCAAGGTACCCTCCCGATAAGAACGACCAAACAGTTATTGTTCCTGGCTTGATATTTCCACTAGCATCACTATGGAAAATAACAACTTTTTGTAGGTAAATCAAAGAACTCTATGGGTATAAACCATTCCCAAAATGGGTGGTTTCTTCTTGTTTTGACCACATTAATCAGTTTATAAATTTGTTTATAAACCCTATCAACCATTATATCTACCATAAACCATAGTTAAGCAACTTGTATCCATAATCCCGGAAGGTAATCTTAATGTTCATGTTGGTTTGCCTGCACATAAATAGGGGTCTGAAGAGTAGTTTCCATTAAACAAATGCTATTTTCAGGGTCTATGTTGATTTACCAATTGGTTGACCTAGTAAATGGGTGGTATAAACCATTCCCAAATGGGTGGTGTCATATTGTTTTAACCACATTAATCTTAATGTTCATCTTGTTCATACGAGCCAAGGCACCCAAAAAGCTGGCGCCGCGTTTCCGCAGCGTCCGCAGCGCAGCTGCTGGGTTCAGTGCACCACTGGTGCCACTAGGTGCCTGGACCCCACTGGGAAGCTGCTGGAAGCAGCAATTTCCATTGGGATCTCATGGATTTACTACAAGGTGGTGCCCCCCAAACGTTATAAATTGATTTTATAAACCCCATGAATACTATAGATATATCACCAACAAAAACCATAGTTATTGGAGTTATGTTCACCAACTTAGCTATCTAGGGGGCACCACCTTGTATGATTTAGTTTCACATGATATCCCATGAGTATGATTATGTATATATATATATAATCTCTGGTTGGTGGTTTTAACCATCTTGAAACAAATGAATTAATGGGAAGGATTATCCCATATATGAAAAGGAAAACAAAAAAAATGTTCCAAACCACCAACCAGAAACAGATTGAAGCAACAAATGATTTTTATAGGACAATGCTCCTGCCCCCAGTGACGGCAATGTGGCAATCACGTTTCGTCCGCTGAAAAATTGATTCCAGATGTCTACCAAAGACCCAACAGTTAGCGCTATGAATCAACTTAGCTAACCTAGATCACGTAAAAAAAAACAACAACACATAGTCACATAGGTGTGTCTGAAAGTATGGTACCCCTAGATCCATTGGATCATCATTTTCCCCATTGATAAATAGCTATAAAAGGTTTTTGGTTCCAGGGATACCCAAAAAACACACCCACGTGTTTCTTAGCGAAACCCCCGAAAGCCTCAGGGTTTCCTCGGGGTGTTCCCAGCGCATCCCGGGATTCCCGGGATTCCCTAATGCCCGAGGATGGATCGTGCAGTGTGGTGCCCCTGTGTTCGCTAAATCGCGACTTTTGTTGGGGTTCACAGTTCACTCCAATTTCACTATGGTTTTTGTTGGTGATATATGGTGATATATCTATAGTTAATGGGGTTTATAAACACTTGGGTAAACATGGTAGATCCCATCTGGTTATTTAACATAGCCATGGAAAGATCCACCATGCTATTAATGGGAAAATCCATTATTTCGACTGGGCCATGTTCAATAGCCACGTTAAATTACCAGAGGGTATACTGAACTACTTCATGGGGGTTATGTTCACCAACGTTAAGGCATCACGTTTTGGGGGGATCACCTTGTGGGGATATAACGAGATTTAACCTATCTAACAAACTACAGCATATCGATATTCAATCTATTCAATTTGGATCTGTCTGATCATGGGTTTTATGTGGCTTAGCGTGTCTATTCTTTGAGATTTTAATAATGTACAATACATGATAAACCCAATTTCAGAGAAACTCATATGTCAAGTATGTCATAGTTGGGAACCACTTATAACTAGGCTTACAACCCATTTACGGTTCGTGGGATAAAGCTTAGCTAAGATGGCTGATAGCTAGCGTAACCAGCGTTCATGGTAGACAAGTACAATGTGGAGCCCCCAAGATAGCTAAGTTGGTTTATAACCCCATCTAACTATGGTTATAACATGTTATAACTACCATAAACCCTAGTTATTGTAGTTATCAACCAACTCAGCTATCTTGGGGGCCCTACAGTGTATACATATATATATATATATGTATGTATGTATAGACAGATAGATAGTTGATGGATGTTAAAAAACACAAGGTGCGGGGCAGCATCAATCTCATTAATTAATTATCACTATATAATCATCTTCAATGATTAATTCAATTATCATTCCATTATTTTTGTTCCATTAATTCCCATTAATTGATTAGTCTCAATTGTCCCACATGTTCCCCAGCTATGGGCTTTGTATGTTGCTACAAGGTGGTGCCCCAGTTCGGAATCGCTAAGTTGGTGAACATAACTCCAATTTCACGTGGGTTTATGGTAGATATACCTATGCTTAATGGGGGTTATAAACCAAGAAACCACCTTGTAAACACACTTACACCATGACCCTGCATCCCAATGCCAGTGACTCTCATCGGCGGAGCCGGCCCAGCCGCCGATCTCGTTGTGTTGGCAGAGGCTGCGAGAGCTTCGCGGAGAAAGAAACTCGTGTTGATCTCCTTGGGCGGTTTGCTCGCAGGCCCTTGGAAGGGGAAAATGGTGATTTAATGGTGCTTTAATGGGGTTTAATGAGGATTTCATGGTGATTTAATGGGATTTAATGGTGATCCAATGGGGTTATATAATGTGATTTAATGCAGAATGGGGCCCCCGTTGGATAGCGTTCAGATGCTTTATGAGGGGTTTAACTATGGTTTATGGTGGATGAAACTGGGGGGCACCATCCTTTCAGGGTTCAATGGGAATTTCATGGGATATAATGGAATTTAATGGGAATTTAATGTTAAAACATATATATTGATTGGGAATTCATTGTGGCTTACTGATGTTTAATGGCATTAAATCTATGTCAGAGGCCATTTCAGGTACGTAAAATTGGAGCTACCTACAATATATATATATATGTATATTATATATATATATCGATATATATATATATATCGATATATATATATATATATATATCGATATAAGGTTTATGTAAGGGCTAGGGAATTTACCACTGCAACATGGCTTATATGCTACAGTACCTCCAGTTTAGGTACCCGAAATGGCCACCATTTTACAAGGCTATACTTGGCGGTTTTCAATCCCAAACAGCTTTGGCCCGAAATACATCGAAATACCAGTTATAAGTCCTAACAAAACCCTATATTATGGCATATATAATCCCATAGAAATAACACGTTACAAGCTCGTATAATTGGTAAACCGCCATAAGTAGGTTTTTTTCAGTGTGGCTTAGTGTCCCTCATCCTTTTTTTGGGGGCCTTCTGGGGCCCAGTTGTAACTGGGGTGTGGATTCCTGGGGTGTGGCCCAGTTGTGAAGGATTCCGAATCCACCGGACAGGATCACAACGGATCATGAAACAAAAATCTTGTGGCCCTCGCTTCCCTCTTAGATGTGCATCCCACTTGGTGGTTTATAATCTGTCTATAATCCATACATCATCCTATATAGTATATAAATGTATATAAGTGGGGGTATTCCATCTGGTTGGTGGTATACCTACCCCTCTGAAAATATGAGTGAAAGTCAGTTGGGATGATGACATTACCAACTGAATGGAAAGTGAACGAATTCATGTCCCAAATCACCAACCAGCCATATTCCATATATCACTGGGGTTATACGCCATTTACTAAGTGGAATGCAAACCAAGATCCCATACCAAACCCCCTAAGAAACCCCAATAGCATGGGAAACTCGTGGGAAATTGCCATCATTGGAGGCTTCAGCACCTGTGTAGATGCCTAGAGGAAGCTATCAAGATGGTGACTCCCAACACCACAGATACATGGGGAACAGATGCTAGATAAAGAGGTCAACTTAACTTAATTTACCAAAATGTTCTCCCCTTGTGGCTATCATTTACCGAAAATGGGTTGGAGCAAACCTAATTACTATCCCATCATATGTTGCGAGGTATATCCCCATGTGATAAAAAGTCACCAGAAATCGGACCCAAACCAAGCAAGGTACAGGCGCATGAACTGGCAGTGCCGTCACGTTGGGAACCTCGGTACTTGGGTGTACCACTTATCCGCGGGTAACAGCCCTACTATATACCAGTTTTATTGAAACTATCCCCAGGGTATACGGATGGGATATATATATATATATATAATACATATATTATATGTTTATGGGTTATAAAATCGCTACTCTTTTAAGGAGGGGGGGGGGGTACCCAAATTGCAAGACACAATTTAGATGTTTTTGAGGGAGGTGGTCCTGTTAAATGTTGGCAAGCATTTATTCCCCACATCTTTGTGTGGGGTTCTTGTTTTTGATTCTGTATCCCGGGCTCCTCCTCCTCCGCCTTCTCCTCCTCCGCCCTCCTCCACACTTTGTCACCACACACTTGTCCACACACACTTTGTCACCACACACTTTGTCACCACACATTGTCAACACACACTTTGTCCACACACACTTTGTCACCACACACTTTGTGAACACACTTTATCAACACACACTTTGTGAACACACTTTATCAACACACACTTTGTCAACACACACTTTGTCACCAAACACTTTGTCCACACACACTTTGTCCACACACACTTTGTCACCACACACTTTGTCCACACACACTTTGTCCACACACACTTTGTCCAACACACACTTTAACACACTTTATCAACAAACACTTTGTCACCACACACTTTGTCAACACACACTTTGTCCACACACACTTTGTCCACACACACTTTGTCCACACACACTTTAACACACTTTAACACACTTTGTCACCACACACTTTGTCACCACACACTTTGTCACCACACACTTTGTCACCACACACTTTGTCCCACACACACTTTATCAACAAACACTTTGTCACCACACACTTTGTCCACACACACTTTGTCACCACACACTTTGTCACCACACACTTTGTCACCACACACTTTGTCCACACACACTTTATCAACAAACACTTTGTTAACACACACTTTGTCACCACACACTTTGTCACCACACACGTTGCGCCACTTTGCGTGGCAGGCGTGGCACAACCTCACATCCACCTTCGTTTTGCGTGGCAGGTGTGGGACAGATGGTACTGGGTGGCGCCCTTGGGCCGGGATTTGGCGCCTGGGGCGCCGCGCCACTTTGCGTGGCAGGCGTGGCACAACCTGACATCCACCTTCGTTTCACGTGGCAGGCGTGGCACAAACTGACATCTGCCGTCGTTTTGCGTGGCAGGCGTGGGACAGATGGTACTGGGTGGCGCCCTTGGGCCGGGATTGGGCGCCTGGGGCGCCGCGCCACTTTGCGTGGCAGGCGTGGCACAACCTGACATCCACCTTCGTTTCACGTGGCAGGCGTGGCACAAACTGACATCTGCCGTCGTTTTGCGTGGCAGGCGTGGGACAGATGGTACTGGGTGGCGCCCTTGGGCCGGGATTTGGCGCCTGGGGCGCCGCGCCACTTTGCGTGGCAGGCGTGGCACAACTTGACATCCACCTTCGTTTCACGTGGCAGGCGTGGCACAAACTGACATCTGCCGTCGTTTTGCGTGGCAGGCGTGGGACAGATGGTACTGGGTGGCGCCCTTGGGCCGGGATTTGGCGCCTGGGGCGCCGCGCCACTTTGCGTGGCAGGCGTGGCACAACCTCACATCCACCTTCGTTTCACGTGGCAGGCGTGGCACAAACTGACATCTGCCGTCGTTTTGCGTGGCACAACTTGACATCCACCTTCGTTTCACGTGGCAGGCGTGGCACAAACTGACATCTGCCGTCGTTTTGCGTGGCAGGCGTGGGACAGATGGTACTGGGTGGCGCCCTTGGGCCGGGATTTGGCGCCTGGGGCGCCGCGCCACTTTGCGTGGCAGGCGTGGCACAACCTCACATCCACCTTCGTTTCACGTGGCAGGCGTGGCACAAACTGACATCTGCCGTCGTTTTGCGTGGCAGGCGTGGGACAGATGGTACTGGGTGGCGCCCTTGGGCCGGGATTTGGCGCCTGGGGCGCCGCGGCACTTTGCGTGGCAGGCGTGGCACAACCTGACATCCACCTTCGTTTCACGTGGCAGGCGTGGCACAAACTCACATCTACCTTCGTTTCACGTGGCAGGCGTGGCACTCATGGCACTGGGTGGCGCGCTTGGACTGGCTTGGGCGCCTGTGACGCCGCGGCACTTTGCGTGGCAGGCGTGGCACAAACTCACATCTACTGTCGGTTTGCGTGGCAGGCGTGGCACAAACTCACATCTACTGTCGGTTTGCGTGGCAGGCGTGGCACAAACTCACATCTACCTTCGTTTCACGTGGCAGGCGTGGCACTCATGGCACTGGGTGGCGCGCTTGGACTGGCTTGGGCGCCTGTGACGCCGCGGCACTTTGCGTGGCAGGCGTGGCAGGCGTGGCACAAACTCACACCCACCTTCGTTTCACGTGGCAGGCGTGGCACAAACTCACATCTACCGTCGCAGGCGTGGCACTCATGGCACTGGGTGGCGCGCTTGGACTGGCTTGGGCGCCTGTGACGCCGCGGCACTTTGCGTGGCAGGCGTGGCACAACCTGACATGCACTTCGTGCGTGGCAGGCGTGGCACAACTCACATCCACCTTCGTTTCACGTGGCAGGCGTGGCACTCATGGCACTGGGTGGCGCGCTTGGACTGGCTTGGGCGCCTGTGACGCCGCGGCACTTTGCGTGGCAGGCGTGGCACAAACTCACATCTACTGTCGGTTTGCGTGGCAGGCGTGGCAGAAACTCACATCTACCGTCGTTTTGCGTGGCAGGCGTGGCACTCATGGCACTGGGTGGCGCGCTTGGACTGGCTTGGGCGCCTGTGACGCCGCGGCACTTTGCGTGGCAGGCGTGGCACAAACTCACATCCACTGTCGTTTTGCGTGGCAGGCGTGGCACCAGCTTTGACACACCCTCTTTCACACACCACTTTGTCACACACCATCTTTCGCACACCATCTTTCACACCCAACTTTGTCACCCACCATCTTTCACGCACCATCTTTCACACACCACATTGTCACCCACCATCTTTGACACACCCTCTTTTACACACCATCTTTGTAACACACCATCTTTCACACACCATCTTTTACACCCAACTTTGTCAAACAGCATCTTTGACACACCAAGTTTCACACACCGCTTTGTCACACACCACTTTGTCACACCATCTTTCACCACACCATCTTCCACACACCATCTTTCACCACCCCATTTTTCACACACAACTTTGTCACACACCATCTTTGACACACCATCTTTCACACAGCACTTTGCCACACACCGTCTTTCACACACAACTTTGTCACATGCTCTCTTTCACACAGGACTTTCACCCACACCATCTTTCAGCACACCATCCTTCACACACCACTTTGTCACACACCATCTTTCACCACACCATCCTTCACACACAACTTTGTCACACACCGACCATCTTTCGCCACACCATCTTTCACACACCACTTTGTCACACACCATCTTTCACACACAACTTTGTCACACACTCTCTTTCACACACAACTTTCACACACGCCATCTTTCACACACTGCTGTGTCACACACACACACCATCTTTCACATTCCACTTTGTCACTCACAACTGTTTTAACTTCTCGATCCTTCACCGCCTCCTTTCCCCTAACCTTCTTTCCCCGTCCCTGCTACAACCTTTCATGCTTATTATTGGAAGAAGTTGACTTGTGGGGTTATCCGGTCCTTTAATTTTTAAACAACGTCTTATTTGCAAGATTTCATTTTAGTAGGTCCCCTCACTTTTTACGGGATTTCATTTATTTTATTAAAACGCAGGGGGCGTTCAATATTGTCCATCGCATTCTTGAAAAAAGCATGTAAGAAAATGAAAAAAAAAATGTAAAACATAGTGTGAAGGTCTGCAAATAGCTGCAGAATTGCAGAAAATCATAAATACAATCTGGAAGTGCATAGCACTTATCCGCGGGAGCCCTACTATATAAGAGTATTATATGAAATTATCACCAGGGTATACGGATGGGATATATATATATACCACATATATATATATATACATATGTATATATATATATATAAATATGTATATATGTATAATGTATACATGTAAGTGTGTATGTTTTTGGGTTATAAACATGTATAAACCATCTAGTGACTGGGATGCACCCCCAAGTATGGCAGACTCATCTGCGATTTAGTGTCCGACAAGAGTTCGTTTTAAGCAACCAAACTGAGGAAAATCATGCACAGCAAATATGGGTTTAATGCGGGTAAACGCCTTGAAAGCGACTATTACTATGACTTCAACCCATTTTGCGCTTTGGATAGCCGTAGGAAACTATCACTCTGTTCACACAGGGCAACCATGGAAACCATAGAAAGAGCATGGACAAATATTAAAATCTGCTATAAATGGAGGCTTCAAGTTGGGAAATCAACTATAACTTGGATTTAATGGGAGACAATGCGGTGCCTCCTAGTTAAGTGTGCTGGTTTATAGACCCGGGTAACTTACAGATGTATCTGCTATGGACATCAGCTAAGCCAACTAGGAGGCACCACTGCTTTTTGTTCATCTGGTTGGCAAGACCGGTCTGAATCTTGTTCTGGGTCCATATGCATTGACATGTAAAGACCCTCATAGGACACCCAAAATGATAGAAGTGCAAGAGCCTACTAATTACTAAAATGGAACCAAAACATGGATCATTGTGGACCCTACTGCAAGTAAGACAATGTCAATATGGGGATCTGTACGCATGCAAACAAAACCAAAGGTACTTTCGCACGCTTTTCCACGTGTTCCAAATGGGGTCAATGTAGCTGTAGGGTCCAAACAATGTTCTCCCCTTGTGTGGCTATCATTTGCCGAAAATGGGTTGGATCAAACCTGATTACTATCCCATCATATGTTGCAACGGTATATCCCCATGTGATAAAAAGTCACCAGAAATCGGACCCAAACCAAGCAAGGTACAGGCGCATGAACTGGCAGTGCCGTCACGTTGGGAACCTCGGTACTTGGGTGTACCACTTATCCGCGGGTAACAGCCCTACTATATACCAGTTTTATATGAAACTATCACCAGGGTATACGGATGGGATGTATATATATATATATAATACACATATATATATATAATTATGCATATGTGTGTATATGTTTTTGGGTTATAAACATGTATAAACCATCTAGTGACTGGGATGCACCCCCAAGTATGGCAGACTCATCTGCGATTTAGTGTCCGACAAGAGTTCGTTTTAAGCAACCAAACTGAGGAAAATCATGCACAGCAAATATGGGTTTAATGCGGGTAAACGCCTTGAAAGCGACTATTACTATGACTTCAACCCATTTTGCGCTTTGGATAGCCCTAGGAATCTATCACTCTGTTCACACAGGGCAACCATGGAAACCATAGAAAGAGCATGGACAAATATTAAAATCTGCTATAAATGGAGGCTTCAAGCTGGGAAATCAACTAAAACTTGGATTTAATGGGATACAATGCGGTGCCTCCCAGTTAAGTGTGCTGGTCTATAAACCCCGTTAACTTATAGATGTATCTGCTATGGAGGTTAAGCCAACTAGGGGGCACCATCTTGTGGCAAAAGTACTACAGTAGCTCCTTTCTGAATAGAACCATTGCCTTTTGTTCATCTGTTTGGAAAGACCGGTCTGGATCTTGTTCTGGGTCCATATGCATTGACATGTAAAGACCCTCATAGGACCCCCAAAATGATAGAAGTGCAAGAGCCTACTAATTACTAAAATAATGGAACCAAAACATGGATCATTGTGGACCCTACTGCAAGTAAGACAATGTTAATATGGGGATGTGTATGCTTGCAAACAAAACCAAAGGTACTTTCGCACGCTTTTCCACGTGTTCCAAACCAAGTAGGGTCCAAGCATGTTAACTTTCTTTTTTCTACCTTTTTAGGGGTCACCAGAAGTATCTCTGGCTGGAGGCTTTGACACCCTTCAATTTATAGCTGATTGTTTGTTTTTTGTTACAAGCCATATCATTGACCACGTTTCTTTTCTCTCTCCAATCTCTCCAAGGATTACCACTTGCTTACGGGACCATTATATGACGAAGAACTACCAATATTCCCAATAGATTCCCCAAAGGTAGAGTATAAACAAGAGAAACGGAATATTCTTCAGCAAATCTACAAGGTGGAACCGCCAGATATATACAATATAACTAAAGTTATAGCCACCAAAAAAAACACACCAAGTTCGAAACCAATTTAGCAAAAGAGCACCGAACCACCTTCTAGTGAAGGTTTTACAGCTTAAAACATGGCTCATTTGAATGTTCAGAGCCTCAAATTGGTTAAACTGGAGCTGAAAACTGCAAATTTCACCTAAACTTGATCGCTTATAATCAACATGAACTGGTTCGATATATCCATTGCCAATCTTAGATACCCTGCAAAAAAATAAACTCTTTGCTGGTGCACGTAGATATTCCCATTAATACCAAAAGACTATTCAGTTAGTTTGTACCCATGTAAGATTGACCTAGTAGATGTCCCATGATTTCTGGTGGGAAGTTGGGTGACATGTATGGGGTATCCCCCCCAAAAAATGCATGTGACACCAGCTGTGCATTTGGGACGTGTTGCCTTTGGAGCCGCCACCGTCGCATTGGTCACAGCGCCACGGAGGCCGTGTGGCTGCACCGCGGGCTCGGAAGTGACTTGGAGCTTTAATTGCGCCACCACCTGCAAGATGGGTATATTATAGAAATAGGAGATGAAATAAGAATAATTAATATTGCAGCAATTAATATTGTATGAATATGCCATTACTATTCCATTAATACTTTTACCCTCTGGTAATTTAACGTTGCTATTGAAAATGGCCCATAGAAATAGTTGATTTACCCATCAAAAATTGTGATTTTCCATAGTTATGTTAGTTTACAAGAGCGTATATTATAGAAATAGGATGAAATAGGAATAACAATAATCATAATAGTCGTAGTAATAAGTGGAAGTTCCTATGTTTTCCAATAAATCCCATTATAATCCCATTAATAATCCCCATGAATATAGCAATATATATGAATAATATTATACGCGGAATAATGTTAACTAGTAATAATATGGAATATAACATACGGGTAGGAAAAATAACAATAATATGATTTTGGAATATCCCATTCATATTTCAGTTGATTCCTTTTTTCTCGCCTTGGCCATGCTGACCATGCTGCTCTTCAGCAGCTTCACCTCCTCCTCAAGACCCTGCAACTCTGAGGCATTCACCGTCACCTCGCGACAGTTTTTTGTTCGGCCGAAACCACCGGGGGAAACACGGCAAAAAAGTGGCAGTTGAGGCGAAGTTACTTTAAAAAAATGGCTACAACCATGTTGATGAGGTTTGTATGTGCATTTACTTGTATGGCTAAAACCATGGTGAACTAAACCCCCATAAGTTGGGATATAAGTATGATATAAGCTCTGCATTCCTAAAACTATGATTCAATATCCACCTAGAGTGCCCCAGTTCGGCATCGCTAAGTTGGTTTAGTTCACTCCAATCTCACTTTGCTTCATGATATATCGAACCACCTTGCAGGACACCAGAAAAAATGTGGCAAAACAAATGGCGAATCTTGGATCACCCTCTGGTAAACAAACAAAAAACTATTGAAAATGGCTCTAGAAATAGTTGATTTACCCATTAATAGTTGTGATTTTTCATAGTTGACTTCACGCGTTCCTGTTTGGCTAAGAGGTCCACCAGGTCATTCCAGGCATCTCCACTGTGGCCTTTCACATGCGATGTGGACAGCCCTGCACGACCCAAGGCTGATTCCAGTGACTGGAAGGCAGCACGCAGAAGTCTAAAGGAGCACGTAGCTTCGACTGCGCCGTACACGTACACACCCATGCCCTGCAGCTCAGAAGTGACCGAATCCGGGCAAAGGGTGGTGGGGACATTGGCATTTTGGGCCAGACGCCATAGCGCACTCCAGAAGAGCGCTTCACGTTCTCCTGTGTCGCTGCCAACATGATCGGATCCCATATAGTGTGGTGCATCCTCATTGTAAATCACCGGCTGGGCAGTCCAGCTCACGAAGTTCAAGAAATCGACAACTGGGTCTTCTTGTGGTGATCCGAATGGAATTCCAAACCTCTGGGCCCAGATTTACCAAACATCTCCTTCCATATTATATACCCTCTGGTAAACTAACAGTTTGCTATGGAAAACCATTTTTAATAGGTAAATCAACAATTTCTATGGCCATTTTCAACAGCAAACTGTTAAATTACCAGAGGGTAAACTTAAATATATTCATGGATCATCCCGGCACCAGAAAACCCTGCAGGGTAAGTAAGATCCCTTGTCGTTTTTTTTTTTATTCTTGGTTCAAAAAAACCCATTCACCCCTTGGTGTCTTTCCAAGTCACACCAGCATGTAAGCACACACACATACACCAACTCAAGGCTAGGCCCTAGGCCCCAATATTGCAATGTTTTTTTTTGAGAAGATGGACGTTGATGATCATCTGCTGGAATTGGTGGTACCCCATTTTCACACCAGGAGATCTTCTACTACGAATGTACTGTTGGGTCATTTCGAAACAGTAAAAACCGTGGATACGGCTTGGTGAACTTGTTGTAAGGAACCGACCTTACTTGGACTTATGTCAGGATTGTGATTTGTTGTAGCCTGGGTATATCTTACAATGTGGGGCGCCCCAAATATGAGTTGCATAACCTCTTTGAACGATAGATTTATTTCCCATAAACCCAGCAGCAATAATTGAACCAACTAGCTATCTTGGAGGCCCCACGTAGCAGTGATATATGGAAAACACCAGCTACAAGGTGATACTCATAGATGATTTAAGCTGGTTTTGAACTGACAAAACCTCTATTTTTTTTGAGGATTACCTATGGATTTGCCATGCATTTTTCCAATTAAAACATTCTTTTTGTGTGCTTCATCACTAGCTGCCATAGCTGCCATGGCCATGGCTAATCCCCTATACATGAAATTTCCATGGATTATTTTCATCTCAAATGACACCACTTTTCAGGGATTACGCATCCTTTTTTGTTTGTTAAGCACATTGTCACTGCATCAAATCATCCCCCCAAACAATAGCTACGCTGACGCATACACCCTCTGGTAAACCGACATAGCTATTGAAAATAACAATTTATAGTGAAATTTGCCATTAACAATTGTGATTTTCTATAGTATGTTAGTTTACCAGAAGGTAACTTTGTGAATTCGTGTGAATTCTATGGCTTTAGTTTTTTGGTATCAATGGGATTGTCTAGTAAACAGCTAAGAATTTGTTTTTGTGTAGGGTATCTAAGATTGGCAATGTTCATGGCATATTGACTTATTTGGCCGGTGCCTTGGCTCCAACTTACTATATATATATATATATATGTTAACGTTGGTAAAACAATGTCGTAAACCACCCATGACTGGGAATGGTAAACACACCACCTATTGATGGCTATGATTGTTTTACACGCATTATTTATTGTTCTTCTTAGTGTTATTATTCTGCTTATTCTATTTATCAATAAAATTTAATATATATATATATATATAAAAGAAGACCTAATTATATTATAATTATATTATCATTATATTTATTATATATATGTATATAATCATTATATTGGTTCCTATTTTTTTATATATAGCGAGAAGGATAAAAGTACCCATCCAAGACCATCCAAGGGTAACCTACTAGCCAACTTCAACATCTCAGGAAACCTACGATTATCATCGATTATCATTCCCCGAATCCCAGCCATCATGTGAGATTGGATGGAATATTCATGATATGTCCATAATATATATATATATATGTGTGTGTAAATAATATATATATATACAAATCATAATTAATATTACCTAATTGAAAAGTATAAAGTCGCCATAATCTATAATGAATATTACTGTACCAAAATAAAGGTACCACCCCCCCAACCAGGCAACTCATCGGCCCAGCGGCCAAACTTCTCTCCTTCGCCAGGGCTGCCGGCGCGACAGCCGTGACTGGCTCCACGTCGTCGCCGGAGTCGCAACGTTGGCAGGTGATGTGGGTGTCGAAGGTCTCCTGGGCTCGTTGTTTTTAACAAAATGGATTTAACGGTGATCTATTGTGGATTCAACAGGATTTGATTTAATGGATGAAGATTTAATGGGATTTATATAATGATACTTAATGGTGATTTAATGAGACTTACTGGGAAATACTGGGATTTCAAAGGGTTGAACGGAGATTTCATGGGATTTCTACAAGGTAGTGCCCCAGTTCGTTAGCTAAGGTGGCAAACACAAACTTCAATAACTTGGGTTTATGGTAGATGTATCTGTGCTTCAAGGTGTTTGCAAACCAACATAGCTGGGGTTGCGCACCGCCTTGTAGAAACAGAAAAGAAGGGATTTGTCAATAATGGTGACATCTACTAACCCAGCCAACCAAAGAAAGAAACACTATTCTGGTATCTTTTTGTGGTACCCCCAATCTATAACTTGAGTTATAAACCCCATGAACTAGTTCAATATAATTATCTACTTACCCTCTGGTAAACTAACATAACTATGGAAGGAAAATCACCATTTTTAATGCGAAAACTCACTATAAATGGCAATTTTCAATAGCTATGTTAAATTACCAGAGGGTAGATTCCGAACCAACTTAGCTACGTTCATCGGGTTGGAAACCTCAATGCTAAGTTATTACGAAGTTCAATCCCAGCAAACTGGCACCCCCAATTACCATAAACCAGTTGCTGGTAATTACGAGCCAACTTAGCTACGGCTTGTGGTGCTGGGATTTGCCATTGGGCAAACGATGCTCACCTAACTCAGTCAAGAACAAAACATGTGGTGTTTCCAGTATGTTTCTTGGATGCTGTTGTTAGGGGACAGTGTTTTCATACTTGGGATGATCATAATATATTGATATCATTTGATATCATGATATTAATATCATGACTTTTCGAAGGAACTTTAGAAGTCAAACTAGGTTTCCTATAGCTTTCCTATTGAAACTTCCGCCTTGTGCGGTACTGAAATCATCGAATCCTTGGAGAAAGGCGCTGTGCGGCTGGTGCGAAAAAAGAGGTGTGCACACTACGCGCCGAGCCGCTGGGAACCTTCGAGAATGGCTGATTAATAACTGATTAATAACTATTAGCCATAGGAAAAACCATAGAAAAATGGTGATTTTACCAGCAAAGATATGGAGATGAGCATAGAATCACTAATGTGGGTAAAACAATGTCATTGGAAAACCACCCATGACTGGGAATGGAATTTCCCTACCACCTATTATATTAAAAAAAAAACGTGATGCCTGGGGGATGGTTTATGAAATTGTTTTACCAACATTATATGATATCTAATTGGTGGTTTCAACCCCTCTGAAAAATATGAGTTCGTCAGATTGGTTCATCATCCCAACTATTGGGGAGAATAAAAAATACTCCAAACCACCAATCAGATAATATGTACATATATATATATTCATATTCATCCTGGAGCAAATAGAATATGGACATGTCAAACAAGATCACTAAAATGAAGATATCATTGACAATGCCCTAGTCTACTTCAGACTTCATCCAAACTGGATAAGAATTGGGCGGGAAAAAGACCACTGAGACTGGGTAGATCAGTGGGATATAGTCAATCTATCTAGAGGACCTCACCTGCAAGGTGGTGCCCCCTAGATAGCTAAGTTGGTTTATAACTCCAATAACTATGGTTTTTGTTGGTGATATATCAATATAGTTAATGGGGTTTATAAACCAATTTATAACTAGGGGGGCACCACCTTGTGGTATTTGTGGAATCCACATCCAAATAAAACCCATCTGAATCCCTGGTTGGTGGTTGCTGCTAACCCCTCTGAAAAATATGAATCAGTTGGGATGATGACATTCCCAACTGAATGGATAGTCATAAAATTCCATGGTTCCAAACCACCAACCAGATCCCACTGCCCATCTTAGATCCCCTACAAAAAATCAATTCTTAGCTGGTGAGTTAGTAGATAATCCCATGCCAAAAGACGATTCAGGGTTAGTTTCTACCCATCCAGTTGGTTAATCTAGAATCCCATATAAGTAAAAGCCATGATCAGGCAATGGAATCATCCAACTTTGGATTTTTAGTTGCTTTCTTTGGTCCAAACTAAATATCACATTGCATCATTAACTATAGATATATCACCTATAAACCATAGATATGGGAGTTATAAACCAACTTAGTTATCTTGGGGGACTAAATATCACATGAATATCTTGTTGAATCATCATTTCGAATGGGCCCTAATGAAATCTCCAGAGTCATGATCCGGGGCTCGTCATATCTTCATAGATATACCATCAATGAAATCCCATCAAATCCCGTCACATTCAATTTTTGATCGTTAAACACGTGATTTTTGATGGTTAAACGGAATTTACTGGTCATTGTTTTCGCACAATGCCATCATAAATGCTATTGAGAAATCTGTTTTGATGGTTATATCTAATGGTTAAATAGAACTTGTTGATGACTATAAATGGTTATGTTGTAGATCAAATCGGTTTTCCATCCACGAAAGCGGCACCTGACAATGCCAATGGTCTTACCTTTAGGGTCTGTGGGTGGGAGGCAGTGGTAGTGGTTGAGGGTCTACGTTCTACATTTTAGGGTTTTGGGGTGGTTTGGGGGGGTTTAAGGTTTAAGTGACTTTCGAATAATGTGCCAAGCCTGACAAGGCCAATGGTTTTACCTTTTAGGGTTTGGGGCAGGGGGGTGTACGTCACAAGCGACGAGAAAAACAACGTCAAAAGCGACGAGATAAACAGCGTCACAAGCGAACGCCTCACCCTTATCCAGCCATATATTTAAAAAAACATATTGTTTTGATCCACTACTCATCTTCCACCAGATTTTCCCAGCTAGAAACATCCATTTTGATATTGGATTTTCCGACATGTTCCCAACATGTTCCCATGATATCCCACAGGATGGGGCCCGCAAGATAGCTACCTTACAAGTGGCTTAACTATTGTTTATGGTAGATATAGCTATAGTTAATGCTGTTCATCAGCCCATTTATAACTGGAAGGCACCATCGTGCATGTTTTGTCCAAGTTTTTTCCGCTCCTCGGCATCAAAGGTACCTTCCTGAAAGCTGTGCAGCACCCGCCCACCGTCGTGGCCCACGCAGACCAAGCGCAGTGCGTAGCTCGCCAGCTGCGCAGCATGCCTGGGCCGCCATGATTTTTGGGGTGCCAGGAAATACCGTGGGTAAGAACCATGACAAACATTGGGAAAACTTGGAAAACAATGGACAACCCAAACAAAAAAAATAAGAATTTGGAAAAGCAGTGAAAAACACATGAAAAACACATGTGGAAAAACAATGGAACACCCATTTTTAAAAAATGTAAAAATCGGGAAACACATGGGAACACCATGGGGCAAACAATACTATGGTGAAAAAATCGGTGCTTTAAAAGGATAAGCGGGGATAAAACGGAGAATGGGATATAATTACAGTAATAGCCATGAAAATAGAATAGATACGGTAGGGGTTCAAGAATGAAAATGTATGAGAATATGTTCAAAAATATTGCATGTCTTGGGGTTGAAAATCCCGCTCTAAATGTTGCAGTTTCACCCGAAACACTAAAGTCAAAGTTTATGGCAACAAACCATCCACGCCAATTTTGATGGGTATGTGCTGGTTCAATGCTTTGGAATTCTTGGAATCCCAACAACCCTCAAGTGGAATAGTCACTGACCAGATTCTGACGGGACCTAAGCGACCAGAATTCACCAAGCAGCTTGGCACAGGAGGTTTGTACCACACAGCTCTTGCTTTCAGAGAGCCAGGCAGAGACGCAGCCACCCGGTCCGAAGTGTGCCGCCTCAGCAGCAGCTCCCTGAACCCCCCAACGGTTGCAGAATTAAAAGGCGCATTGAAACAGCAATACTTGGAACTTCGTCAACAAGAATTGGGATTCGCTGGTGATTTTTGTTGGCTAAGTTCGGCTAAGTTGGTGAACATAGCCTTCATGTAACTGTTAGGGTCATGGTAGATAGATATATATATATATATATCAAACTATCATGGGTGGAAGCTAAACCAACAAACATAAGTAGGAGATACCACCTCTTAGATCGTTGGTGGGTTAGAGTTTTATGGAGGGCAATGTGGAAATTATTATACCACTAGGGTTGAAAGATCCGGAGGACCAAAGCCACAGGGGATCACTCGCCATTCCAGTTAGCGGAATGAAAACGCCCAAGTGGTAGGTGTGAGAACGCTTCGATCTACTATCATGTGGGTAAAACAATGCCATAAACCACCCATTTGGGAATGGTTTTTACCACCTATTTAATTCAGGTGGTTTTGGGGGTGGTCTATCATTGTTTTATCCACATTACCTGAATTCCTCAATTTGTGGCAAAAGATTGAAACAATAAACTGCCCATCCAAGGTTAGCGCCCTAAGCACAACGTGGCGCTAACCCCATTGTCTAGTTCGTTTTGTCCCCCATCATAAGCCCGAAAATTATTGCAGTGAACTAAACCAACTTTGCTATACACCCCCATCTTGTCTCGGTTCAATCACCATTTTCCGCAGGATTTCACAAAACTTGTTGCATTTTTTGCTAATAACGGAGGGCCCAGATTGCAAAAACAAAATGTCACTTCCTCATTTGAGGCTTTCTTTCAATGGATCCCCAAATCACCAAAGATTTCAATACTGAAATGGTCTACTTGGATGATTTGCGGGTACCCCCATGACTTTGGAACCTATCCATTTCCGCAGCTGAGTCGCACTCTCCCCGCTTGCACTCACATGCAGAGCCAGCATCAGCCATGCTGACAGTCGCATCTTCATTACCCCGGTTGAGCTGCTGGGGTTGAAACAGCTTGAACCAGGAAGGGCATCATGGAAGCATACACACACAAAAAAAACATGAAACATGCCTACAATCATTGCCAATCTTAGATGCGCTGCCAAAACAAAAGTTTGTTAGTTGGTTAGTAGATATTCCTATTTATAGCAAAAGATGACAGGATTACAGTGAACTACCCATCCAAGGTTTAGCTATGTGGGGCCCCCAAAATAGCTAAGTTGGTCCAAAACTACAACAACATACAACAACTGTGGTTTATTTGTGGTGGATGCATTTGAAATTAATTGAATGGGGTTAAAAGCCACTTGTAACTCTCAAGGGGGGGGGCACCCCATTGATCAATAATGATGGCTTTTGCACGGGAAAATTCGGACGAAACATCGACAAACATTTCCGGTTGAAATCCCTATGGTGTTCACCTCTCCCTTTCTTGGTGCTTATAAAGCAGATTTCTGGGTAATTTTATTTTTCCATATATAGGGAACAATAATCCCAACTGACTAGTATGTTTCAGAGGGGTTGAAACCACCAACCAGTATATAATAAATAAATAAATTAATTAATAAATTAAATAAATAAATAAATATATATATATATATTCTGGGTAAATTATAATATGTCACTAACCTGAATCTTGCGGCCCATTTGGGGATGATTTCCCTTATTTACTATGATTGCAGGGTTCGGGAGAACAGTGAGGTCGTGATCAAATTTACCCAGAGATATAATGGAAGCATATGTAATGGTGGAACTCTTGCGACAGCATGATCATTCGCCCGGCCTACTACTTAACTGTTTAAAATGCCAAACATGAAAAAATAGGGGTACCCCATTTCATCATCCATTTATAAATCGGACGTTCCCTAAAAAAAACCATCCAGCTTTTTTCGGGTACCCACATGGAAACCCCCAGGCCTCTGCCATAAACCCAAGTTGTTGGAGTTATGTTCTGCAACGGATCAAGACCGAACTGCGATGAACTGCGGCACCACATCGCTTTGTTAGCCATTGGTTTTGTCAATTGTTTTTTCCAAAATTCCATTGGTCAACCCCCTATTTTCCATTTATATTTTGAAATAGTGAGCTAATTCCACCGTAATTCCCATTAGTCATGATATTAGTCAGTTTAGTTATTATACGTGTGTGTTCATTGCGACCTAAAAATATTCCATTAAAATATGTTCTATTGTTTTTCCATATAGATTAGTAATTGCTTAGTTATTCAAACATATTTCAGAATTCCACAAGCCAGAGTGGTTTATATATCCATACTGTACAAAGTGGGGGCCCCAAACGATAGCTAAGTTGGCTTAGTTCACTCCAATAACTCTGGTTTATGCTACTTATAACTATGGTATTCCTAGGGTTTTGAAACCAACAAACACAACTGGGGGGCCCCACAGGAGATTTAAATCATTAAGTACCAAAAATTGTGATTCATTGAGATATTATATAATAGGATAGCATGGGATGAATATGAACCAACTATATCCAAGGTTTGTCATTTTGCTCGCCAAGAAACTGAGCGAGGGTAATGCGTCCCCTTTTCCGAGGTATAGGACGAGAGGTCTGAACAGTCGGAAGTCTCCTCCATTATCGACGCGAGGTTTTGAGCCCCGAGAAAACGGGAATTTCACCGGGAACAACGACGGAGTTTAACATCAAACATGGGAGCTTTGCAGGAAAAAATGGGATTTGACTGATTTAACCATCAAACATGATAATTTCATCAAATTCATCAATTGTTTAATGGTGATGTAGTCAAAAAATGTGATTTGATGATAGGTAAGTTGGTAAATAATGTATTTGATCAGTGAATGTCATCAAATGGGATGACAACGAGTTACACATCAACTATCATCAACTTCTAAGTGGGGTGCCTTTCCTGTAGGCATACGTACCCCCTATGTACCCCCAAAAAATATTCTGGAACATGAATGGGTTAGGTTTTGTTCTGGGCTTACTTTAACGGCAAAAACTACGTACCATTACCACAAAAAAAACATGCTGTTGCCTAGGGTATTCCTATGGCACAACAAAAAAACTTAAGGTTCCAAGGTTACCCAAACAATAAACACGTAGAAAATCAATGGCCATTTCAGGAAACTAAATTGATAATTGGAGGTACCTATCATATATAAGGCCTATGTGAGGGCTAGGTAAGAATTATCTAAGGGAATACCGGAATACCCCCATCAAATATGGCCTTATATGATACAGTACCTCCATTTTAGGGTCCTGAAATTTTCACTGAGAAAAGGTGTGAATTGAACCGTCCCTGGATACATTCGATAGATTATACAGATCAGATAGATCATATACATAAGATAGATCCATAGATAAGATCGATAAAATAGATAAGAAATAAAAAATAGATATGACAGATACGATAAATACAAAGGATGGGTAAGATGTACCGTATAAGAACATGTTAGATAATAAAGATAAGTTGGAACACATAGATAAGATGCATCGGGTAGATAAGCTGGATAGGAAAGCTAAGAAAATGAAACACATGAGAAAGGTACGATAGATACGATCTATAAGTCGGTTAAAATATTAAAATATAGATAATAAAGGTAAGATCGCTAAGATTGATACATTGGATACAACAGACAGCATAGATAAGATAGAAAATGTAGATAAGATAGATAAGATAGATAGAATAGATAATTCATAAAACAAGGTGGATAGGATATAAATATATAGAGGGATAAATCAGTAAGACAGATAAGTAAGATAGATATGTAAGATATAACATATCGATAGACATATAGATAGATAGATAGATAGATAGATAGATAGATAGATAGACAGATAGATAGACAGATAGATAGATAGATAGAGAGAGAGAGAGATTAGATAGATAGGATAGATAGGATCAATAGGATCGATAGGATCGATAGGATCGATAGGATCGATAGGATCGATAGGATGGATAGGATCGATAGGATCGATAGGATCAATAGGATCGATAGGATCGATAGGATCGATAGAATCGATAGGATCGATAGGATGGATAGGATGGATAGGATGGATAGGATCGATAGGATCGATAGGATCGATAGGATCGATAGGATCGATAGGATCGATAGGATCGATAGGATCGATAAGATCGATAAGATCGATAAGATCGATAAGATCGATACGATAGGTAAGATCGATAAGATAGATAAGATAGGTAAGATAGATAAGATAGATAAGATAGATAAATTGATAAGATAGATAAGATAGATAAGGTAGATAAGGTAGATAAGATAGATAGATATATTATATTCTATTATAATATATTATATTAAATTACATCTTATTATATATTATATTATATTATATTATATTATATTATATTATATAGATAGATAGATAGATAGATAGATAGATGGATAGATAGATAGATAGATAGATAGCTTGCGGTGATCAATTCTGGCGCAAGATTCGCATCACAATTGGATGCATCCAATTTGAACTTGTGGACTGATGCTGGAATCGCCTCCAGGTATGAGTTGGATCTTTTTGCCACCCAAGGCATTCCTGCAAGGGAGAATTGCTGTTCAAACAATTTCAAACATTGCTGGCATGCGCTTCTCATAGCTGCCACGGAGTATGTTGCCACGTGCCATGTGGACAAAAGATCCTCCTGTAAAATAGCCAGGAGGTTTCAGCCAGCCAATGATGCGTTCCGCAGGCTCCTTGTACCTTTGGAGGTTGCAGCAAGCATGGCCGGACATAAAATCTCTTCCTCAAGCATGTGCTCGGCCATGGCTGCAAGAGTGCCAATCAGGTCAAGCTTGTAGAGATCTCGAATCTTTCTAATCCGGCGGCCTTCTCCAAAGATTTGACTTCCTTCCAACAGGACTCCAGGAGACACATCACGCCTTCTCAGCCTGACTGCTTCCATGGGGGCCAGGATGCGATGTCCCGGTAGATAGATAGATAGATAGATAGATAGATAGATAGATAGATAGATAGATAGATAGATAGATAGATAGATTAGATAGATAGATAGATAGATAGATAGATAGATAGATAGATAGATAGATAGATAGATAGATAGATAGTTAGATAGTTAGATAGATAGATAGACAGATAGATAGATAGATAGATAGACAGATAGATAAGATAGATAAGATAGATAAGATAGATAAGATAGACAAGATAGATAAGATAGACAAGATAGATAACAGAAGGTAAGATATGATAAGATAAGAGAAGATAAGACAAGATTAGATTAGATTAGATTAGGTAGATAGATAGATAGATAGATAGATACAGATAGATACATATAGATACAGATAGATACAGATAGATACAGATAGATACAGATAGATACAGATAGATAGATAGATAGATAGTTAGATAGATAGATAGACAGATAGATAGATAGATAGACAGATAGATAAGATAGATAAGATAGATAAGATAGATAAGATAGACAAGATAGATAAGATAGACAAGATAGATAACATAAGATAAGGTAAGATATGATAAGATAAGAGAAGATAAGACAAGATTAGATTAGATTAGATTAGATTAGGTAGATAGATAGATAGATAGATAGATACAGATAGATACATATAGATACAGATAGATACAGATAGATAGATAGATAGATAGATAGATAGATAGATAGATAGATAGATAGATAGATAGATAGATAGATAGATAGATAGATAGATAGATGCCTCTACATGTTCTCTACCAGATGCCAGGTTCCTCGTGGTGGATCTTCTCCGCGCTTAGATGTATCATGATATATCATGATATACCTGCACTTGGGTACCAAAGGGGGTCCCCTTTGTGTATTCTAATGATCTTTGGATGAGAACTGAAAGTTTGGTCAACACATGAGGCCCCTCATAAGCTTGTGTTTAACCAGGACTGGACCATACATCAATTTTCCCGCTGAAATTCAAGCATTTGAACTGTTTGCATGCGTTTGTCTGAAAGCGGGGTACCCCAACTCCCATGGTTGACTGTCATATTAGCAATCAAATGAAAAGTTTTATTAATTAATATGCCCAATTTTCGGACACACCGGAATTGCACGTAGCTGCTTACATTTCATTATGTAAGAATACTATCAAATCCCGACTTTCAATGGTCAAATCCTATTTGGTCAGTGCTATCCCATTGTATAATATCCCATTATGCATCCCATTGTATTGATCCAAAAAAATACATTGAATCCTCATTTTTTGAACCACCAATTTCTTCAGTGTTTCTAAGTGCTCAGCCGTCCTTGGAGTTCCCTCTTTGGGAAGAAGTCTCCTGAAAATATCATGGAATCATGGGGGCAAAAAGAGACGAATATCAGGAGGACATCTACTCAAAAGGAATATTAGATGTGACTAATGTTGGATGCTGATTATATAGTGGCTAGGTTCGGTATTGTTGCAATTTTTCCCATATTATTCTGAACCCATGTATTGTTTTTAGGGTTTCACTATTGTGGCAAGAAAGTTTGGGAGACCATTTTTTTTTGAAAAAAAAACAGCTACAAGTACTACAAGTACTACAAATACCACACCTTCATCGGCAAAAAAAACAAAGATTTCAATTGTAGCCATTTGAAATCCTTACTTAAGTGAGGATTTTGTTTTCCTGGGAAGAAAATATTTGACTTTCCACTTCAAAGAGAGTACAGGTATTGTTTAGGGGGCGGGGGGGCCTCACACTAATCAGGAACCAACATTAGTAGGGGTCCACAATAAGTTAGCCAGTAAAAAGAGGTAGAACTAGGGATACAAGGTGGTGTCCCTCCAGTTCAAAGTTAGTTTGTAACCACCATCAACTAGTTCAATTCATCTACCGTAAACCCTGGAACTTGGAGTTACAATTCCACTTAGCTATCTAGCGGGCCCAACCTTGCATCATCCAATACATGAGAATATTTACAACTCAAGGTTTTTTCCAGGCGCTTTTCCATCCCAACCGACGGACCGAGGATCATCAGGGTCATCCTATGCCCGAAGCCACAAAAAAGCAATATCTGGTTGGTTCTCAGCTCCCCCACATCTTTAACGTCTACCCTCTGGTAAACTAACATAACTATGGAAAATCACAATTTTTAATGGGACAACTCCCTATACATGGACCATAATCCATTGCTATGATAGTTTACCAGAGTGTAGTGGTTATGTCAAAAGGATTCAAAAGGATTCAAAAGGAATGTCTCCCAGAAAGCCGGAGGTCTAGGGGGATGGCTGGGAACCCCCATGAACAGTGGCGTTGTTAAAAAAAAATGCCTGATAAATTCTGCAGGGGAACGCCTTGGTGAGAGAACCTCTCTGCATGTGTACAAAAAAACAATTATATATGAAGTCGGTGTTTGTCTTAATGGCTGTCCGCATATCCATTTTAAGTAGACCCAGCAAAACACCATCCCCAACTAATACTAGTGGCTTATGATATCGGATGGAGCACCAGATTCATGATTCTCCCAACTACAGTACTTAAATCATGCTATGGCCAAATTCCACCAAAATCTCATGAAACTTGCATCAAGGTCCCAAGCCTGGCCCCAAGCTCAACCCCAGCCCCAGTCCTTCAAGCTCGTCGTGGCAGTCACGGCCGACACGGCACCCGTCTTCAACTCGGTGGCACTCATGGCCCCAAACTGCGGCGATGACGTGGATGACACGGGAGGCGTCGTAATCCCCACGAAGGCGCCGGAAGTGCCTGGCCATCCGTGGTGGATGTAGGGAATTTCCACATCATTGGAACCATTTAGAAGGTGTTTTTGTTAAAAAGGATGGGATGAGTCAAAAAAATATGGAAGATTTATAGCTGGTATAGTTTCTTAACTTTAGTTTATGATAGGTATAACTATAGTTAATAGGGTTTATAAACCAACTTATAACTGATTAATGTGGGCAAAAGAATGCCAGTTTTACCACCCATTCTTCTGGGAATGGTAAGTTTATACCACCTATAAAAATTGTGATTTTTCTAGGGGATGGTAAACATGGCAGCCAGTTTTACCTCCATTTTCTCCCAAGATCTCCCACATAGATCTCCCACATAGTGGAGGTATTCACTAAGTGTGGGACCCTGAGGCCTATGTAAGGGGATATACCCCCAAAATATGGCCTTATATGGTACAGTACCTCCATTTTAGGATCCTGAAATTCCCATTGACGAAAGTTGCAGACCTGGAAACTGTGGGATTTGGAATATGATGAAATTCTAATGTGCACTGGTTGATTAATTGTGGTTGTTCCCCCAAATAGATCCAAATAGTAATAAATGGATATAAATGGCTACTGAAATGGTACCCTCCAAACTAAACAGCCTGGGTTTATGAATCCGGGGTTGACATTCATGGATTTACAAACATTTTAGTAATGATAATGGCACCTTCCGTTCCACAAACAAAATTGAATTATAACCATCATTGACCGTAAGCCTTAGTTATTGAAGTTACGATCCAATTTAGCTATCTAGGGGGCCCCAACTTGTACTGGGTGGCGAGGTACCCAGGAATAGCAAGCGTGTTTTAATATGTTATAAGTAGGTTGAGTAGGGGCAAAGCCCAGCTGTAATTTGGGTTATTCACTTAATCACTTTATTTGGTTGGTTTTCCAGAGAAAATCTTAACCGCAAACCACAGATTTTTACCCTCAAATATAGGGGTTCCTGTAAATATTCGCATGATCCAGGATCGGGGATAAGTGGTTGGTAACCCTGGTTAGCAAGTCTTAGTATAAAGCCCTTGGCCAGCTTCCGCAACCAGAGGCAAGAATTGGAACCCCTCAGCTGTGCACATGGACAAAGTGTGGAGGTGTTGGGCTCTTTTGCCTCCCTTTGGAGGGGCGGTTCCGCATAGCGTGCCAGGGCAGGATCATGTATTCCGCATACACCCAGACCGAACGCCCCGTTCGTTCAGCCGCACCGTCCCGTAGGAGGAATCGACCGCGGTGCGTGGCCCTCTGGCCGAATTTTGGCCCCAGGACCCGTCCAGGCAAGGCCCCTATGAGACAGCAGGTCGGCCCCTCCTAGGGAGCGGCCCCGTAGGGCAGCTCCGACAAAATGTTTTTCAGGAGGTTGCGCTATATCAACGGTGAAACCTTCGAGCAAAATGCCGTTCTATAGCCTATCCTGATCCTCGGATCGTGGATCTGAAGCTTCAAGAAGTCACTCAACAAGCGACTGTGGGATACGAAGGTCTGCCCCAGAAGAGGTCACCAGCACACGGCCATTCTCAGCGCTTGCAGCCTTTCTTCTCCCTGACGGAAGATACTGGATTGGATGCAGTCAAAAGGACAAGTTCAGCAGAGCCTCCAGATATGAATGGTTATAAATGGTGAAAAAAAATGTTGTGTCATTCCATAAATGGAATGACTTTCCAACTTATTTCGGACCAAAACTGCATCCCCCCCCCCAAAAAAAAAAAACAGTGGGTGAAAACGATGCTGAAAACAAGCAGTGACATCCAGTGGGATGATTTGTGAAGTAAGACCCCAGGATTTCTCCTGAAAAAAACAATCCCCGCTGGTGAACATGACAAAAACCCTAAAAATGGTGGTTTAAACAACCAAATGTGGTTAAAACGCAACTCGTCATGTGGTTCAAACCATGCCATGTTATATATTGTTTTACCCACAGTAATGCAAAACAGCTCAGTGCCATGGGAGCTGAACTCGATAAGCTGGGGTTTGGGGACGCCCCAAGCACGTAGTTTTCATGGATTCATGGACCATGTTCCATGGTCATATTTTTTGATTACGAAGGGTGATATTTGATAATTAAACCATTAAAGACATTAATATAACTATCAACATTTAACCGTTATTCATCAATCTGGGTAGATTATAACGACCTCACTACGACCTCACTGGAATAATGGTTAGTCAGGGAAATCATCCCAAAATGGCAGCAAGATTCAGGTTAGTGAAATATTATAATTTGCCCAGATCAATATTAACATGAATCATTTTCCCCAAAATAAACATCATGATATTTTCCCATAGTTAACATACTGTGGATGGAAGAAATCCTGCACCACCTTGGCTGGTTGAAACCCTATAAATAATGGGATAAACCACCTATCAACTGGTGCAGGTTTTCTTTCATCCACCGTATTATTCATAAAAAACATGTTGATGATCATTTTCCCATATATTGTGATCATCGACATGTGTTTATTTGCGCTGATCACTGATTTTCTCGGAAAACTCCATGGGACGATGGAGAGTTTGTTCGCGAATTTCCGGCCATGTTTGACTGTGTATCAATGATGTCCTTATTTGTTGGTTGTGTCAACCAAAACAAATGTCTTGACAACTGTTTTATTAATGGTTATATCAATGATTTGACCATTTATATCACCATTTGTGTTACTTAAATCCCTATGTTTGTTGCTTAAGTCACCATTGTTGACGGTCAAATGAACATGTTTGCCGGCATAACAAAATCAATTTGTTGATGGTTAAATCATGTTAAATCACCGTGCTCCAATCCATCTTCCAACATCTGAACGTGGGGAGGTAAAGGCGGCCTGAACGTTCGGAAAGCTCCTGCAAGTGCTGTTGCAGCAACTGCCTCAGAGAAGGGCAGCCCAACGGGGATGAAAATTTCATGAACTCACAGTTTGCTCAGGAAAATTGCCCATTTAGTTCAACTGGTTGGTAGTTGAGCCACCCCTCTGAAGAATGATGGAGTGAGTTAGTCAGTTGGGATGATTTTCCATTCCCAAATGAATGGAAAGTCAGTCATAATCACATAATCCATTCCATGGTTCCAAACCACCAACCAGATTCCCAATACTATTCCACTAAATGGTGACTTATATTTGATTTACCCAGCTATAAAATGGTGATTTTCCATAGTTATGTAACAGTTTACCAGAGGGTATGTTCAATGATTTATCTAGAATGATGATGTCCATAGATGTTCGTTTTCCAGAGGGCAAACACCCAAATATCAACAAATCCACCATGATATCCAGGCTTCCCAAGTGGGAAGCGGTTATCAGCCATATATATCACTGGGGTAGAACCACATATATTGGGTTAGAATATGATTACCCGCTAAATATTCTGTCCTTTGGAAGTGATGGCCCGTGGGAGAAAAATACAATCAAATCACATTTTGTTTCCGGCTCTCCGTCAATACACCCAATGATTCCGGAAGTGGCCAACTGTTACTAGCCGAAACACTCCTGGGCGAATAACACGTTGCAGGTTTAAACTATGCAATGTGATTTCGGGATGATGAATCATAATTGATGATGACGTCGTGGATCGTTTCAAGTCACCCAACAAACAGAATACCCCACAAGTACTGTACCAACAAATAACATACATATTTCATGATTTCATGACTTCATATTCCCCGTTTGAAACTTAAGTACTTACCAGCTGAGAAAAAAAATGCGTCATTCGAATAGTTCGACCATCACTTCACAACGCCGCAGCCCAGTGGCTGTAGCAAATTCATATAGCTTTGGGAAGCTCTTGCGGAATCCACCCCTCCGGGCGAAATTTGCCTCGCCAGTTGTCCAAAGGGTTGTCAAAAGGACGACAACTGCAGCTATAAAGAAACTTCACCCAAAAAAACAATATTGATGTTATAACACTATGTTATGTACTGATGTTTGACAGATATCAATGTTATAATGCACACGTCATTTTGATACATTGATGTTGTGCAATATCTCACTTTTTAAAGTTGTTTTCCTTTGCAAAAGTGCTATTTTCTGATAATCTTGTAAACGGACCACTTACTTTCATGCGAAAAATGCGATATTCTTCAAAATATTTTTTGGGGTAACTGCATCTTTTCGAAAAAACATGAAATGCTTAAGGAAGCACCGCATATACCGAAACATGGAAACCGGTTCTTCCACAGCAAGGTGTATCTACCAGCAGTTGAAAAAACAAAGAGTCATGAAAAAAAAAATGCGTTCAACGCAATGTATTGCAAAATAGTGCAGTGCATTATACAAACAAAGGAGTAGAGACTCAAGACATGGAAGTCGTTGAAATGTTTTTTCATGCAGAATTCAAATCCACGAATTTTGCCAGTGAGTACTACCGTCTCCAAGAGAAACGGGATACAAACCAGCGATACAATAATTGTTGTATGACAAATGGGGATATGGGGATTTGCCATGTTCCACCAACAAACTGCAAGGTGATGCCCCTTAGCTATGTTTGTTGGTTTGTAAACCGCATCAACATCCATTAGCTAGTTCGATAGATGTAACATGGACCCAAGAATTAGATACAGTAAGACATGGTAAAGCAGTAAAACAATATAAGCCAACTTAGCTAACACACTGACTATTCAGCAACAGTTTCGCAAAGCTTAGATACCCTAAACAGGGTTGGAGGGGTGGGCGTAAAACGTGATTTTGGTGATGTCCATCTGGAAACAATATTGGTTTGCAACAGGAAACAAATGTGTCAAAACCATATTCTAAATTCTAAATAAAAATATACATATATATATGCATATATATACAATATATGCATATAAGGACTATAATACAATATATACCATATATATATGATATAAATATATATATATATTATAATAATCAGAAGAATAATAATCATAACAATAGTAATAATAATCATAACAATAATAACAAAATAAATATAACCATCATAACAATAATAATAATAAAATATGATAATAATAATAAGAAATAATTAACCCAGCTTTGCAACCCAACAGCATACCTGAATCTTCCACCTACGTCTTTTTTCAGACCCTGTGCCAAAGTCCTGTTTTTTCAGTACCCAGAAAACTTTTCAGGACCTACTCTCAAATTCAGGACCTGGCCATTTTGGGGTATCAATGGTAATGGCAATCATTGGGTGCAAACATGTGAAACCAACATTTGGTGGATATTCAAGCCATTGGCATTGATCCACGCAAATAAAAGCACTCCCAGCCCAAACTCATGGCAAGGCAGGATCAGAATATAGTATATTCCAGAAAGTATGTCAGAATAGATGCCAGATAGGATGCCAGAAAGAATGTCAAATAGAATCTCAGAAAAGAATGTAAGATAGTATGTCAGAACATATATGCCACATATACGTCCAGATGATATGTCAGAAACTATGTCAGAATAGTGTGTCAGGGTGGGGATCACTCTTAGTAAGGCAATTTTGAAAATATATTTCAGGTTCGGAATTTTCAAACTGTTGTCCTTCAGGCGCCGAAGCTCCCGTTGAAGGTCAGCATCGCCCCATGTCAACTGGTCCAGTCCCACTTCCATTTCAACAAGTCCAACTTCATCGATTAGGGTGTTGGTTGAATGGACTTGGGACTCTAGCTGGCACGGCATCCCTTGTAACCCTGTAGACACTGTAGTGGGCAAAAAGATTGTAACACACAGAATCAGCATCATTTTGATCAGGCATTCTTTTTGCTAATCCTTTCTCCCTATTACGAAAAATACCCCCAAATGACAAAAACTAGGTGCGATTTCCAATTTTGGGAAATGTCAAATTGGTTAATCTGATTTTTAATTGATCCCCTTGAGGAAACAATTTTAAAAATGAAGGTACCATGTGAGGGTTTCACCCCCAAAGAATAAAAAACTAGTCAACACCGGGGTGTCTTTTATTGGGGTCCGTCCTTTAAAATCGTCAATTTTAGTTTTTTTAATTCAGGTGTTGGTGTTTTATTTGATACTAGGCGAAAGCTTCGAAATCCTATTCTTGGCAGTATTCTATTTAAAGATTATTTTCATGGATTTTGAAATTAGAAACAAAAAACGGTTTAATCCCTTCCCCCTGTTGCTAAACAGTCGCCCCTTCACCCACCCACCCAAATAACAAACACCTGGAGGAGTTTTTAGTATTGGGGGGGTCTTTAGTATTAGGGTACGAAGCTTCCCCCTAATACTGATAAAAAACACACACACATATATATATATATACACATATTTCTATTTCAAAATCGATCAGATTTCTTTCTTTTTAAATCCAATTAAAATATGGCAAACAAGTGGATTCCGAAGCTTAATATCAAATAAAAACCCCCAACATAAAAAACTATGTATGTTTTTCTATTTCGAAATCGATTAGATTTCCTTTTAAAAATTAAATAAAATATGGCCAAAAAATTGGATGTCGAAGCTTTTCCCTTATATTAAACCCTAATATCATTTTGTTTTTTTTCCTGTTTCAAAATCGATTAGATTTCCTTTTGAAATCTAATGAAAAAATTGATTTTGAAGCTTTCCCCTAATATCAAATTAAAATCCAATTATTAAAATATGTTCAAAAATTGGATTTCGATGCTTCCCCTAATCTTGCATGAAAAATTCCAATATAAAAAACTAAATTTGTTCTATTTCAGAATCGATTAGATTTCCTTGTAAATTCAAATTAAGATATTGCCAGAAATTGGATTTCGAAGCTTTCCCCTCATATTAAACCCTCATATCAAAGACTATTTTTTCTATATCAAAATTCATTAGATTTCCTTTTGAAATCTAATTAGAATATGGTCAAAAATTGGATTTTGAAGTTTTCCCCTAATATTACATTAAAAAAAACCCTAATATAAAATATTATTTTTTCTTTTTTGAAATCGATTCGATTTCCTTTTAAATTGTAGTAACAAAAATAAAAACAAAAACCGGATTTCGAAATGTTTCCTCTAATATTCAATTACCAGCCCTAATATATTTTAAAAAAAACTGTTTCAAAATCGATTAGTTTTCTGTTTAACATATAATTAAGATATTGCTAAAAATTGGATTTCGAAGTTTTCCCCTAAGATTAAATTAAAAACACTAATTTAAAAAAAAACTATGTTTTTTCGATTTCAAGAATCGATTAGATTTCCTTTTGACATCCAGCAAAAATATTGCCAGGAAATGCCAAAAAGTGGATTTCGAAGTTTTCCCCCAATATTATATAAACGTTGTAATATAAAATACTTATTTTTTCGACCTTAAAAGACCCTAGTTTAAAAAATCACCGGGGCTGACTAGTTTTTATTTTTTGGTGGTGAAATCCTGAAATGGGACCTTCATGTTTAATTTGTTTTTGAAAAGGTATCAATTAAAAGTCAAACTGGCCAGCCTGAAATTTCCCAAAATTTAACGCGGACCCTAGTAAAAGGAATCAATGTAATATTTTAGTATTTAGGGTACGTTTAGTAAAAGGAGGTGGGGATTAGTAAGGTTTTCAATTTAATATAAGGGGAAGCTTCGAAATCCAATTTGGCAAGATTTGAGTTAGATTTTGAATAGGAATTCAATCGGTTTTGAAATATAAAGTTCATTTTTTAAAACGAATGTTTTCAATTTAATGTCAGGGGGAAGCTTCGGAATCCAATTTTGGCAATATTTTAGTTAGATGTTTTTTAAAAAATGTTTTCCAATTTAGTTTTTTTAACCAAGGGGGAAGTTTCGCACCCTCATACTAAATACCCACTAAATACAAAAAACTATTCCGTGTGTTCATTATTGGGTGGGGAGGGGCAGACGGTTTATTATGACGCAGGGATTGGTCAGGCATCACTTGCTGGAATTATTGGATTCTTTTGGGATGATTGGTATGATGTTTAGTCAGGCATGGTTCCCTTCAGTCATGCACGATTTTTGCAAAAATCCTATTTAGGCACGACCCCAAAATCCCAGCCCGGCAAATTCCGGCCCGGGCCCGGCAAATTCCGGCCCGCGCCCTGCAAATTCCGGCCCTGCGTTTTTCCAAAATCAGGCAAAACCAGTAAATCAGGTATTAAGTCAGGTGTAGTTACCTTTTAAGTCATTAAGGCTAGTCAGGCATGGTTCCAGTGGGTACCTTTTAATTGTGAAGGCTAGTCAGGCATGGTTCCCTGAATTCAGGGGCATGGGTACCTTTTAATTATGAAGGCTAGTCAGGCATGGGTTCTGTTAAGTCAGGCGTGGGTGGGTACCTCTTAATTATGAAGGCTAGTCAGGCATGGTTCCCTTAAGTCGGGTGTGGTTACGCTTTAAGTCATGAAGGCTAGTCAGGCATGGGTACCTTTTAAGTGATGAAATCTGAATCAGGCGGAGCTCCTATTCTAAATGTGTTAAATCCAATTGTTCAGTGTGGAAAATCGATTTTTTGGCTGGTCTACGGGCAAACCCTGTGTCTTCCAATACCATAGCGTGCTGATGTCGCTTGCCTGCATAATAGTTAAGGCCAAAGCTTAGGTCATCAGTGTGATCCTGAAATGGCGCCACGACCAAGAAGATGACATGTGTAAAATGGGCCCTGGATTAACAAAGGCTGACTAATGAATTTGGAGGATGCCACTAAAGTATGACATGTAATCACTTTTGAGGAGCACTCTATGGCACGCAGCGCGCGCAGCCTGCTTTACGGTTTAGCGTTTGAAAGTTTAGGCTTTGCCTCTATGGCACGCAGCGTTTGAAAGTTTAACCGTTTACCTCTATGGCAGGCTGTGCGCGCAGTACGCGTTACGGTTTAAAGTTTGAAAGTTTTAGGGTTTATGTGTGTGGCACGCAGTGCGCGCAGCGCGCATTAGGGTTTAGGGTTTGGAAGTTTTATAGTTTATTTTATTGCATGCAGCGTGCACAGCGTGGGTTGAACTTTAGGGTTTCGAAGTTTTAGGGTTAACCTCCATGACACGATGGTTTAGGGTTTGGAGATTTGAAGGGGTACTTCTATGGCACACAGCGCGCGCAGCGCGCGCTAGGGTTTAGGGTTTAGGGTTTGGAAATTTTAGGGTTTACCTCTATGACACGAGAGTTTCAGGTTTGAAGATTTTAGGGTTTATTTCTATTGCACAAAGCGCGCACAGCGCGCATTAGTGTTTAGGGTTTGAAGGTTTTAGGGTTTATCTCTGGCACGCAGCGCGCACAGCACGCATTAGGGTTTAGGGTTTGGAAGTTTTAGGGTTTATTTTATTGCATGCAGCGCGCACACCGCAGGTTAAACTTTAGGGTTTGGAAGTTGCATAACACGATGGTTTAGGGTTTGGAAATTTTAGGGTTTACTTCTCTGGGACACAGCGCGCGCACCGCGCATTAGGGTTTAGGGTTTGGAAGTTTTAGGGTTTACTTTATTGCATGCAGCGCGCGCAGCGCGCGCAGCGCGCATAGAGTTTAGGGTTTGGAAGTTTTAGGGTTTCAAGGGTTCCAAGGTTCCAGGGTACCAGGGTCCCACAGTTTCAGGGCTCCAAGGTTTCCAGGGTTCCAAGGGTTCCAAGGGTTCCAGGGTTTCAGGGTTCCAGGATCCCAGCAGGGTGCCAGGTGTGCAGGGTTGCAGGGTTCCAAGGTTCCAGGGTTCCAAGGTTGCAGGGTTCCAGAATCCTTGAGGGGTCCAGGGTGCCAAGGTTCCAAGGTTTCAGGGTTCCACGGTCGCAGGGTTCCAAGGTTCCAGGGTTTCAGGGTTCCAGGGTTCGGGGTTCCAGGGTTCCAGGGTTCCAGGGTTCCGGGGTTCCAAGGTTCCAGGGTTCCAGGGTACCAGGGTCCCACGGTTTCAGGGTTCCAAGGTTTCCAGGGTTAGGGTTCCAGGGTTTCAGGGTTCCAGGATCCCAGCAAAGTGCCAGGTGTGCAGGGTTGCAGGGTTCCAAGGTTCCAGGGTTCCAAGGTTGCAGGGTTCCAGAATCCTTGAGGGTTCCAGGGTGCCAAGGTTCCAAGGTTTCAGGGTTCCACGGTCGCAGGGTTTCAGGGTTCCAGGGTTCCGGGGTTCCAGGGTTCCAGGGTTCCAGGGTTCCGGGGTTCCAAGGTTTCAGGGTTCCAGGGTTCCAGGGTTCCAGGGTTCCGGGGTTCCAAGGTTTCAGGGTTCCAGGGTTCCAGGGTTCATTCCGGATTTTGAAGGCTGCAAGTCCCCGCGAGCCAGCCCCAGCCCTAGAGATTGAAACCCAACAGGCCCTGCTGTTGGGAATTTCTCAAGTACTCAAAAAGCTCTGGCTTTACCTTACGGTCACTTGACTATCTCTATGGGGTAAAGTATGGCAGTCGTTAATCACACTTCAAACAGGAGGATCATTGACCCGTACATTCGAACAACCAAAATTACACTGGAAACCTGTAAAGCTAAGCTTCCTTCGAAAACCCTAGATGCTTAGAGAAACAATACAGTTACTGGATGCAACTGTTGGATACTCTTTGGGAGGTCACTCCCTGCTTGGGATCACGGGTCCACAAAGCCTGGTGATGGCAGGGAATGGCATTCACCTGGCTGGTTGGGCTGCCGAAGGAGAAAGTGAGAAAGACATCCATTGACAAGTTCCACTTTCAGAGTCAAGCCTATCGTGTGCTTTCTCCAAGAAATGTGGGCAGTGGGCATGAGTTGAAAACAACACTGCTATACCCATCTACTAAGAACGAATCATGTGTATCAGTGTATCCATAAAGAAACAGGCGTGCCTGCCACATGGATCCTATCCTATGTATTCAGTTCCCGAGACAGATTCATCAACCCCAAGAATTCGTACACCAACTTTCGTCGCTTTTTCCCCTGATTTGCTAAATCTGACGTTCATTGGTCTTCTGTGGCAACTGCTTTCGATCATGCCTCCCAACCAACCAAAGCAAAGAGGGTAGAATTGAAACAGGCGGACACAGAAATAAAATGAAATAAACAGAATTGTTTGCAGCCCCAAAATCAAGGTTCTAATTTCGGGGCCCTCAATTCCCATTCAACTTCATTCTAGTTTAGGTTCCACTTCAACGTCAAGTGGAAGTGCTTAGAGCCAATTCTGGTGTATTTCAATTCCGATTATTCAAAGTCAGTTTATTATAGTTTGAATTCACTGTAAAGTCGAGTTGAATTCAAATTTCAAGTAAGTCAGTTCAACATTCAAATTCAAAAGTTTAGTTCAAATTCAAAGTCAAGTTTAGTTCAAATTCAATTGAAAGTGAAATCGATTAAAGTCCAAGAAACCTTAGAATCAATTCGGTTACCCTCTGGTTATTTAACATAGCTATTGAAAATGACAATTTTTAATGGGACAATCCACTATAAATGGCCCATTTTCCATGGCTATGTTAAATAACCAGAGGGTATATGAAGTTATATTCAGTTTTCATTCCATTCCCAGAGAGTTCTCCATGAATACATCTCTCAAAAACCAAGAAAGCTTTGCCTGACTACACGTTGAGGGCCCCAAGAGGTTTTCGTTCTCAACTTCGCCGAGCGAAAAATTCTGGCTGCTGATGTAGACACGAAATCAACTCTCCGACTCAGAGAACTATTTGGGGGATTCCAGAAATGGTGGTACCCATAAAAGGGATAGTGTATAATGGAAAATCCTATTAAAATGATTTAAAATTGATGATTTGGGGGTACCCCCATTTCAGGAAACCTCCATTTAAGCTTTCACCATGTTCCAACACCAAAACCACATAAAACCACCATCCCAGTCAGCCACCAGGGCTCTTTTAGAGAGCCGGGGCCTGCAGACATGGCGCCCCAACCTCAGTACAAGAAACCGGTTGAAAGCTGAAAATCAAAGTCAGTGCCACAGTGCCGATCTCATTTCCCGACAGCATTTTTGACCATTCATCTCAGGCGGAAAACCGGACACAAAGCTACGTCCTTTTCAATAATGTATCATAATGTTGAAATCTTTCAAGCGCATCCGATGGGCTTTCCTGCTTCAGCAAACATCGGCCTTGGCATCCCACCATTTCTGAAACAACTGCAGAAGTTGTGGCTGTGAATCCGGGCATTTGTCCTTAAGACCTTCAACAGTGAGGTCCCAAGGCTTCCAGTCAGCGATGAAATGAACCATAGCAGCCTTCTCCATGATCCACTCAGGGCCCTTTCCAAATTCTTTCTGCCAGTACTGGTACATGCCGTCACTGGCACACCATTCTCCAATCAGTAGGGCATAGAATCCGTCCAACATATCGACGCGATCACGAAAGTGCAAATTGACCCAATCCATTTCACTGCCAATCTGTCCAACTGATGCATTCATTGGATCAAAGAAGTCCTTCTGATAGAAGACTTTCCGAGGATCAATGACCATGGGGCCTCCGCTTTGTACGTATGGTTGGTCTAGCCAGTATGCACGGGGAGCCGCAATCTCCACAGGGAACTTGGCAATATCGAACAAGTTCTCCAAACTGCCCAAAGGGAAAGCATCTGCGTCGAAGTAAATCACTCGATTGTACTGGAAGAGTTCAGCTACTCTGAGCTTCAGAAAGGACTCGCCCCATTGCCAAGAGCCTTTGGACATAGCTTCTTTAACGTGGATCAATTTGATCCCAAGCTTTGCAAAGCGTGGCTTTTCAGGAACGTCCTGGTTGTAGACTACCACCAAGTCGGCATTGTGTCGGTGCTGATGCTTTGACACTGCGGAAGCAGCCACCAGAATTGCACAAGCTACGTTGCTATCACTGTCTGCTAGGTACCAAACATACCTGGTCACTGATTTTGACTGAACAAACATGCTATAGATGTATCGTTAACCAATCAATTGCCCGCTGACAAGGCACCTAACATTCTATTTTACTGTGTTTTTTGGTTAAATATGTTTATATTCCCACCAGCGGGTCGAAAAACAATGCAAGGATGCTACCCAGAGACGCAACTTTGGATGCGGACACATGTTGCTGTAAAAGAACGGGCGATTTGCACTGCTGCCCATCCATTGTTTTCCCTTCGACAGGGACAGGGGGCACCCATGATCCGTGCTGCTCAGCGCAGGCTGAGAAAAGAAATGCAAAGAAGCATTTTGGCAAGGAGCCAAGGCATTTCATGTGAGTAAGGTGGTGGCCTAGACGAGCCTAGCATGTAGAGGAGCTCACTTGAGCCAAAAGCACTGAAGCAATCTGAACCAAATCTGTGTCATCCAAGAGCTACTCAAAGTTGCTGCGAACATAGCAGTCGGGTTGGGGGCTATCCAAGAAATCGATGCAGAATTCATCGTGCAGGTTGTGCGTGACCGACATGCAGTATTGCAACTTGATCAGTCAGAGGCTCTGACATTGAGGCTTCAGGAAAGATTTGTAACCATCATCGATTCATGAAGTCTATGAATACTTTTGTGGGTTGTGTGTGTATGCCTGACGACTAGTCGGGTTCTGCACACTGTTTGACACTGTGCCTTATAATTGCACTTCATTGTGGCCTACTTGTAAATACTGTTTTTGTTGACGCATCGAACCTAAACCAGCATACAGCAAGTCAAGCATGAAAACGCGCTTTCCTAACCACGAAAGTAAGTACGAGTACAGAACACCATGTATACACCATGTATACGGTGCCATACGATGTGTTGAATTGCTGTTTTTTGGCTCATAATTAAGTGACATACAGAAGCGGCGGCAGCATAAAGAATTCACGCACAGGAAACCATCCAAACACTTGTTCAACATGGGTTTGGGATGCTCCCGTTTGAGATTGCGAGCTACCAACCTGAGAAATAGAAGTATATAATATATATATATATATACATACATACATAATACATACATACTCTACCTCCTCAATACCCAACTAATCTATACATGTATATGTACATTATGGTAGGGATGTGGTTATTATGTGTATATATATATATGTGTGTATGCGTGTGTATACATATATATATAGGTATACCCATATGATGTATGATCAATAATATACATAGTCTGTTGAGTCTGTTGTGTATATTATTATATATAGTTGTTATATATTGTTATATAATATGTAGTTCTGTTGTATACATACATGGCGATGTTCATCTATTCTTATGCATACATATATGTATATATATATATATTGACTATAACTAGTAGACATATAATGTGTGTATACATCATAATCAATAGATGTAACAGTGTATAAACATGTATATTATATATGTTGTACATAATACATACAAGATGACTATATATATATATATACAAGTTATATCTACATTTATGTACATGTATTCACTGAAGCGTCCAACACATGCTGGCGCCCTTGAGATTCGACTGAAGAAGTCGAACTGCATTGAAATTGTTGATGTTCTACAACAATATTGCCAAAAAAAAAGCTTTCAAAAATGGATTCTAGCTAAGGATACATCCAGGATACCAGATCGTCAATCTCAGCCTCGTGCCGATGCATGTTTTGAATATCCCATCATCTCTACCTAACTCTATCCCAAGCCCTTCGACTTTCATTCTTCATCGGACTGTCAATTTGGAGCGCTCTCACTTGCTCGAGGCTTCTCGTTTTCGTGTCTGCTTTCGCTCCTGCATTTTGGCAGGTCATTCCTTCTAAAATGTCTATAGATCTCTCGTGTAATGGCATCGTTTAAACACGTTGCCACTCCAACAATTAGCTCCAGCAGCGAAAGGAAGCAATCTGGTTGTTGTTTCGATTTCAAAGGTTGAAGGATGACAAAAGACTAATTAAAGAACGTAGATAAGATTGCAAAGCTCTCGAGTTGAACCCCAAGTTCAAAAAAGGAACTTCCTATACCTGGTTGGTGGTTTCTTTCCCATCTTGAAAAATATTAGTCACTAGTCAATGGGAAGGATGACAATTCCATCCCAGATATGATTTCTGGAAAATAAAAAATCAGATACATTATCTATATCCCATAGGATCCATGTATGATATACATGCTAACATTTACCATCAATATACCCCCAATGTTAGCATATATACCATACATGGATCCTATATGATCCTATGGGATATGGTTGGTGCTTTCATATCTTTCATATCTGCACCAAGCAGATACAGATCTTTATAGGATGACTATGACTGTTCTTACAGCAGATCCCTTTTGGTTGATCGAGAATCCAAGAAGTTGAAAACATGACGCCGGCCGCATGTTGAGAGTATAATGCATGTTTGTACTTTCTTAATGGGACATGTATAAAATCATATGGTGTATATGTATATATATATACCCTCTGGTAAACTAACATAACTATGGAAAATCACCATTTTCAATAGCTACGTTAAATTACCAGAGGGTAACATCATTACATCGATGGATCCCATGAATTTTCATGTTTCGACCTGTTCGCTGCAACATGCTGCAAGCCCTACGTTTGCCCACCACCGACCCCGCATATTCTTTGACATGTTCAAATTGGCAGTGCCAGCTTTTCAAAACAATACACCCTAAAATACCTCGAAACCCTGAACTCTAAAGCCCTAAAACATCCTAAACCCTAAATCCTGACACATCCTGAAACCTCAAGTCAAGTTTTCATCCTCTTAAATGACAAGTATCTGATATTGCCATGGTGTATTCTGATGGCGCGGGCAGCAGCTGCCTTATCCATCCAACTTCACCAGGTTTTCCACGTCCCAGCAGCCAGCCGAAGCCGATCCCTGTGGACCTGTTGAGCATCGCGTCAGGCGTCAGATTTTGGGGAAAAAATATGGGACTTCAGTCTGTGTTGACAGAAATTTCAGGAGAACAGCATAGAATAGAAGATCTATATGGGTGTGTCTGAAAATAGTGTACCCCTAAACCCAATGGTTTTGCTGATCATTATCCCTATTAAATGGCTATTTGTTTGGGAATATACCCTATTTTCAGACAAACCCATATACCCTCTGGTAAACAAACATAGCTATGGAAAATGGCCATTTATAGAATAATTTACCCATGAAAAATAGTGATTTTCCATAGCTATGTTAGTTGACCAGAGGGTAATCGAACACAACATAAGAATTTTGAAGAACGTAGAACAACGACCAGTCAGTGCATGTCGAAGCACAATGGAATTGCCAGCATGCAAAAGATTAGCTCTGAAACGTGGAACTACACGCATCGCATCGCATTGCTTTCAGGAAGCTGAATTAAAATGAGAAGAACTGTGGTGATATAATTTGCTGTGTTCAAGCTTGACTGTAGTGAAGATAGTGAAGTATGTGTTGCGGTTTCACGGTCCACATCGCGTCGTGCGTTTGAAACTACCATGAATGAGTGTTCCTCAACTCGGGTACGAACCATGAAGTCAGAGCCTGCGATCAATTCCAAAGAGTTATTCCTCTGCCCCAGCCGATTCGGCGACCCCTTTCGCACCGTTTTTCTCCTCTATCCCTCAGGCCCTGTCTCAGAATGAGCGTCTTCTCGTGGGGATGTGTTCTCCGCAGATTCTTCCTGCCCCATTGGAACACAACCTGGTTGGTGGTTTCTTTCCCATCTTGAAAAATATTAGTCACTAGTCAATGGGAAGGATGACATCCCATATATTATGGAAAATATTCAGAAAAATTGAAACCACCAATCAGCAACCATCAGTGCAGAGCTGAATCTGACACAAGTCATGAAGCAAACTGACTCTTCTCTGTGCCAAGTGAAGGATTCATGGAGGGATTGGAGGATGGGACGATCTACACCATTGTAGCAGCGTAGCACTTCGTCAAGCAATTCCAAGCCTGATGAATTCACTGATGAATGCACCGATCACTGTCAGAAAAAGCCACCATGATCATCCATTGTCATCCATGATCAATGATAATTCACGATCTCCAACATTTTAAGCGTTTACTCACCCAGCCCGGCCCTAGCTTTTCCATTCCCAGTGGTTTACCAAGTTGACTCGCCTGGTCACTCTCCGACACTGTCGCGCAGTTCTCAAATTCCTCCGAGGCTTTCTGAAGGTGACACTCGTAGAGTCCACCTGGAACGGGGCGTTGTGGTACACCGAAAATAGAAAAAACGGTTAAAATCACCAGCTTGGTTGTATTTAATCATTCTAAACCCATCCCCCAAGCAGGACGGCATTGGGTTTCATGATTTCAATTTTGGGCTTCATCCAGACCTTGCCCGTACCTTGGATATCTCAGGATCCTCCGTTTGGTCAAAACGTTTGCGCATTCCAGTCAACGTGGCAAAACGCCAGAAGTACGATAAACGTAGGTAAAAATATATAAGTTTTGGACATATTTTAGGCTCAAGCCTCATGATTTTACTTTGGTACATAAGTATAGAAGTGCGATGTGTGCATTTCAAAATTTGATATTATATGTAAATGTTGATAGGTTGTTTAAATTTATCTTTTGAACATAAATTCATATACATGATACAATTTGAATTACCCTCTGGTAATTTAACATAGCTATTAAAAATGACCATTTATAGTTGATTTACCCATTAAAAATTGCGATTTTCCATAGCTATGTTAGTTTACCAGAGGGTAGTTTGATTCTCCAGTCTTCTCAACATTTTCTTGATTAATGGGAGGTGGACTGTTTTCAGCATCAACGATGCAGCCTTCGTAATCGCGTAGAACGGCAAAACCACAAAGCACCGGGTTCACCTCAATTACCACCTGCAGCAATTCAAACTTCGACAAGCAGAGGGGACATGAGGGGACGACATGAGGGGACCACAACCATCCACAACCAAACAAAAAAAAAAACATAAGATGGGATATAACTCCCAGAAATATACCCATGGCAAATTACGCGGAACTGAACTCCCCTGTTTGTGACAAACCACTGCAATCATTCAAGCTTCAGGAACGTGTTTTTGTAAACGTCTGTGCAAAAAGCGTTTTTGTAAACTGTCCAGAGATATTACCCTCTGGTAATTTAACATAGCTATTGAAAATGGCCATTTACAGTTGATTTACCCACTAAAAATGGTGATTTTCAACAGCTATATTAGTTTACCAGAGAAACAGAAACTGTCGCAAGGCACCATGTATTCCGCATCCGATACTGACAGATCCAGTTTCAGAGGCTTCATGATATCCTTCAAGGCGGCCATGACATCTTCACGTTTGATGGTGCTCATAGCACGACTGTGAAAGGAGCAATACCATCCAGCACCTTCTCCTTAGCTTTTGCTTAGCTTGCAGGAAGCCTTGGAATTGGTGGGTGTAAGTGAAACTGCACGCATTAACCTCCGGCTATCAAACATGCCAATAGAAAATCTCTCATTTATAGATAGTTTTCTCATTAAAAGCTCTATTTAGAGGATATTTCCCATTGCAACATTTGATTACCGGATGGTATTCCATACAGCATACACAAACTGATCTTGAAGTTGAACATAGACAGTCATAGATAAACAAGTTTCATCGATTTTCAGAATCAAATCCGGCTGATCTGAGGGAGGGGTAATGGAGGACAGCGCTTCTTAAACTGTATCTGTATATGTAGTGTGCTCAAGAAACAAGTGCATTTCTACAAGTTGCAATGTGTAAAGCGATTTAAGCAACCAAAATGGTCAAACTGGCTACATGGTGAATTTTTCATGGCTTGAACCACTGCAGCAAAAGTGTCCTGTGCTCAGTTTCGCACTGGAAGCTGTCGCAGGCTTCTATTGGCAGATGTTTCGAAGTGTTGGAACAACACAGAATAGACTTCTGCGCTCAACATGACTCGCTATTCACGCATACTGACACTTCAAATCACTTCAACCTGCCCTGAGGATCCTAAATTCTCGAAAGTATGAACTATTTCCGACTATATATCCGCAAATTATTATTAACATTCAAAAATATGAACTATTTCATCCCCATGAGAGCGGTCTGAACGAGACAAGCCGCTGGCGTCTTTCAGCAACTTTGGCAGTTCCGCCGCGGCTGCTGCCTGAAAGTTCCTCGAATCATTCGTTCATCATTCGGTGCTGCGAATACGAAGAATTCGACTCAAGATGTATGGCATTCTATGGAAACAGTAACTGGTTGGTGGTTTCAACCACTCTGAAAAATATTAGTCAATGGGAAGGATTGTTCCATATATTATGGAAAAATAAAAGCCATGTTCCAAACCACCAACCAGGTAACATACATGTCCAATGTGTATGTTAATTCCTGTCTACGCAATTCTGTGCACATCTCGAGCATCTTTGAATCCGCACCGAGATGCTTCAAATGAGGCGAGCAAACCACATCCAATGGTGCCATTCCTAGGTCTGAAAAAAAAACGCTGGCGTTTTAACCACTCAACGGTCCTTGTACGCTAGGAACAACATGGAACAACTAACAAGGGATTTATCATCCACTTAAATGATTTTTGGGGCCACTTAGTGGCACTCAAACACGGTTTTTGCATGTGTTTGCTTCAATTTTGCAACAGCTGAAAAGATAGAACGTGACAGAACATTGTCTGAATGAAGCTGGTTCCAAAGCGAGGGCCAAACGAATCTAAGTTTCTGCCAGTATCTCAGTTTCTATGGCCCGTTCCAACTTACCCCAGTCAAACCATCCATTTTGTGCACTCAAGCAACACAAATAGTTTTCGATGTTCGGAGATCCAAACGCAAAGTTTGCCTAAAAAAAACTTCCTATATAAAAATTGAAATCAACAAAAATCATCAGTTTCTCCAGTTATTCTCCAAGGGTCTCACAACAAAGCGCACTGCTTGTCCTTCTCTACCTGCAGCTCGTTGTCGTTCGAAGAGGTCCACCACCAGTTGAGATGGCGCCCGTCGGCCATCCACCGAAAGAATCGTCACGCCTCGACTCACCTGATCCCATTCCGAGAAACACCCATCCCAGTAGTATCCAGTAGTTATTTCTATTGATAAAACATGTAATTATATATTATAGTCATATAACTAGGAACACGGCCTTTATCTGGCCGTGGTGTTTTTGTGATGAACGGGGTGTCATGGATGATGTTTGATGTGGTCGTGCCAATAGGATTTTGGTTGATGTGATTTCAAAGGCGAAAAACCCCTGATTCTGGTGCATAAAATCACAATCGAGCGTTTCGCCTAGGCGAAACTACCATTTTTGATGTTTCTCAGAACTCCCCAACTAATTCGACCTGTATTGTTTTGATGTGAGTTCAAAGACAAGAAACCCCCTTATTCTGGTGCATGAAATGAAAAGGCAAGTATTTCGCCTAGGCGAAAACGCATTTTTTTGTAATTCCACATGTTATGTATTGATGAAGTTGGCACAGCCTGCCAGACGACCTTGCAACCGACCTGGATTTCAACATGTTATGTATTGATGAATTTGGCACAACCCACCCCACCCATGTCTACACGCACATAACGGCACACACAGAGACGGGTCCACTTACCTAGCAAGTTCACATGAACGTTAACACATGCCCCACCCCACCCCACCCCACCCCACCCATGTCTACACGCACATAACGGCACACACAGAGACGAGTCCACTTACCTAGCAAGTTCACATGAACGTTAACACATGCCCCACCCCACCCCACCCCACCCATGTCTACACGCACATAACGGCACACACAGAGACGAGTCCACTTACCTAGCAAGTTCACATGAACGTTAACACATGCCCCACCCCACCCCATGTCTACACGCACATAACGGCACACACAGAGACGAGTCCACTTACCTAGCAAGTTCACATGAACGTTAACACATGCCCCACCCCCCCCCCCCCCCCCCCCATGTCTACACGCACTAACGGCACCACAGAGACGATCCCACTTACCTAGCAAGTTCACATGAACGTTAACACATGCCCCACCCCCACCCACACCATGTCTACACGCACATAATGGCACACACAGGACGAGTCCACTTACTAGCAAGTTCACATGAACGTTAACCCATGCCCCACCCCACCCACCCCACCCCACCCCCAATGTGCACGAAAACGCACGGCCAGATAAAGGCCGTGCTCCAACTATATACAACTATATATATATATATATTATACACATATATTATACATATATATATATAGTCAGTAACTATATTAAACTGAACTATTGATATGGTCCTATTTATAAAACAATAATGGTAAATAATATACTGAATAAACTATTGTAAAAGATACTTGAGTCGTCCAAACCAAAAGCAACCCACAATTTTCACATCACCACTGTGTACCTCAGAGTAGAAGCGCAGGGGCCGTGCTTTCGGCTTGACATCTTCGCGCAGTGCCTGCCACTTTTCATGGCTGAATACAAGTCTCAAAAAGAACAACTTCCGGAGAACTATAAGCATGCCATTCCCCAGAAAATCCCAATGAATCGTTTAGAAAGTCTAGACCCTGGTTCAATTGTGGATTATCACTGCTATTTTGAGCAAGAGGAGTCAGACTTTCAGGTATCAGTTGCCTGCGTTTATCCACTTCTGCTTGGTAGACTGAAGCCAATCTCTTCACGAATCTGTTCCTGATATTTTGAGTACAAATAAGATGCATTAATATTATATTATATATTCACTGCAAGTACGGCGATTTCCTAAGTCACGGGGGTCCCCCTAAATCATCCCTTTTTTTGATAGGATTTTCCATGAGATAAACCATCCAGCAATTGGGGTTACCAGCTATTGGGGTACCCTCATGACTATGGATATCCCATGATATCCCCATATAATATACTAAGAGTATTACTGAGTATCATATGTCAACAATAACATGTCTTGGTGTATTAACATACATTCATATATATATATATATTCACTGTATACAGTTTTCTTGTAGACCCTGTTGGAAGTTGTAACCACTGACCCGCAACCGGGTGTTGCACACCCGCAACGGGCATCACCTGTAGCTCCTCTTCCAGTGACTCGCCCACCGAGCGAGCGCCAGCAGTGCCAGCAGCGCCAGCTCCCGGATGTTCGTTCGGCGCAGTGTCCTAAGAATATCATGGGGGGCCCGGTTTTTTTTAGCAAAGTTGGTTTATTCACTGGATTGGTTTAAGGGAAAATCTGAACCGGAAACCATGGTTTTTACCATTTTTTTATATAGAGGTTTCCTGTAATTTTTCCCTTAAACCAATCCAGTGATTTATTTATAACTCCAATCACTATGCTTTATGATGCATATATATATATATACACATAACTATAGTTAATGGGGTTTATAAACCAAATAAACCTAACCCCACATTGTAACAAAATCAAACTTATTGTGCGCAGGTGTTTTCCATCATCAAACACGGGATTTTCCCTGGACAACGTACGGAGTTGTCTGAAAAAAGGGTACCCAAAGATCAGCATTTTCGCCATTGACATATATATACATATTATATACATGGTACATATATATATATATATTATATACATATATAATATATACATATATAATATATACATATAGAATATATACATATATTTTATATACATGTAATACATATATAATATAGACATATATAATATATATATATATACATATAATATATATATACACATATATAATATATACATATATAATATATACATATATAATATATACATGTAATACATATATCATATATACATATATAATATATACATATATAATATATACATATATAATATGTACATATATCATATATACATATATAATATATACATATATAATATATACATATATAGTATATACATATATAATATATACATATATAATATATACATATATAATATATACATATATAATATATACATATATAATATATACATATAATATACATGTATAATATATACTACAATATATATATACATAATATATATATATATACATTATATATATATATTATACAATATATATATATAATACGTGTTTATATATAGAGAATCATATTGAAATGAACAGTTTGGTGGTATACCATGGTATAGCCCATGTTCAGACCCACAGTTCAACCATTTTCAGATCAGCACCCGGCCTCCCCATTTTCGAGAACGCCTTGTAGCAAGCGTATCGCCTCTCCTTGGAACATCCACCCGGACTTTTTCCTATTCCCATGACGGATCCATGGTGCTGGTATATTAATGCTAACAAAAATGGGGTATATTGATGGGATCCATGGAGCACCATATATAGCAGCAAAAAGGATCCTATATGATCCTATGGGATTGGGAGTCCATATTTTTCCTTTGCTTTATAGATATCGATATGAAGTCCTGACTGGTAATAGGCTGACTGGCGGAACTTCTGAGAAACGTAGGCTGCAACAAAGCAGGAGCACTGTTGGAAACAAGCACTACTTGGAATTCGGACAGTTCGTAAGAAAACCCCGTGTTTTTCGTTTTTTTTTGTGGCAAACCTAAGGTTTCGAGCACGTCTAAACCGAGGGTTGTAGTTCCCAACCAATTTGTAGGTTTGGAAGCTAAGGGTATGCGATGGTATGCGTATGGCTCAAAAACGGCTCATTCCCTGGTGAGACATATGGAACGAGATATGCATAAGAAGTGACTGATCCGGACCTATTGGAAAGTCTACTAAAGTGGCCTGATATAATTTATAACCCATAGGATCCATGGTGCTGGTATATATGCTAACAAAAAGGGGGTATATTGATGGTATATGTTACCATATATAGCATACATGGATCCTATGGGTAAGTGCAAGTTGTCATATGTTGTCATTTTTGGGTATGGCTCTTGGGTATGGATCATGGCTATGAGGGGTATGCATTGCGTGTGGGTCCAGGGTATGGATCCGAGTCTTACATTTTGATCAGCGGCCATGATCTATGGGAGAAGTGCCAAGAGTGTCGAGACATTTTGCTGCACCCATCGGAGGATACATTGTTTGAGCTGTCTTAAGTCCTTGGAGAGCATGTGTGTGTGTGCCTCCTATCATCTGCAGACCTAAACTAATCGCCAATGGTTCGCGTAGCCCAATGGTTCGCAGTGTTCAACACCCTGTGTTGTTACATTCTACTCTTTGGTATATCTTGGGATTCTGTAGCGGGCAGCGCAGGGTTCAAACAGCTGGGCTCACACCCAAAACCAATCACCACCACAAATTCAACCAAGAGGCAATAGATGAAGGAAAAGAAGTAGTTACGCCAAGGATCCCAAAGCGCTCAGCGCGCTGATGTTCCACGACCGCTTAGGTCAGAGCTGCAGCCGGCATGGCTTAGTGACACCTAAGTAAAAGGGGCCCCTGAGCCATCACGTCGCAGTGAAGCGACCATCTGCTTCCATGACCTGACAGTGGGCGGTGGCACAGGTTTCAGTTGCTGCACCAGTACAAAAAGGCTTCAGGTCATGGGCAGCTGTACACATATCTTCACATGGGCTCAGGGTGCCAAAACAAGGCGTTCGAATTTGACCTGTTTGAGAGCCAGCAGTGATTGCATGAACGTGAAGTGATCCAGCATTGATTGCGAGATCCTGCTGAAGATCGTGTAGCTGAAGTTCACGAGCAATGACCGCAAACGCATGTTCAGAAAAATCTTCAAAAGCACCATGTGATGACAAAGGCGGCGAAAAATCACCCAAAGCATCATCTACTTTCTGAATTGCAGTTTTGCCAACTTTCTTGTTGCGTTTCGCAGCAGTGAAGTTTGGATCATATGCTATGCTCCAGCAACGGCTTCGCAGATACTTCAAAAGTCCAATTCTGCTATCGCCACGCTTTTTGGTAAAGGCGTCGGCGAGATCATAGTCAGAAGCCAGCCATCGAAGTTCACATCCAACTCTCTTCAAATTGTCTCTGAGCTGGAACGCTTGCAATGCCGCTCTCATGTTGGAGAGGCCAAGGAGCGGTGATTCATTCACCTCCACGGCATCGTAGCCACCTCGGGAATCTGTGCAAAGGATTCCGGTGACAAGGCAAGCTTGATCTTCAGCTGAAGCTACCAGATCGGCACGTCGGTCAGGTCGTTGGAAACCAGCTCCATGTAGCTCGCTCCATAGCATGCGAACTCGAAAGTTCTGGTCCTCGGCCTCGAGGATTGACTGCACCTCGGCATCGTTGCTGCCAATGGCTTTTCTCTTCAGCTTCCACGTACGCCATGAAATCAAAGTCATTGGAGTGACCTTGCCTGAAATGGCATCTGGTCCAGCAGCTAAGGTTAAAAGTCCACCAGTCGAGTCGCCTTGAGGTCTGTTGGAGTGAGACTGGTCACCCATTGAAATGAAAACCACGTCATTCCAATTGGTCGCCTTGGGGAGCTTGAAAAATTCCAAACTGAAAGGCTCTGAGCGCACTTCGGCAATCATCTGCTGTATCTCCCGCGCTGTCTCCAAAGTACCGTTGGTGACAACCTCGGTCAAAAGCAAATTGCATCTCGCACACAACTGTGGCTGTGTCTGGATGGCCAGCCATTGGAGTGCTCCAAGAGCTGTGCGACAAGCTGCAGTCTCTTGCTTCTGAAGAGGGCCATTTTGGTGAAGTCGTTCAGGAGGTATGGCAACATCTGCCACTGACTCGACATAGGCATCTTGGTCAATCACCAGCTTGAACTTGTTGGAGGCCTTGTCGAACACTGTCTTAAGGTCAGTGCCAGCATGGCGGTAGTTGCCACGTTTTGCTGTGCCCCATTTGTAGGCTGAAAGGATCTGGTTGTAGATCTTCTGCCACTCCTCAGACTGAAAGTTGCCGCAACAGTGGAAATCATCCACATGGCCACCCATCACACCAAGTAGGCGAGGAAAACGGCCGGTGGCATCAAGCTCAGTCTTGGAAAACCAGGCCCATAAACATCTTTCGCCCAAAATAGGCGTAGCGCCCAAAGAAACCAAAGTTTTGTGGAGATCCAACCAAAGTCCCCTGGGGGCTGTTGTTGACCCATAGATGTTGCGCAACACCCTCATCAATCCACCTTCAGGGATGCCCAAAGCAGCTCGAAGTTCAGCAACACCAGTAGTCCAAATCTCAGCATCTGCCTCAGTGGGTTGCGTCTGCAAAAATGCTGTCGCAAGATCCAAGCCATGAATCTCCCACTGCTCTTGCACGGAGAGGAGGTAGATGAGGTTGCGACCAATCATAGATTGGACTGGTGCTGAAGTCTTGAAGGATCTGTCTAAAAGACTGGGGTGTTGAAAACCAAGAAGCACAATTCGTGCCTTTGCTTTGCGGCTGCCATCTTTTGTGAGGACTGTTGAAGGATCATGTTGGGCTTCATGTTGAGCTTCTTCAAGTTCATCAGGGGGTGTACTTTTCCATGTCAAAACCCATCGCGCCTTGATGATTCTGTTGGAATCATAGGCACGTCGAACTTCACCATCATTGAGGCACTTCCGAACAGCTTCATTCTTGAGGAAAGACGTCACCTCCTTGGTCTTGGCACGCTCGAACAGCGACTTCTCGTAGTCAGTGAGGCGGTGGATGTTCACTTCAGCTCCATTGAGCTTTTTGGTGAGGAACAAAACAGGATGCCTTTCCAAGGCCTTTCGCTGTCGAGTGGTGTTGAGCTCGAGGTCAAAGCAAATCTCGATGACGTCATCATCACATTGTTGAAGAGCTGAAAAGATGTTCATCTCATTGGCCTCAATGTTGGCATCGGCTTGAAGTTGCTCGACCCATTTCAAGTCATAGGTTGTGGCTTTGAGACGTTTGGCTTCCGTCTCATCTGGATGTGGTACAGGAGGAGCATCTCGAGCACCATCATCAAAACCATAGTCATTCACCGCATCATCCTCATCTAAGTCAATTGCAGCACCTGGTCGCGGAGCTGAGGCAGCAGGCCTCGATGACGAAGAAGGGCCAGAATTCTGAGGTGGAGGTGAGCTCGGAGCCAAAAATCCAGGGGCTCGGTCAAGTCCAGGACCATAAGTCGAAGAGCTCTGCCCACGAAGTCCAAGGGGGGTAGATCGATGGATCTGCCTCCAATCCTCAGGTGGCACAGATTTCTTGCCATAGACTCGTTGACCAGGAACAACTGTCGTTCCATCAGGTAGAGGTGGTAGGAGAGGTTCTTCAAGTTGATCACGTGTTGGTATCTCATCAGAGATATCGGTGAACTCTCTCTCAGGGATGATGTCGGTCAAAGTCTTCCACTTGGTGACATCCTCGCGCTTGTTGAGCTCGTAGTGCAACTTCTCTGTCGGTGTGACCGGTCTGACAGAGTGAGCTGAGCAACGTAGAAGTTTGCCGCCAATCAAAACCCAAACGATGTGACGACGCTCATCGTCCAAATCTTGATGAGGAAGAAGTTCTGTGAAGATGACTCGGCCAGGTCCGACCCATCCAGGTCGAGAGGCCTTTTTGAATCCTCCTCGAGGTCCAGTGTGAACTTCTTGTGGAAGAACACGACGCCAAATCTTCACAAGAGCGCCAACATCATAGTTGCGCAAGGGCTGCCGTGCCTTGCTGTTTGCAAGACGACCCAAAACTCGATTTGCACGGGTCTTGGTGGCAACTTCTTCAGCACGTTGTCGAGCCAGCACAAGGTGAGAAAAGGTGGTTCGGTCACCAAGTTGCGCCAAGTTGCGCCTGTCCTCATCTGATATCATGTAGTCTCTGCCAAATGCCCATTGATGGCTTGAGAAGCCAGAGACATACTCAGTAGAGTTGAGAGCTGAGGCTGCCAAGATCAGGGATATGTGAGGATCTTGTTCAGGTGCATCTGTCTGAATTGCACTGGCCGTGAACTTCAAGTCCTTGATGGCATGCTCAACCAAACCATGCGCCCAGGCTTCTTTTTCAGCCGGGAAGCTCAATTCCATTCCAGCTTCACGGCAAAACTCGCCAAAACGCACTGAGGTAAAGGACTTGGCATTGTCGGCAACGACAATGTAAGGCTTTGGATAAACAGCCAGCCAGCTTCTGGAGAGACCCTCAATGACCTGCTCGGCATTCTCAGTCTTCATGACCGTGATGTCATAGGAGTCAAACAAAGGACAAACTGCACGCAGTCGTGTGCACATGTCGATGATGAGGAGGAACTTCTGCTTGGTGGGCCGCATGGGTACATACCATTCAGCCACATCAAGTCCAACAGCTTCCCAAGGTCCAAACTGTGCGTGAGTGGCAGCAGGAGGAATGTTGCCACTTGACATGCCACCTGGTCGAAGTCCATCGCAGGTGGGGCATTTAAAGTCCATTGCCATTTTCACCTTCCAAGGTTCCATCTTGGCATCACGCACAATCCTGGCAAGGTTTCGGCCAGAACAGTGACCAGCAGCTTTGTGAAACTGCAGAAGTTTCACCTTCCATCGTTCCTTCTCAGCATCAGTTGGTGAAGGTGTAGAAGAGCTCGGTTGTGGTGGTTCAGCAGCATCGTCGTCAAGGTCAATGACAACATCAGCAGGACATAGATCTCCATCGGGGAAGTCAATCTCAGCAACGTCGTTATAGTCCATGCGCCGAAGTTGCTGATTGGAGACCTCTTGCTTAGCCCAAAAACGGGCTATCGACTGAACCATTTGCCATGGATAGTATGCCGATTTGGCAGTTTCTTGACCTTCAATTCGTCCATGACAATGAGAGCCAACACACACCTTTGCACGAAACTGACTGTGAAAAAGCTCATCAGTTGTTTTGATCTTCCACTTCTTTTTGAGGAAATCACCATGTGCATCGCGCATGTGATAGCGACAGCCATCAATGCGACAGTCCAGCCATTCATGACCATGTTGTTGAAGAAGGCGTTCAATCGCCAGCATAGGTTCTTGGTTCCATCCAAAACAAGGATGAGGCCATTCCCAAAACACTGTGATCTCGGGGTCATCCTCAATCGCTCTTTTGATGAAACCATGTGCACGCCAAAGAAGCTTTCGGTCTTTTCTGCGGTATGACTCAAGCAACTCCTTCTGCTCAGGTGTGGAGTAGTTGAGAGAAGACCATGGGCACCAATGTGTGCACGGAAGGCTCCACCACAAACGCTTTGGACGACGCTGACGTCGAAGCTCATCAAGCCGCTCCCAAGTTTTTGGTTGATGCAGATCAAAACCGCTGCAAGCCATGTTGCTCGGCAGCTTGGCTCAACCAAGAGTGTGGGGCGCATGCTATTTCCCAAAGTCCATCTCGGCCATCAAGAGTAAAGTCCAACATCGTTGCAGTTGCCGCTGCAATCATAGTTGATGCGAACATCATCACCTTGGTGGCCACATTGTTGGTCAAGGGTTGCAACTTGCCATAGAGCTCCTTTGAAACCTTGAAGTTGTCGGTCTTGAAGGACTCCGCAGGGACAAAGGTCTCGTCAATGCCAGTCTTCACGCCATGTCGGCCTCGTAGGCCGCAGTCAGGTTCACAGGTTCCGGCACGGGTGTTGATGCCGCAGCTGCTTGGCGACGCTCGATCATGAGCTGCACAAGCTGGTTCTTCTCCTCGGCAGTGAGGTGGTTCTCCAAGTCGTTGAGAGGAGGAGGTGATCCTGGAATCACATCCCAGTTGGTTTCTGCCGTCGATCTTGGAGTCTGCACTGGCTCCACAGTTGTTGATGCCCTCGTTGGAAAAGCTTTGGCCTTTGGACGGCCTCCCACAGTGTACCCCATTGGGTTCTGCGCCATGAACTCCTTGTCGATCATGTGGGTCAAGGTTTCCTCGGCATCGATCTTCTTCTGCATGGCCAGGCAGATTGCTGCCGTGGGCTTTGCTCCACGCATCAAAGGCTGAAGTTCGGTCAGCATTCTGACGACCATTGCCCTGTTTTCCACCTTCGTACTGCCGCTGTGACTGCCCACCTTCGGCACATAGTTGAGACGCAGGTTGCACACTGAGCATTGAGTCCACTGCCCGTGTGCATTGCTGTGTGCCTTCGCTGGAACATGGTGTCCGAAGCAAGGCCATTGAGCTTGTTCCACCCGCGGATCTCTCTCGTCCATGCCCATGGCACGACTGGGATCCAAGGGTCGCACATCTTTGGTCTTTGGAGTCGCTGCTTTGATGCGCTCCAAGATGTTGCCCCGTTCTTGTACTGGAGGTTGTTCCTGAGCCATCACGCGCACAGGAAGCAGGCAACTTCGAATTGGAAGTCGTTTTGTCGCTAGGACACATTGAAGCCGAAGCAGCTGATGACATAGAGGATGAAAATGAAAGACCATGAAGTTGTGCATGAATTGCCAAAAGATTCCGTCGTGACCTTTCCAAAACCTGCTCATCAAAAACCTTGTCTTGCATGGACATGTCATAGTATTGAACTGGATGAAATTCAAGTGTTTGCAACTCAGCTGACTGGATCGCACCCTCAAGCACATGGATTGTTGGAGACCCTTCATGGTTGGAAAAACCCATAGTGAGGTATTTGACAATGTCCCGAACATAGTGACCCTTTTTGTTGGATTGTAGTTGATGTACAACAGGTTGGGGGTTCATAGATTCCACAGCCAAACCAGTCGAAAAATCAATCGTAAGAGCACTTTCGGGAGCATCTTTTCCAGATAGATGGTCCATACCAAGTAAAACAGGCACCAAATTGTTGACATCACCATTCTTGGGGTCCGGCAGGCAATACATATGAAAAGTTCTTTCAACTCCAGAAACACTTGAGGATATTGAAACACGGAAATTGGCTTGCCCCCAACATCCATTCCCAAACCGGAAGTAAGGCCGCATATACTTCGCGATGGTCACAGTGGCTCCTTTGTCCTGGGCCAACACAGAGCTGATTAGCTTCTGCACAGAGGTCTCTGGCCCGGCACTTGCGGTGGCTCCGCAATCTAAAAGACCTAGACTGGGCTGCATGTTGGTGGCATCGGTGGACTGCGCTTCAAAGGGTTCAGAGCGAAGTTCCAAACCAAACAGTGATTCCGTCATGTATGCATTGACTGCTGGACGTGTTGGAGAGCTTTTGGATTTCCCCTTACCTTTCCACATTGCATTGGAATCCAACATGTGATTGGAAAACTTGCCTTTCCCTTTGCCTTTCTTACCTTTTCCCTTCATGTAGAAGAGCTCGGAATTCTCCCACTCAGCTGCATAGTTGAACTTGCCCTTGCCCTTGGATTTGGCGGAGGGATGCATTCGGTCAGGACAATTCCTGGCAAAGTGGTTGCCATTGCAAATGAAACATTTGACATCACCAGAACTGCTTTGTTGACCGAAACCACGATCTCGACGAAGAGCTGCAGTGGCCCTTTGAGCTTCTGCCCATGAGCGCTGAGCTTGCATGGCCAAGCCTTCAGCTTCACGTTCTACCTTCATGGCATCTTGTAGTTGAGGATCTTCTGCAGGAGGTTCTTCGGCAGGAAGTTGGTCATGTTGTACATGTTGTGCATCTCCCCAGTGTTGATCCCATTCTTCATCAGGCCAGTAATCAGCTTCCGCCCAATAGTTTTCATCCCATCCATCGTTCCACCAAGGTTCATAGGGCTCCTCAAAGGCGTTGAAGGTGTCCTGAAAATAGCCGCTCATAGAGCTCCTCGAAGACATAGTTCCACCAGAGCGTCCAAGAAATTGTTCATCCCATAGAGTCTGCAAAGCCTGAGTGATCACGGTGAACTCCAGGCTGCCTTTGGTGGCAGACAAAATGTCTCTTTTCTCATCAGCTGACAATCCAGCTGACTGCAAGAGCCTGAAGCCACGTAGTACTCCAAGCACAAAGCTGTCGGCCAAGGAGAACTCATCGATCGCATCACGACCTTGTTGAGGTTGAGCAGCAGCAGCGGTGCTTGGAACACCAACCGATCTGTAGCTTGGTGATCCACCAGGTCGTCGTTGCGGCGATGTCGCTCCCATAGAGCCATCTCCAAAGTCAGGAGCTGTGGCCGTAGCGGCCGTTGCAGCAGCAGGGGATGTAACAGGTACATCGGGCTCTGGTTCTTCAGCATCTTCAGGATACCATCCATACCAAGATCGCTCCTCATAGGGAATTTCGTCCGGGAGGTCGAAGTTCTTCTCGCTCTGCTTCACTCCATTCTTGTCCTCATACAGGAGAAGGAGGGCTTCCACAAACTCAGAGTACCCAAGTGCCTCACGAACAAGAAAGTTGTTCATTGGCTCGTTATAGTCCCTTCTAAAGTTGAAGTACTGCTGACATGTTGCTGCAGCATTCGGTAGGGTTTGACGAACCAAGGGGCTGTTTGCCAGCCTCTGCAACAATTCCTTGACACCATTGGTGTGGTCGAACTCCATGGTGGTCCAGCTCATAGCTAGCAACCTCGCAGGCCCACGTAGTTTCCCAACAAGCTTGGTGGCACAGTAGCGTCTTTTCTCAACTGGGGTTCCACGAACATACCAGCAAACCTCTCTTGTAAATCGACGCCAAGTTCGAGCACTGCCATCCCATGATGGGATATTCTGTTGATCTTTCTCTGAAGACATGACGAAGCTTCAGAGGAGGCCAAAATGGCCAGCAAAGGATCAGGTCGTATCACCTGACAGCACAAAAAGGCAACTGATGCCAAAGGTCTCGGCAAAAAGGTCCAAGGAGAACTGGATGTAGTATCCAATCAGGTAGACCTGCCAGTCAAAGACTCAAGCACTGATTGCAAGGCGCAAATCACCTTTGGTGGTGGCCTCAAAGTCAATGCCAAAGGTCCAGGAGCTTGCTGCTCCGCTACCAATGTAGCGGGCAGCGCAGGGTTCAAACAGCTGGGCTCACACCCAAAACCAATCACCACCACAAATTCAACCAAGAGGCAATAGATGAAGGAAAAGAAGTAGTTACGCCAAGGATCCCAAAGCGCTCAGCGCGCTGATGTTCCACGACCGCTTAGGTCAGAGCTGCAGCCGGCATGGCTTAGTGACACCTAAGTAAAAGGGGCCCCTGAGCCATCACGTCGCGGTGAAGCGACCATCTGCTTCCATGACCTGACAGTGGGCGGTGGCACAGGTTTCAGTTGCTGCAGATTCCCATAATGGCTTATGATTATCTGGTTGGTGGTTTCAACCCCTCTGAAAAATATGAGTTCGTCAGCTGGGGTTATTATTCCCACCATATGGAAAAATAAAAAATATGTTCCAAACCACCAACCAGACATAACCAGACTACATATTAATTGGAGAGTAGTCGAACCACCACCCCACCCCTATCATCAAGCACCAGGGGTCGTCTTACACAAAACCAGCAGTCGGACAAGTCTCGGGTGGCTTTTTGAGTTTGACTTGGGGTCCGGCTCGTCACCAACACTGCTCTCAGGGGCATGGGCCCCACTTTGTGCCGCTTGAAGCTTCCAGCCTTTCCAGCCTTTTCCTGAGGGAAACTCGTGGGAACACTGGATACATGAAGTAAATTTCATCTACCCTCTGGTTATGTCAAAATAGCTATTGAAAATGACCATTAATAGTGGATTTTCCCATGAAAAATGGTGATTTTCCATAGCTATGTTAAATAACCAGAGGGTATATAACATCGTGGAAACACCTTTCTATCTTTTTGGAAGTTGCCCAAAATGGAGTTTTCTGAACCAGCGAAATGAGTGATCAGCTTCCCAATGGGAAGGATGACATCCCATATACGAAATGGAAAATAAAAGCCATGTTCCAAACCACCAACCAAAGAAAATAAACCATCATTGGGTTTTGAGGTAATAAGTATTAATAGGTATACCTTATTTTCAGACAAACCCACAGGGACAAGAATCTGACTCAGATGTCTTCGACCTCTTCCCGCTCTTTCCGCTCTTTCCGCCTTTGCCCGATCCCTTGCCAGCGCCGCCAGCGCCTTTCCACTTGCGTTTCCGGTCGCCCATGGCTCAGATTGACATTGGAACCGGTGGGAACCAAAGTTGCAGATGTTTGACTCACTGCATGCAACTACCACAGACACGCCCAAGGGATGACCCTATAGGTATAGTTTATGTGCTGCAAGGATCCAAGATGATATCATCAAAAGGATTTGCATTGTTGAACACACTCGCGGGGAGGACTGGTTTGATTGGATCAAAGGTGGCAAAAGCATGTTTTGGACGCTGTGCTCACAGCTTTTCAAACAACTACGAATGAATGTATGTTTTTGACTGTAAGGTGCCTTCTCCGGGTTGAGCGGTTTCTGTCAAAAACAATTTTGTTCAGCATCTTTTTCAGCCAAACAAACAGCTAAACACACAGGTGTCCATGGGTGTCCATTTGAGACCGGTTTGGGACCTTTCAGGCATGAAGTAAAAACCCAAAAAAACTTCTGACTTCGTCTAGTCCCAAGGAGTTGACAATCTAAGCCTTGATGTTACTGTGCTCCCTAACATGCAACGCTAAGGTCTTTCACTTGATCAAAGCAGCACATTGCTCGTACACGGCCCAAGGGCCTATTGTGGTTTTCAACTATGGTGAACAGGATCTGGCAACCTTGCTTTCCGAAAATATTCCCCCAGAAAGCGCCTTTCCGCAAGCAAACCCGACCCTGCCCAACTGTGCAGTGCAGGAAATGTGGTTTATCAAAAAGAAGATTATATAAATTATACCTTATTAATTATCATTATACCAAATGTTGACCTCAAACAGATGTTCCGGTGAAACAGTGTCAGACGTGATTAGGCCACCCTTCGACGCAAATCATGAGGCCATATGAGGCCGCAGGAAGCCTGGTAAACTCCGGGAATTATGCACCTGAAAACGTGCTTGTGATGGAATACCAATTAATCCCACTATTGATGGATATTAATGGGAAATTCCAATTAGTGGGATTATGGGAAAATGGGATATTTTTAGTCGAACTCATTTTTTCAATCTTCCAGTGGAGTCATAAGGATAATACACATTCAGTCTTGTGACTTGCTGGCTGTGCATATGTGTGTAATATCTACAGATATGATGCGATGCACAATATATATATATATATATCACACAGTATACACACAGAGTATATGCTTGAAGGGATTTCCAATCAGAGTTCATGAATATATGATAATATATGCATCAATGTACCAAACCCATTGCGGATGATAAAACGCTACTAACTCGGTTTACCAGTGCTGACCACGGCCTGGGCACAGCCTGGGGTCTCTTTTTTGGAATTCCATTGTGGATAGTATAGGCATGGATGGACTATGGGGCTCTTTCTGATCAAGACCTGCCCCCTGAAAGTTGACGAATCTCCTCCAGCGTTCAATGTGCAGTGTATGGTGATCTCGTGGAGGCACACCGTCGTTTTTTTCCCCCATATATGATGAACCTATATATAATATATACTGTATATATCCTGTCGTTCTGTATACATTGAGGAGCCATATATTGTAACTCCAAATATAACAACAATAGATGGCTCCAGAATATATAATATGAATATATATATATATAATTATATATACATAAGTAGCTCCAACATAGTTCATACAACAGCAGGGACTGCAAGAACATATTGGGATGGGTCGAGTTCCCTATGAATTTACCATGGAAATTTATCCATGGAATTTACCATGGAATTTACCATATGATTGGATTGGTTCAAGGTAAAATCTTAACCCGAAACCATGGGATTTTCCGATTTTCCAATATGAATTATGAGGCTTTCCGGTTAAGATTTCCGTTCAACCAATCCATTGAATATTATGACAGGGAAACCCTATACCATATATACATTATATACCAATGAAATATGAAAAACCATCAACATGACATTGGATGGTATGTTGTTATATTTTGTTTCCATTGAAGCTGTAGATGTATCCATTTCCCTTGAGGTTTTCATTAGCACTAGCCTCCACAGCCGCGGTGTCTCCAGTGCAAACAACCTGCCACGTTGAGAAAGCCCATTATAATCATTAAGAAAGCAAATTCAGGCCACGGCTTACGTACATATATAGTATATATATATAAGATCCATATATACATATATATATATATACATATGTAGATACATACATAATATGCATATAATATATATATTATACAAATCTGTATAATATATATATATATATCACGTCACTTGAGTTTGGATACTATCTAACTATCTAATTCTATGTAAATAACAATACTGGAAATCAAATATAATTGACGTACACACTACAGGTACTAGGATGATCTAGTATGACTTAAATGTGTACGCATCACAGCTCAAATGCTTCCCATGACACTGAACAATGGCTGGCGTTCTATATTTCCTACAGATTTACAAACAGTTGCACACGTTGGATTACCATATGGAGGTTTCCCAAAATGGGTGTACCCCCAAATCATCTATTTTAAAAGGATGTTCCATCATAAACCATCCATTGTTGGGTACCGGATGGTACCCGCATTTTAGGAAACCCCCACATCACCAACAGAACATGTCCAGCATACGGTTTGAATTTGCAATTCTCCATTTTTGACTCTGCCCAGGTGTTTCTGTCCAGAATTCCTGCGTATTTCCATCCCGGATTCCCCGGAATTTTCATCCAGAAGAATCGATACATGTTTGTGCAAAATACAGCAAGATCAGCCAAAACTTCAAAAAGTTAGAACCGAATAGAAAATTGATGAGATCATTTTCTATCTATTAGTCAGAGAATCAAGAGTACATATTCTGGCTGAATTGTACTCAACTAAAACGACGTTCGGCCATCTGGAGATGGCTCTTTGGTTATTTGAAGTAGCTGTGGAAAATCAACCACTTAATAGGTGAATCCTCGTAAATCATCTATAAATGGACCATGGCCTCCAAAGCTATGTTAAGTAGCCAGAGGGTATGTTGGTTTACTCCGGTCTGGATAATGAAGACTTAGGATTAATCATTCGGCCCAGTGTTTGTACATCCAGGGTGCCGCCCTCATTTTGGCTCGGAATAACAGTGCGACCCAGCCGTTTGCAAATCCGCTCTCCAACGCCTAGATTTTGAATGGTACTAATTTGGTCTTGTTCCCTTTTACTTTTAACTGGAAAAATTGCTTATTATTGTCTTGATCCCTCATTTTTCGTTTGACCCAAAAACGAATATATCATCTTTACAATAAAAACACACCATCACAGGAATTATGAATCAATTGTTTACTTTTTGCATAAAAATGATAGTCAGCCTGTCCACCACGTTCCACCTGTGCGATAGTGCCACTGATGCCAGCATCTTTGTATTGGGCACCGATGCCTGGAAAATGAGAGCCCATGGAATGGAAGCATGGCTTGCTAAGAGGAAAAACTTGGGAAACTGATGAAAATTTAGAGCCTATTGAAATCTATTGAAATCATTTTTGTGATTAAAAACATGTATCTTTAGATATTCTGGTTGGTGGTTGACCTACTCCTCTGAAAAATGATGGAGTGAGTAACAGTTGGGATTATGACATTTTATGACATTCCCAAGATATGGAAAGTCATAAAATTCCATGGTTCCAAACCACCAACCAGTGGTTATTAACCATGATTAACCATCATTAACCATCATTATCCCATACTAAACCAATGTTCCAAACCACCCACCAGATATTGGCATGAGATCAAATGAAGGTGAGTGGAGTGAAATCCCATGGGTTACCTAATGTTACCACTTTGATGAACCGGATATCAGACCTACTACTTTGTTCACCCGTCCTGAAAAAACACAAGGCCACATGGGAATCCAAACATCATGGCTATATCAATGTATAACATTATATATATATATAAATTAATTAAATACACAAATAAATATATATATATATATACATAGAGAATATATAAGTATACTATAATAATATACATATAGCCATCCCCAAAAAAAGATAGAAACGTGTTTCCAGAGGGTGATATATAGATGATATTTAACACATATATATGTGCAGGTTTAGGACGTTTCCGACGTTTCATGACTTTTCCATCTTCTTTGGGGTGGCTACAGGCTACACCTGAACTCAAGGGATTGATGACCATGGCCCAGATGTTGGATCTACACTGTGCACCGGGTGATACAAGATGGGCTGCAGAGAAGTAGACGTCAACCTTCCAAACTGGCCAAGCTCATACCATTGATCATTGATAGTTGGCTTTGCCGAAATGCACAGGATAGACCCAGCAAATACAGTAATCTGGTTAAAACGATCATAAACCATCTCCTAAATCATCATTTTTTATGGGTGTTATAAACCATTCCCAAATGGGTAGTTTATTATTGTTTTAACCACATTACTTGGATTGAAATATGTTTAAATCATTGCAGACTTTCTGATATCCCATTCAAACGCGATTTCGCACACATAACATTGCCAATCTTAGATACCCTGCAAACAATTGAATTCTTTGCTGGTTAGTAGATATTCCCATTACCAAAAGACTAAAGGATTAAAGTACCCGTGTAAGATTGACGTAGATAAAATCAAAAAGGAAATCCCCTCAACATTGGCTCCGGATCACTGACCCACCCACCTACGCCAGCAAATTCCTGAGCAATGCGACGACCCACAAGGCAAACCTTCAACCGAAAGTGCCCGAAACAGCCTGGAACAACAGTCTGAAACCTGAAGAGCCACCAGTTTAACCAGTCCTTGTCTGATATATGATGATACAATTGGTCTTGTTCTATAATTAATTATAGATCTATAATGATACAATTGGTTTTGTTCTATAATGATAATGATAATATTAATGATAATGATCCTTGTCAACTCTTTTCAGTCTCTGTCACAGAACCACTGGGTTTTTCCATAAATGGTAGCTCCATTCTCCTCCGTTGGCTTGACCACTGAAAATTGTCAACTCGGCAGCACTGCTTCGCACAGCGCGGCGGTGACCAAAAATGCACAACACCAGGCAATAACTTACTGGTGCTTAGCAGGAAATGAGGGAATGATCCATTTCATCACTAGTAATAATCATCCCAGCAACCCCCAGCAACCCATCCATTCCCTGCGTTTAGCACCAGTAAGATAAAAAAATATATAAACATGCTGTCCGAGAAACATAACGATAACCGACATGGACCTTCTTCTCGATTCGCACGATATCACCAAACTTGAAAGGTTCTGGGGGGGCCTTCTTGCCTCGTGACAGCAGCATTTTTTCACAAACAAACATGACTGGCAGTGCCAGAAGAACAGCTAACACAAGCGCAGTCAAGGCACAAGTGATCTCTGTCCTCAGTTCTTTGATGCGTAGATCTGCATCACAGCTGGAAAAACGCTGTAAAGTAGGACCACCGTTCAGTTCATATACTGTCTATGTATCAGTATAGATAGTATATAATGATAGTATAGATGCATGTATGAAAGACAATATGTGACATATATCAGATTATGTATCAATATGTGACATATATCAGTGATATACAGTGTGTTACGAGTATCACACGTTCATGTGAATCCACACAATTGATCACAAAGGAAGCCTCTATGACAAAGGAAGTCTTTGCCAGTGATTTGTAGTGGCTGGCGGCGGATATGCCCCTTCTGCCGTCTAGCCGCCAGCTACAATCCTAGAAAGGGAAGCTTTACGAGATTCAATCTGCTGGTTTGGACTAAGGGAATCACAAAGAAATATCATGATGGTCGCAATCAAAAGTCCTACACCTACAGTTGTTGCATCGATTTTCCTTTGGACCCAGACAATTTTTAATGCGTCAGCCCTGCAAAAGTCCCTTGAATGCCAACGTATGTTCATCTTGGTAGACTACAGGTATAGATAGGATCCATGTATGCTATATATGGTATCATGGATCCCATCAATATACCCCAGTCATGTTAGCATATATACCAGCACCATGGATCTTATGGGGTATAGATAAGTAATTATTTACAATAAGACCAGGATTGGGGTGCTGTGGATTGGCCAGTGATGTTTTTTTGCATGGTGGTTTGCCGATGGCAACTTGGCTGACAAGACTTGTTTCCAAAACACAAAACCCTAAATCCTAGACCCAAAGACCTACTGTAAATCCGCCCACACCGCTTTGGCGGTGAAGGCGTGCTTATTGGGGGGCAACAGCAACACTAAATGCTCAATGACATTTGTTAATATAGCAGTCGCTATATCAGCTTTAGCTGGGGGGGGGGCCAAAAACGGTTTCGCACCGAGACCAGAATACGGTGGTGTTTTCGACATTTTTCGAGGATTTTTGGGTGTCTGAGCGCAAGAGGGTATTGAAATGGAATTTTGGGTCATTTTGGTAGCTTTCCGGCAATAGAAAAACGGCCAAAAATGAAAAAAACATTGTACATAGCAAGATTTTGCAGGGTTTTTGGATGCCAGAGCATTGAAAACACTGCAAAAACAAGTGTTTTGGACTGACGTTATAGCAAAAAACGTGTAAATTACCGTATGCTTGACTGGAAACATTACAAAAACACTGTCAAAAGCAATGTTTTGGAAGGATTTACTGCCTTTATGGCAAAAAACGTGTAAATTACCGTCTGTTTGACTGGAAACATTGGAAAAAACACTGTCAAAAACAATGTTTTGGAAGGATTTCTTATATATATGTTGGAGTTGGCTACCGGCATTGGCACATGGAAAAATTGAAGAAAACACTGTAAATAGCGGTATTTTCAACGGTTGGGGAGATAAGGGAATTGGAAGCATTGTCGAACATGATGTTTTCGACCGGTTTTATGGCGACAAAAGTGTAAAGTACCGTGCTTTGAAGGAAACCATTGCAAAAACATGGAAACACATTCAAAGAACACGGGATTTGGGGGACTATCTAGGCGTCGTTGTCTAGCTATTTGAAATTCCGCAGCTTGGAGAGCCTCCAAGGGAGGGAAAAGTGAAAATTCCATAGCTTGGGAAGCTGTCACGGCGGGGAAAAGTGAAAATTCCCTAGCTTGGGAAGCCCCCACGGGGGGAAAAGTGAAAATTCCCTAGCTTGGGGAGCCCCTACGCGGGGGAAAAGTGAAAATTCCCTAGCTTGGGGAGCCCCCACGGGGGGGAAAAATGAAAATTCCCTAGCTTGGGGAGCCCCCACGGAGGGGGAAAAGTGAAAATTCCCTAGCTTGGGGAGCCCCCACGGGGGGGGAAAAGTGAAAATTCCCTAGCTTGGGGAGCCACGGGGGGGGGAAGTGAAAATTCTTAGCTTGGGGAGTCCCCACGGGGGAAAACCACCCTTAGCCCCTCTCACGGACCGAAATAAACCTGCGGTGTGGGCGGCCACCCCACGCGAAGCGAGGTGAATCTGACATGAAACCCTAAAAGCTTATTAAAGGCGTGCTAAAAACCTACGAACCCTTGAATAAACCCTAAACAAACCTCAAGCAAACCCTAAAGAGTTGGTCAAATGAAAAACCTCTGGGCGGCACCACCGGCCTACGGAAAAGGTCCGATGTCATATATCTTGACATATATTCTGACATTCTACCTGACATCTTATCTGACATATATTCTGACATATGATCTGACATCTTCTCCGACATTCTATCTGACTCTCTACTGTATCTGGCACTCTATAAATCACTCTATATCTGACATTTCTTCTGCCAGTTTTTGTGGCATTCTATCTGGCATTCCTGCGTGGTAGAGGGGAAGAATGATACAAAATGCGAAATATCAAATCCTGTAATGTTAGCAAAGCAAAAATAAACCACCCATATGTTCATGGTTTATGCATGTTTACAATTTGTTTATACATGTTATATATATATACGATAGTATATGATATACATATCCATCCATTTTTGGTAAAAATTGGGGATGGTTTACTTGGAAATCGTCATTTTTCTAAACTTTCTTTGTCGACGCCGGGCAGCGGAGAAGCTTCCTCTTTCATTTGGCTGCCCTCCTCAGATCTTTGATCAGGATCCTGCGAGGCTGGGAATTGATCGAATTTAAGGAAGAATTCATGGGTGGCTTGTCAAAACTCCTAGAGATATGGAGGTTTCCAACAAGTCATGGGGGTACCCCTAGTTTATCATCCAGCTATTAGATTGGGAATTTCCCTGATAAACCATCCAGCGATAAAGGGGTACCCCCAATTTGGGAAAGCTCCATATCCAGAGATCTTTTCCCACTGGCTGAACATGCTGGAGCAACCCGGCTGGATTTTCTGAAAAAAGGGGGATGGTCGCCCGTGAGAATCCCACGGAAGTCTCGTGGGTACCCTCTGGTAATAAACATATATCCCATAGGATCCATGTATGCTATATATGGTAACATTTACCATCAATATACCCCCAATGTTAGCATATATACCATACATGGACCCTATGGGCAATTTAAAAAAATCAAAAATGAACATGCGGAAAATCGTCGAACTCTTCACCGGTGATTTTCCAGCTAGCCATGTAGTAATTAACTGATTGCCGGAGGGTAGTACAAAGAGTTCCGACATCTTTGAATTACCGAATTGATTAGAAGAACCTATTATTGAATATTCAAAGACTACAATCTTTGAATTAAAGAACACATCTTTCTATGCCATTCCATTTGATCCCAAATTATGGTAATAGTCTTAGATAATCTTTATAATTTGAAAATCCATATAAAATTTCTAAGAATAATCTTATATAATCTTATAAAATTTCTAGAAATAATCTTAAAATTTCTACAAACATACCCTCTGGTAATTTAACGTAGCTATTGAAAATGGCCATAGAAATAGTGAGGTTTCCCATTAAAAATTGTGATTTTCCATAGTTTTTTGTATGTTTACCAGAGGGTAAAATTTCTAAAAATCTTTAGGTGTCCCGTTTCCCCCACATTTCCCCCGCCCAAAAGCCATCATCCCCCGTTCCTCCGCAACAGCGACGATCTTTGGGCTCGGCTCTGTGGCACCTCCGGCATTGGAAGATGCTGAGATGATTTCCATGGGAAAATCACCATTTTTCATGGGAAAATCACCATTTTTCATGGGAAAATCACCATTTTGTCATGGGAAAATCACTATTTTTCATGGGAAAATCACCATTTTTCATGGGAAAATCACCATTTTTCATGGGAAAATCACCATTGTTCATGGGAAAATCACCATTTTTCATGGGAAAATCATCATTTTTCATGGAAAAATCACAATTTTTAATGGGAAAACTCACTATTTCTCCTGCCATGTTCAATAGCTATATGGTAAATGACTGGTAAATGACTAACTGTTTGGTGGTGATTTCTAGCCCTCTGAAAAATAATCCAAATGTTCCAAACCACCAACCAGAGTATGTGATGGTATATAAATATTGTGTGAAGATGCGAGTTGAATTTTCTGTTATATCTTTAGTACTGTACTGTCCTGAATTATACTATATCGTAATCTTAATACTGCAATGATCTGCTATGTATAATCATACTTCTAAAAAATCCGACCACCGATTTGCTTTGCCATTGTCTTGTGACCACAAGGATACCACAGGCGAAAGTTTCAACAGCGAACTACAGCTGAGAACGGGGCCTAGGAGCTTCTCATCCCTGGCACAACGGTTTTTGGCAAATACTATCCAGATTACTAAGCTATAAATAAGGTGATTAACCATAATCTATAACCCATAGGATCCATGTATGCTATATATATGGTAACATTTACCATCAATATACCCCATTTTTGTTAGCATATATACCAGCACCATGGATCCTATGGGTATATTATTAACACTACTATACCAAGAGCGTGGTGATTAACCAGTTGCTTTAAGCCCATGCAAAACCATCGCTCCAAAGTTGTTCCCTCGGATCTGTCACGGACCCACCGTCACAGCGCTTCAAATGTCTGAGACAGCCAGAGACTCCCACGTCTTCGGTGTTTTTCGTAATTTGTTAATCCTAAAAAACACGAAGGACTCAGACTCATGTACCTGCCTGGTTTAAGGTTTATAACATTATTAGGGGCTTCAAACTTGCTTTAAATCCTGAAGTTTTCGCGGTTTAAACATCAGAACGCAATCACCCCCACCACAACCAGTCGAACATTTCGTCGCAAACAGTTCCAGGCGGAGTAGATTGTTACCCATACTGACACCGAATCCATCAAATTGGTCATTTACATTCAATTACAATGTATTGTTTCCATGGCTTCCATATGGAGGTTTCCAACAAAGTCATGGGGGTACCCTAGTTATCATCCATTGATTCATAGGATTTTCCATGGATTTTGACATAAACCCACCAGCTATTGAGGTATCCCATGCTGTGTTGATCTACGGACAGCACCTCGATTGCTCCTCCTCCTTGACGCAGCGGCAATCTGAGTTCTGCACCTGGGTTGAAACCCCACCGGAACTGACCCTCCAAATACCCCAAAAATGGTGAAACGTATGCTAAAATGGGCTAAAACTGCATGTTTGTGGGTACTTGGAGGGTCTAGGTCCATATGTATATATATATATATATAATTATCATTTTATTATATATAATTATCATTATTATAATATATATATATATGATATATATTGTTATTATTATTATTGTTATTATTATGTGTATATATGATTATATAAAATTATACGATTTGTACGTGAAATTACTTTTGACTTAGGGGACTCACTCACCATTTCGGTAAAGGCAATCATTTCGGATCGGCGGTTTTTGCTCTGGAGAGGAAATGATCATGACAGTCGTATTGGCCAATCTGATTTAATGGTGGTTTACTGGTGATTTAATGGTGGTTGAATGGGATTTAATGGGATTTAATGGGATTTACCCTCTGGTAAACATACAAAAAACATCAAAAAACTATGGAAAATCACAATTTTCAATGGAAAATCCAATATTTCCATGGTCATTTTCAATAGCTATGTTAAATTACCAGAGGGTAAGATCTGATAAGTTGACATACCATGCTCAGCTGTTGGTATCCCAGAAGTGTCTTCAAACTTCATGGGCCAAAGCTCTTCTTTCTCATCATATTTTGCCCAAAAGGCCAAGGCGATTCATGTCTGCCACCCAAGCGAAGAGACATCCGAAACCCCGATCTAAACATCCTAAGGCTCCTGCATCCTTGTCTTTTGAACGAAACTTTCGCAGCAGTCTCCTCGGAAATTCACGGACCAGCCCTTTTCTAGCGCTATTGGATCAAACAAGACTCTTCAAGTACCCAATCAGCACTCGCCAATACTGTTGTGATTCACGAGTTTTCTCCAGCATGAGTCCCATGTTTTCCATTCAAACCTCCATCGATTAAGCGTACGAAAAAATAGGATTCTGCAGCAATGTTTGTCAGAAAGTATCCATGGAGTATCCCAAGCCTCTTGTCAACGTCCTGCCACATTTCATATTAGCCATGAAAAACAACCTATCCCATCTCATGAAATACTAGTTGTTGTCTATCGGTGTCCCTTTCTTTCTTGGCGAATCATCATCCCCTAAATTAGATATTAGCTATAGTGTATAAGTGATATCATAATCTCCAACAGTTAGTATACCCTCTGGTTATTTAACAGTTCGCCATGGAAAATCACCATGCTATTAAGTTCGGTAAACCATCTATTTCTATGGGCCATCTATACCATGGCGAACTGTTAGTCATAACCAGAGGGTATATCCCATTAGATCCCATAAAATCCCATGGAAATCCCATTAAACCACCATTAGTTATCACCATCACCATTAGTGAGTATAAGTCCCAGCAAAGTCCCCAACCGAGGTATCAATTGTTGATGCTTCATATATCTTCATATATCTTCATATCATATCCATGTCGTTGTCCAAGGGACTGATCTCCGCATTCAACAGACAAAGTCCAGTCCTTTTCGTTCACGCCACGCAACGGAGCTGGGGAGCACTAGAAATTTTACGCAACCCCGAAAAAAACCACACATCGATATATCATAACAATAGTATATGTATATATATATAACAAAATATGTGTATTGTATATATAATTATGTTGTTTTATTTACCTGATACTGTATGATATATGATAAGAAATTGAATTTGGTTCGGATGGGTTGAGTTTGTTTTCCCTTTTGTTGAGCCAAGCCAAATGTTTTCTCTACAATGTGGCCATTTCTGACTAGATTTGTGCCCGTGATGTTTTTAAAATACTCAATATAGAATGAACAGGCAACCTATCTGGGACAAGAAAGTAATACTGTTAAAACCATGCTTTTATATAAAGCCGTTTGGGGATTATTTCTCCAATCCTAACCATCATCCAATGTGCGGTCAAGTGCGTTCACTATAGTGAAACCAGACTGATATATTTATATGATACTGTATGATGTGTGATGCTAAAAGAGATATATATATATATATACGTAGATAAGACAAGGTGTGTGGATACTATAGGCAAAAATAAAAGACACATATCAGTGTATATCGAACACATACCCGAATTGTATGTATGTATGTATGTATGTATGTATGTATGTATGTATGTATGTATGTATGTATGTATGTATGTATGTATGTATGTATGTATGTATGTATGAATATATATATATATTAATTATATACATACTCATTACACTAAAAACAATATATAAATTATATACTATTTTATGCTAAATAATATTCTGTATAATATTACATGAAAACATATAACTTAAGCTTTGTTATATTAAATCAAAAGTTATACTATATGTATTGAATCATATTGTAGTATATTATATTGCATCATATTGCATTATATTATATCGTATTATAGATGAATATTGTATACTATGTTATATCATTATATTATATCATATTATATTATAAATTATATTATACTATATTATATATTATACTATATCATATTATATTATACTATATTATAATATTATATATATGCTATAAAGATCATGCATGCATACACTTTTATAGTACTGAAATGTACTGAAACTGATAACATGGCTGGTACACAGTTCTTAGATGTATCGAGAATGCATGGAATCAAACATGCAGTATGAAGTTTGCGCCATGTGGCAATCTGTGGCAATATGTGGCAAGCCTATTTCGTTCCGTATTGCCTCTGTGTCCTCTCGATGGTTGTAGCCTTGTAGCCATCAAATTTGATTTAAACATGTCCCATTTGAACATCGCGGCCTCCTCACATTTGCATCCTTTCTTGTGAAGCATCCCTTTTCGCGGAACTGCCTCGGGAAAATGGTCACTGAGTCACTGTGGTCACTGTCATCTCTTGCGCATCTGTGAGCTGAATCTGGGTCTGTGAATAGTTGAAAAACATTCTTTACTGGTATGAAATCAACCATTTCTGCCCCTGCAAAGCAAACTACAGGGTCAAGTGTATCTCCAGCACTCGGCATGAGTGAAGCCGGGCTGCATGTGGCAAGACATCAGGTGCAGCTTGGAAAGGTGTCCGACTGTGCTTCTCATAGACATGTGAATATGGACAGTAAAGGCATAAAAGATATATAGTAGTCCCCAAATAGATAGAAAAGTAGTTGATTTCTATTTTAGTTTTGGGGACTACTATATACTTTTAGTCCCTTTTAGGCTGCACGTCCATAGAAACCCGCGCGTCTTTTGCTGCTAGGTGAACATGACGTCTTTGTGGAACTTGGATCTAAGGTTTTGCAGATGGTTGTGAAATAGTAATTTACAAGCATTTTCATGTTGGTTTTTTGACAGATCATCATGGATTCATTGTTAACATATCATTCATTCATTTCAGTGTTGAAGATGACAGCGTCTGAAACTAACTTTGGGATGACAAAAAACATGTTTTTCATTGCGTTTCGTGAATGATTTAGCACATTAAATTTCGACATCGGGAGAGGAAATTTCATGTATTGCAAGTGCAAAAGAAGATCTCAGAGCGTAGCATGACGTGTGTGTGTGTGTGTGTGCAAGTGCAAGAGAAGATCCCAGAGCGTAGCATGACGTGCGTGCGCAAGTGCAAGAGAAGATCCCAGAGCGTAGCATGACGTGTGTGTGCAAGTGCAAGAGAAGATCCCAGAGCGTAGCATGACGTGTGTGTGCGAGTACAAGAGAAGATCCCAGAGCGTAGCATGACGTGTGTGTGTGTGTGCAAGTGCAAGAGAAGATCCCAGAGCGTAGCATGACGTGCGTGTGCAAGTGCAAGAGAAGATCCCAGAGCGTAGCATGACGTGTGTGTGCAAGTGCAAGAGAAGATCCCAGAGCGTAGCATGACGTGTGTGTGCGAGTGCAAGAGAAGATCCCAGAGCGTAGCATGACGTGTGTGTGTGTGTGCAAGTGCAAGAGAAGATCCCAGAGCGTAGCATGACGTGTGTGTGCAAGTGCAAGAGAAGATCCCAGAGCGTAGCATGACATGTGTGTGCAAGTGCAAGAGAAGATCCCAGAGCGTAGCATGACGTGTGTGTGCAAGTGCAAGAGAAGATCCCAGAGCGTAGCATGACGTGTGAAAGTGCAAGTGCAAGAGAAGATCCCAGAGCGTAGCATGACGTGTGTGTGCAAGTGCAAGAGAAGATCCCAGAGCGTAGCATGACGTGTGTGTGTGCAAGTGCAAGAGAAGATCCCAGAGCGTAGCATGACGTGTGTGTGTGTGCAAGTGCAAGAGAAGATCCCAGAGCGTAGCATGACGTGTGTGTGCAAGTGCAAGAGAAGATCCCAGAGCGTAGCATGACGTGTGTGTGCAAGTGCAAGAGAAGATCCCAGAGCGTAGCATGACGTGTGTGTGCGAGTGCAAGAGAAGATCCCAGAGCGTAGCATGACGTGTGTGTGTGTGTGCAAGTGCAAGAGAAGATCCCAGAGCGTAGCATGACGTGTGTGTGCGAGTACAAGAGAAGATCCCAGAGCGTAGCATGACGTGTGTGTGTGTGTGCAAGTGCAAGAGAAGATCCCAGAGCGTAGCATGACGTGTGTGTGCAAGTGCAAGAGAAGATCCCACAGCGTAGCATGACGTGTGTGTGCAAGTGCAAGAGAAGTTCCCAGAGCGTAGCATGACGTGTGTGTGCAAGTGCAAGAGAAGATCCCAGAGCGTAGCATGACGTGTGTGTGCGAGTACAAGAGAAGATCCCAGAGCGTAGCATGACGTGTGTGTGTGTGTGTGCAAGTGCAAGAGAAGATCCCAGAGCGTAGCATGACGTGTGCGTGCAAGTGCAAGAGAAGATCCCAGAGCGTAGCATGACGTGTGTGTGCAAGTGCAAGAGAAGATCCCAGAGCGTAGCATGACGTGTGTGTGCAAGTGCAAAAGACGAACCCAGAGCGTAGCATGACGTGCGTGTGAAAGTGCAAGAGAAGATCCCAGTCTATGCGTGTTCAAGTTGACATGAAGGTTATTGCCCTACCCCGCCCCACCAATTCCCACCCTGACTGCACAACATACATTCCATGCGTGTGCCACTTGACATGAACGTTATTGCCCCACCCCACCCCACCCTTCCCCCCCCCATATCACAGATATGCATATTGTATTGCGGGTTTCTAGGGACGTGCATGGTTTTAGTAGGATGTGTCTTTTCTATATTTTTGGGCTTTGATAAATATGTGTTTGAAACCGGAAAGCGCTGTGATGTACTGTGCGTCCAAGTCACTCCCCAGCGAGCACAGACATTCTCCTGCCACATGATAACAGGTCCACAAAAAAACAACCGTGGCAGAAGAATCCCATCTGAGATCCTATATTTTTAGCAGCCGAAGACAGCCGAAGTCTTTGCAAATTGCAACATATTCAAAGCATTTTTGATTGAAACCGACTGTCCGGTTGGTGGTATACCTATCTGAAAAATGATGGAGCTCGTCAGTTGGGATTATGACATTCCCAACTGAATGGAAAAATAAAATTCATGTTCCAAAGCACCAAGCAGTTGTAATATTGAAACCATTTGAAGCCTCCAAATTCTGCAGTTGCCCTAAAGGATACTAACGGGATGTCCTTCTCTGACAAGTCAGATTCCGATTCCGCCTGGTGAATTCAACTGGAGAAACCAACCACCGGAAAATGTGGTGCCAAAATGTGGGTTTCTCAAAATTGGGGGTGCCCCAAAAAATCCCCAAAACCCTTCGTTTCCCTATTTTAGGGTCACCAAATCGGTTTTTTTTTGGATGATTTGGGGTTCCCCCATTTCAAGAAACATCCAATGGAGCATGCTACAAGAAAAATGCTGTTGTCTTGTGATGGTTTGATCTGATTTTGCACAAATCTTGATGAGTACATATACCGGACCAAAACAAGTGGCACGTTTGACAGATGTGTTTTCTTACCATATATCAGTGTGGAAGTGAGGTTCAGCAACGCCAGCTATGGACAGACCTTTTGAAGCTGCTTACATGAAGTTTTGACATTGAAAACTGGTGATGAATTCATATAAATTCCATTGAAATTTCACGAAAAACTGTCCAGTTCAAGCCATGGTTTTGCTTCACCATGCTTCGCCTCTGTCGAGTCTTCATCGCTCCTGACGCTGGGCGATAATGTGCACCCTCTCGAGGATGGACAATACATGAAACAGGCCATGGCTAAAACATGGCTAAAACTACATCATCCTTTTCTTAAAGTGAAACTTTAAGTCATGGCATGTCATGGCAATGATGCTGACCATTGGTGATTCGAACATATCAAATTTTACACGAGAGAGCTGCGAATTTTCAACGGGTGCTCTAGGGATCTCGCAAGACAAAAGCCAAATCAGCTGAAACCTGTGGAGAAGTCCATGGCGGACAATGCAAAAACGACTCGCGGATGTTCCACTTGGAAATGCAGTAGTGATGTCAGTGGAAATATCATGAAATATCGCCATAGACATCCATAGACCATGAACAAAATCATGCCTAATATGGCATACTATGGCTAGATCATATCATAGCAGGTCGGAAAAAAAACATAAGCTGCCCCTCCTTGCTTCGGCGCCAGAGGCCTTGGATGCCGGAGGTTCAGCCTCAGTTCAGGTCCGGACATGTTGGGAAAAGATGGGAAAGTCACCAAATTTGAAGTAAGCTTCAAAGATTGCCATGGTTTACCATGAATTCTATTGAATTCTCATCATTTTACATATTAGATCATATTAGATTTATTAGAATGATCCTGTTGGGGAAAAAATGAAAAAACCACACCATTTTCAAATCAAGCCATCTGTTGTGATAGCATCTAATAGCATCTATGCTGACATACTTCGATTTGACAATATGTAAAAGATTGTAAAAGCGAAACCAGTAGATTGCACAAGTCCACATCAATCATGGCATAGCCCGGCGCCGTTGCAGGTGACTTCTCCTTCATCATTTTGGAAAAAATTGAGTCGACCACTTTTTTCTGCAGCACATTGCGAATGCATCAATGGTTGGGTCAAAGGGAAATCGGGAAACCAATGGAAACCATGGTATTTTGCCTCCAGGCGTTGAGTCTTAAACCCCTTGGGATCCCGGATTCAGGCCTGGGCTGGGCCCATTCTGGGCCTCCCTCTGGGCCCCTGGCTGCACATTTGCATCCATCTGCAATGGACTTCCTTCTGCTCTTGGTAGAGCTATCCGTCTGCAGCGCACGTAAATGTAAAATGTTCCCTAGCATGATTACTAAAAGAATATAAGACAACATACTACAATGTAAAATATAGTGATATGATATAATTACATATCATAAATATAAATGATAACTTATAGAAATGAATCCTAGATCATCCTAGCACAACAATTACGAGCAAACCCCTCCTCTTGCCCGCGCCAGCGTCCACCACGTGTCCGAACATCAAAAAACACTGTGTTTTGTGGGACAAAATGCACATTGTCCAGGATCATGGCTCTCATCTTGCAACGCACATTTTAGCACCTTGTGCGTTGAATCTTACATCATCATCATCATCATCATCATCATCATCATCATCATCATCGTCATCGTCATCCTCATCATCATCATCATCATCATCATCATCATCATCATCGTCATCATCATCATCATCATCATCAACAACATCAACGGGGGTGGGTATTTAATGATTCCCTAGAATCCTAGAAAGTCTTTTGAAACCTCTTCAAGATTCGATTGAATATAAAGTTTAACAGGGGTGAGGATTTAATGATTTTTTAGAAAGTATGTTGAAACATCTTGAAGATTCCCTTCAATATATATATATATATAAAGTTCAACAGGGGTGGGGATTTAATGATTCCCTGGAAACTTTGTTGCAACATGTTAGAAATTCCCGTCAACACGCCAGTCAATATCGCTCCTCAATGTACTTGGAAACCCTGCAAGAGTTGTATGTGCGCGAAAGGGGGGCAAGGGGGGCGAGCACGTAAAATTACTAAAGGTCGTACTATCCAGTCGGCGTGTGTTGCCTTAGAAAATCTTAGAAATCGCCACAACATGAGACATGGGGATGGGTCAAAACCTATTATTATCCATTTTAGTGGGATGAACATCCATTTACCATCATTTACCATCATTTACCAGCTATTTTGGGTTTCATTAGGTGTCAGGGTTTTGACCCATAGCAACATAGGTGAAAATAAAAAATCAAACACCAAGCCGATGCAGGGTTTTCACAACCTCGCCGAATCACGACTGTCACGAGCATCTGATATCTGATGATTTTTACCATCAACTCCCACACTGCAGTAGGCCTGTGTTTGAAGCTTTATTCGAGTCACATCAAATTTTCTTTCCTTGGCAAAATCAGCTCGCAAACTCAAGGTCTTCCATGTTGGGCGGTGGTTCAGCAGCTTCATAGTACAGCTCTGTCAGTTGTACAAGGACCAGTTGTGATATACCGATAATGTGAACAATGCAATGTATAAATCATACCTGTGGCCTGTGACATATTTGCAAAAAGTGCTGAAGACATGTATCGAAACACCAGTTTCCATATGGGGTGATTCTTTACACTGAGGGGGTTGCAGTATGTTGCAGTCATATACCTGAAGAACTCTTTCTCCTATTGATGGGTCATGACTAATATCAACGAATAGCCTGTGCTATTCGGGAGAAATGTGGAGAAACAAAAAAAAGGCCACGCGAATGTCACGTAAAATGGCTTGCCTGAAATTTGATAGGTTACCCTCTGGTAATGACTAACAGTTTGCTATTGAAAATGGCAATAGAAATGGTGAGTTTTCCCATTAAAAATGGTGATTTTCCATAGTTATGTTAAATTACCAGAGGGTAAGACTAAGAACCTGATTTTCAATTCATTCCACGAGAATTGCCACTAGAATTTTTTGGACAATTTCCCAATTTTCAACCACGCGCTCCGCGGAGTTCGCCGAGTCTCTCTCTCTTCGACACCACAGGACTTGGTGAGCACAGCGTCCGGCGCTGCGCATTTGCACCTAGGCCCAGCAAACCCCGGAAGCCCGGCCGGCCGTACTATAAAAAACCTATAGCCTATAGCGAAGAATAAGGGCCTGGCCATTTTGGGTAATGGCGAAATAATCTGGTTGGTGGTGATTGAACCTATCCCTCTGAAAAATATGAGCTCGTCAGTTGGGATGATGACATTCCCAACTGAATGGAAAAATAAAATTCATGTTCCAAACCACCAATCAGTGGTATATGTTCAGGCCACCAACTGGATGTTGTTGGATCTACTGCTGCTCGGCAATGGTGATTTCAGGAAGGGCATGGCTGGCCAGACTTGGGGGTGCAGGCGGGGTAGACAGGGTAGGCAGGGTAGGCAGAGTAGACAGGGTAGAATGGCTAGCTGGCAGAGAAAATGAACATGAATGAAGTGTACATGGATTGATGATTGGTGGTCGGACAAACGGACAGCCAGTCTGGCATCCATAACTTACTCAACAACAAATGAGACAAATGAAGCCTTCTCAACTCCGGGACTTGAGGGGTCCCCCAAAAAAAAAGACACAGGATGCCTCGAACTTCCAATGTTGGGTTTCCGAGCTTATGCAGCCAATGGAATCCCTTTCGCTTCATGGCACCTGCATTCAGAAAGGGGTCACCACTATAAAGCTATAGGCTATATGGATCTATATGGACTGTTGGACTTGGTACCCTCCCCCCCCAAAAAAAATATGTCTTCTTTGTCCACAGCGAAATACAGCAGGACTGCTAGAATATCCCAAATCAATCCAAATCAATCCAAATCGCAGGTATATTGGTATCCTGGTATATCGTACTCTCCAATAATTTCAAAAAATCACCGCAAGGGGAAAATCAATGAAAATCATCTATGAACAGATTGACATCAAGGATTTTCCATCGCCATCTAAAGCGTGCGCCTTGGACCACATGGCAACCGCTGCCTGTCGTATCAGTGCCTTGACGGAGCGCAGCACCTTAGCCAGGGATTGATGATCATCCCCCGTTTGGTTGCTGCGATTGGCCCATGTCTTGAGTCTTGAATAGTCTTGACAACGGCACCCTGAAAATGTGAACAATTGGATGACAAAACATTATACTTTTGGGAGTCTGAATAAAGGGGATAGGGTCGTGTGTCTCGACTGAAGTGATTTCTTTGTAGCTGGCTCCTGCGCCTTGCAGGTCTGACAATCAATTACGATTTTGATATGTTCTATTCGAGTCAAGATTCGACAGTTTCCATCTACTGAATCTAGAGACTACGGGGTGAAGCAAGGAGTGCCTTACGAAAATGCGCGCCGCATGAAATAGCAATCATGTGCAAGCTGTCTTGTGATGGCTTGAAGAAAAACAAAACAACTATATCTCTCGCGAGTGTTGTCTTGGGCTAGTTTTAGCTGTTTGCCCGGGGTGATGAGAACTGAATACAAGCATCACATTGAATCACCTTATTCCAATCTCATTAGCTATGCTGCAGTATGATTTTTTAACTGACTTACCAACTCATGTGGCACAATTTGAACTTCACCTTCGCTGTCGGAAGCCAAACATCGAGTCTCTAGCAATGAAATGGCTACTATACTGGACCAATGGATACAAAAGACACAACGAAACCGTGCTGAAGATCCTATTCAACATTTGTTCTTAACAACTTGAACAAGTACAGGCAACTGAATTCACCATATATTTTACCGTATTTAATCGATTGTTTTCAATGGGTTTTCAAAGCACGCTTCATCTCATCATTGCTACACACCACTGCTCACCACTTCCATACAGGCCCGGGCTGAGATAGCCGCCCTGCAGGAAAATGAACGCTGAAATAAGTCGCCTGGCGTTCAAGACATGTCCAGGTGGTTTTACATCCCTATGAATATACGGGGGGTTCCATACATGGTGGTACCCCAAAATGGATGGTTATTTCATGGAACAACCTAGATCAAAATTTATGATTCAGGGGTACCCCCATCTATGGAAACCTCCATATATATAATCATAATTAATTAACTATATTTAGACATAAACTTACATCTCCTTCCTTGTGATTGGACCACTCGGTGCTTGCCGGTGCTTTTTCTCCCAACTTTTTTTTGGCTTTTCTATGCTTTTCTGGTGTGTATGATGCTCAATCAAAACCAATCCAATCCAATCTGTGAACATCTTGGTCATTCGCTCTGATGAGTCATGATGAGTGGCTTCAAGATCTTCAAGAGGAATCCAGGAATCCATGCAGAGAAGGGCCATGTGTATCCATTTGTCAATATGTGTCATCCAGATTCATCTTAGTGGAAACGATGCAACATTGGTAGACTTTGATTTATTAAAGAATCAATACACCATCTGGATGCGGTATCTGAAATCAAGTGGCATCATGTTTTTTTTTCGGATTTGGGACGCTGCAAAAGACCCTGAAAATGTTGATAGGTCGTGGCATCGTGTGGCTCAGAACACCCATATTTTTTGGAGTCAGCGTGTATTTTTAAGTGCAAAGGATTCATATTTAATTGCAAGTGCTGCAGTGGTATACCCTCTGGTAAACATACAAAAAACTATGGAAAATCACCATTTTTAATGGATAAATCCACTATAAATGGCCATGTTCAATAGCTATGTTAATTTACCAGAGGGTACATTTTGTGGTATTCTTTGCTTTGTAGTGCATTGACATCATTGGCATGAACGTGAGAGCAGGTTCATATTACATCCATTTCCCATGCTAGTTGAGAAACAACGACTCGGGACCAAGGTCGTCTCAAAAAACAATTTTTCGGAAACAAAGAGATCGCGACCGTTAAGTAAGGACATGCAACCATTGACCAAAACAAGATCTTGTTATACACACCTGAGTAAAAAAAAAGTCAAATATTAACTTCTGTTGCTTTTGTCTCATTATAAGAAGATTCATGAAGAACATCAAAAAATGTCTAGACATATTTCCAGATTCCAAGTGGGCCAGAGAATGCCAATTCATATGGTATCTGCCATGTAAAGCCATCCCTGGCCACCCACCCCTTTTGCGGTGTTTCTGGGCCTCATGCATTTGGATCTCGCAAGCACCGCCGAAATGCCACAGCTTGAGCAAAAACAGCCTGGATTCAGCACGAAGATCAGTGGAAAAATGGCTGTGTCTGAAAATGGGAGATTTATTTGGCATGATGTACTGGCTAATATACTGTTAATGGTTAATATATGGTTAATATGGTTAATATACTGTTAATAATGGGTAATATATGGTTATTATATGGTTCATGATGGTCAATAATCATCTGCTTGGTGCTTGACCTACCCCTCTAAAAAATGATGGAGTGAGTAACAGTTGGGATTATGACATTCCCAAATCCCCCTTCGAATTATAAGGCCAACCATTTCGTAGAGGAAATTCCAAGGGGTATATTCCCAATATATGGAAAAATATGGAAAAATGAAAAATCTCCCAAACCACCAACCAGTTGAACACCTTATGGCCATCAGATCATTGGGAAAGCTGAAAAACAAAAAAATGTGTGCCTCGCCATGAAATCCACCGGATTTTTTTGCGGTTCTGTGGTTCCCCTTTTTTTTAAGGGGCCTAAATTCGGTGTACCAAAAAAAACGCCGTGATCTTTGAAAAATTGCGTTTGCTTCAAAAAGGTGTCTGAATGCAAGAAAATCACATTGTTCTTGTGCTGCCACGTCTTATGTTGGGCTTCAAAGCTTACAAAACTCCAGAGCAGAGTTTTTGTAAGCAAAACTAAAACAACCGCCGCAGAGAACTGCATGTTATGAAGGCAGCTTTGGGAAAGACTGCACATTTCCGTATAATCACATGACAAAATATTACACTGTTGCTGCTATTACGCTGATACGCACGAGACTGTTGTTATTCTTTTGGGCACATTCAACCACTAAAATTGTTGTGCAGAGCCAAAAATCCCTCAAACCAATACCACGGCCTTTGAAAAGGGTACCAAGAAGATGACTTCATTTTTTGGCAAAGATCAATGGATTGGTTTAGTTGGGAACATTTACAGGAAACCCCCATATAAAAAATGGTAAAAACATGGCAAAAACCATGGTTTCCGGTTAAGATTTTCCCTCAATCCAATGACTGGAAAAGATGATGAATGAAGATAACAAGGAGATATTGAGATATCAAAAAAGAATGATAATGAATGAAAATGATGACAAGGAGATATTTAAGAAAAAATGATGATGAAGAATGGATTGACAAGGACCTAAGGAAATGGCTGCACATGAAAACTCAAACGCCTAAAACAACATGAGAGCAGGACTCTGAAAAGAAAATAGAACCATGAAGGACACCAAAGGAAAAGAAGCAAACTCAAATAAACTTAACAAGAGAGCGAAATCTCGTCATTAAGCAGAACAATATTGTACCATTGTACCATATTACGAACGTCACAAGCTGATAAGCAACATCTGAGTTTGAAAAACGCAAGAAACAGGTCCTGGCACTGAGAGTCAGAAACAGCCGGCTGCATTTTTTATGCCTGTCTCAGCAGAATTCGACCTGTGGCATGGCAGACGGAAGGCATCCGCAGGTGAACCGACATGAACCCATGAACCAACCCGCTAAACCCTGCAACGCCGCTGACTGCCTCCAGTCTCTGAGGGCATGAATGATCTCCTCACAGGAAACGCGACAGTCAGAGCAAATGACCGATACTTCTGAAAATACAACCAGAAATGCCAGTTGATATGATGTTGACATCTAGAGGGTGAATGTAAATCAATGACGATCATCGCATATTCGCATATTCTCAGTGTCTTCTGCACTTCGTGCGCTACCGAAATCACCTGGCAAAGAGTGGAAGGAAGTTGCACGACCGTGGCGAGGATGAACGAACCCAAGAGCACGGCCTTAAAACGATGCTGCAAACAATACAGTACCCGAGTCCGGCCAAGGTTTGTCCAAAAAAACACAAAATCATCATTTATATTATAATGATTAAATATATATATACATGATGATTATCTTTATAATGAAATATGATTATATAACATAATCATCTTTTTTGAATCATGAAATTTCGGAAAAAAACATTGTGATTAACAAACAAAACAGGACTCGCTGAGGGCATCACCAGCACGTCCATCCTGGGAGATGCGCACAAACCAACTCAGAATGTTCATGAAAATTGAAGATCAATGGATTGGTTTAAGGGAAAATTTACAGGAAACCATAGATTTTCCCATGAAGATCATGGGGCTTTCCTGTAGTTTTTCCCAACTAATCCAATCCATTGAGAATAAGATCTTAAATGTCATTGAATCTGACAGTTAATCATACTATATATAGCGAGACAGTAAATCACTTATTCAATCTGACTTATCTTGTTTACCGAAGATTTACTGTTGGATAAGTCAATCAATGTCTGAATCAATACTGAATCCCAATCAATACTGAATCATACTGAATCCCAATTGTCTTGGACTTTTTTGCCGAAGACAGCGACCGAAGAACGGCGGCCCCTTGGGAGGTCCAACATAAAGAGATCCCAAGAGAAGTCCGGCAGTCCAGGTCGCAAGTAGCCTCGGTCTAAGCTCGAACGTCAGAACGAGCTTTATCTGGTGGAAAAAACATATAATATATATATATAATACATGTATATAGATATGTAACATATATATATATATATAACATATATATAATATATAACATATATAGAACATATATATATATAATGTATGCTATTGTATGTTATGCAGATTTTATATTTCATGCCATAATATGCCATGTGTTGTAGGATGTTGTATGTTGTTATACCCAACTGCGTAGTTCTCTTTTGTTCGAAACACATTCCATGGTATGAGGAGATATTATTCCTACAAACATGAGCAGGAACGTGTTATTCCTGCAAACATAAGCAGGAACGTGAGAGATAGCGAGAACCAAAACTCCAGCAACAACTGGTGGAGTCATGGTCTGTATATTTGATGCTTGGATATGCTTGGAACTTCAGGGCCCACCAACAATACAGTTGCAGGGTATTGCAGGATTACATCCTCTTGGTTACAACAGGTCAGTGCACCCAACACGTCGACAACGAGTACATCGGCAGTCTTCACGTTTCCGACTCACCTACACCTGCAATTAGTTGAGGTTCAAGCATGCTCAGTCGAAGCTTAATCATAAAGCATTCTTCGGCTGAGTTTGATCTTGTTTCCACCTCTCTATGCGCATGAAATTACAGTAGTTGGAAGGCCCACACCTGGAGACCAAGAAGATTCGCTGGGAATATTCCAAGCGATCTCGCTACGTTGAGATCTTGAGAAACTAAGCCTCCAGGCCGAAGATAATCTCCATCACCTTAGCCAAACTTAGGCACAAGCTGGGTAGATGTTCATTAATTGTGATAATTAAGTTTCTTAAATTTCAAAAATATTATTATTCCCCACCTGCCAGGTGAGGGTTGTTAGATTTTATGTCAGTTGCCTCCTCGTCCTCCTCCTCCTCCTGCTCCTCCTGCTCCTCCTCCTCCTCCGCCTCCTCCTGCCTCGTCCTCCTCCTCCTCGTCCTCCTTGTCATCCTGGTCGTCCTTGCTCAACTGCGACCCGCGATCCACAGTGTTCCCTGCCGGACCTCAACCACGACCATCCACGCCCAGTGTTCCCTGCCGGACCTCAACCACGACCATCCACGCCCAATGTTCCCTGCCGGACCTCAACCACGACCATCCTCGCCCAGTGTTCCCTGCCGGACCTCAACCACGACCATCCACGCCCAGTGTTCCCTGGCCGGACCTCAACCGCGAGTATCCACGCCAAGTGTTCCCTGCCGGACCTCATGTAGGAAGATATGGGACAAAGAATGTGCAGAAGAAAGTGAGAAAAAATTTCAGAAAGAATGTCAGAAGATATGCCAGAAGATATGCCAGAAGATATGCCAGATAGAATGCCAGATAATATGCCAGAAGATATGCCAGATAGAATGCCAGAAGATTTTGCCAGATAGAATGCCAGAAAATATGCCAGAAGATATGCCAGATAGATATGCCAGATAGAATGCCAGATTGAATGCCAGAAGATATGTCAGATAGAGTGCCAGAAGATATGCCAGATAGAATGGCAGAAGATATGCCAGATAGAATGCCAGAAGATATGCCAAGATATATGCCAGAAGAGATGCCAGATCATATATGCCAGAAGATATGCCAGATAGCCAGATGCAAATAGAATGTCAGAAGATATGTCAGATAGAATGCCAGAAGATTTGCCAGTAAGAAAATGTATAAATGTCATGGTGGGGATCACACGAAGTAAAGTAATTTATAGTGTATCTACCATATTTCATGTATTGGCTGGCTGCGACGCGCAAACGAATAGACAAATGGATGGATGGATGGATGGGATGGGATGGGATGGGATGGGATGGGATGGGATGGGATGGGATGGGATGGGATGGGATGGATGGGATGGATGGATGGGAAAGCATCACTAAATGCACAAAACGTCTGAGCAAAGCACCCTCACGTGAACAATGCAAACACCGTAGCAAAGGCGGTCAACAGTCTGCCTCGACACAAACAGAACAAGGCAGCTGATCACAATCGTGATGTCCGAAGTCTCTTTGATGATGGCTTAGTCACCTGTTGATCTGTCTACTGCTGTTTCTCCATGTTTCTCCACTTGGAGTCAATGATGGTCATTGAGTCAATGTCACTAATCTTTGAGTCTCAGGTATCAAACAGTGAACATGAAGTTCTGACTCTTCAAACCCCAAAAAAAACTGGAAATTGATGATCTGGTTGGTGGTTTGAACCCCTCTGAAAAATATTAGTCAGTTGGGATGATTATTCCCAATATATGGAAAAATAAAAAATGTTCCAAACCACCAACCAGTGATGTTTTATTGATTCTCTTATTGGCTTAGATAGTGAATCCCATCCCCCGAGAGTCCCGGTTCAATACCTCACAACAGCTCCATGGTCATCCCGGCCTTACAGCGCTCCTTAGCGCGTCTCGATCATCTCGGCCTTCGTGAAAAAATGAAAGGCCACTTATCCATCAAAAGGAACTGCCCGAAAATCAAAATGCTCCCAGTCTCAATGGGTCAGCAATGGTCAACATGTATATGGAAAATGGATGATACAACAGAATATGTATACATAAAAATGGTGTCCTTTTTTCTGTTGCAGCTGTCCTTTCCTGCCTTTAGCCTGTTCGCGAAAAATCATGAAGTTGACAGGAGTTTTGCAAGCAAGTACCTCTCCCATTTCATGATTTCATGGCAGTATGGAATATATGGAATACCCTCTGGTAAACTGTCCCATAACTATGGAAAATCACCATTTTTAATGGGAAAACTCATTATAAATGGCCATTTTCAATAGCAAACTGTTAGTCATTACCAGAGGGTACTCTTTTTGGACTAGCTTTCATCTAGCGCCAGGTCTCTCGTCCTCAACCTGTCATCCAAAAAATTCTTCGCCTTCACAGAGTTGAGCAACTGCCACACCCAACCTGATCGCAGCCAAAATGGTGGTCAACGATTCATGTTGAACCGGAGCACGCTGACAGGCAACCGGATGTCATCGCTGATCATGCAGGCACCGTCCCCGTCTTCACCATCCAAAAACACAACGGTCTGAGATCTCAAGCAGCACACGGCTGCACAGGTACCACAATAGGCTTACCTCAGGCAACATGCTTCGGTGAGTCGGACAATGGGCCGGATTGTGTGGAAAAAAAACCTCCCACAGGTCCGACAAGGTCCGACAGGACATACCAAAAACCGCTGGAAAACCAGCATTTTTGATGGGAAAACCTCCATTTTTGATGGGGAAAACCACCATTTTTGATGGATAAATCAACGAACTTTCTACGGCCATGACCTCGGCTTCCAGTTCGCTTTTCACCGAGGCTTCCGGCCGCCTCCGATGCGGATCCTGTGACCTGCGATGACTCTTCTCCCAAGGCCGATATTTGAAAAACCATAGGAAAACCATAGGAAAATGGAATGAAAATGGTGGTTTAATGGGATTTAATGGGATTTAATGGGATATACCCTCTGGTAATTTAACATAGCTATTGAAAATGGCCATAGAAATAGTGAGTTTTCCCATTGAACATGGTGATTTTCCATAGTTATGGGACAGTTTACCAGAGGGTAAAACCACCTTTAAAACAAGATGAAGCCCACGAACCCGAATGCTCACACGTATGTTAATGGTACAGATGTCAAAACACATGGATATGCAGTCACGCACAACACTTTTCTGCAATAGTTTATTTGAACTGTCTTGTACATATTTCCCCTGTTACCAGTCTGCAGTGTGGAGTGTAAAGTGTGGAGTGTAAAGTGTGGAGTGTGGAGTGTAAAGTGTGGAGTGTGGAGTGTAAAGCGTGGAGTGGGGACTGTAGAGTGTAAAGTGTAGAATGCGAAGTGTAAAGTGTAGAGTGTGGAGTGTAAAGTGTAGAGTGTGGAGTGTGGAGTGTAGCGTGTAGAGTGTGGAGTGAGGAGTGAGGAGTGTAAAGTGCAAAGTGTGGAGTGTGGAGTGTAAAGTGAGGAGTGTGGAGTGTAAAGTGTGGAGTGAGGAGTGTAAAGTGTAAAGTGTAGAGTGTGGAGTGTAAAGTGTGGAGTGTGGAGTGCGGAGTGCGGAGTGTGGAGTGTGGAGTGGAAAGTGTAGAGTGTGGAGTGTAGAATGTAGAATGTAAAATGTAAAGTGTGAAGTGTAGAGTGTAAAGTGTAGAGTGTGGAGTGTAAAGTGTAGAGTGTCGAGTGTGGAGTGAGGAGTGTAAAGTGTAAAGTGCGGAGTGTGGAGTGTAAAGTGTAGAGTGTGGAGTGTGGAGTGTGGAGTGGAAAGTGTAGAGTGTGGAGTGTGGAGTGAGGGGTGTGGAGTGTGGAGTGTGGAGTGTGGAGTGGGAAGTGTGGAGTGTAAAGTGAGGAGTGTGGAGTGTAAAGTGTGGAGTGTAAAGTGTGTGGAGTGTAAAGTGAGGAGTGTGGAGTGTAAAGTGAGGAGTGTAAAGTGTAGAGTCTGGAGTGCAAAGTGTGGAGTGTGGAGTGCGGAGTGTGGAGGGTAAAGTGTAGAGTGTGGAGTGTGGAGTGTAAAGTGAGGAGTGTGGAGTGTAGAGTGTGGAGTGTGGGGTGCAAACTGTGGAGTGTGGAGTGTAAAGTGTAGAGTGTGGAGTGTGGCGTATGGAGTGTGGAGTGCGGAGTGTAAAGTGAGGAGTGTGGAGTGTAGAGTGTAGAGTGTGGAGTGAGGAGTGAGGAGTGAGGAGTTTAAAGTGTAAAGTGTAGAGCGCTGAGTGTGGAGTGTGGAGTGTAAAGTGTGGAGTGTGGAGTGTGGAGTGTAAAGTGTGGAGTGTGGAGTGTAAAGTGTGGAGTGCAACGTGTAGAGTGTGGAGTGTGGAGTGGGGAGTGGAAAGTGTAGAGTGTGGAGTGTGAGTGGGGGATGTGGAGTGTAGAGTGTGGAGGGAGGAGTGAGGAGTTTAATAAAGTGTAAAGTGTAGAGTGCGGAGTGTGGAGTGTGGAATGTGGAGTGTAAAGTGAGGAGTGTGGAGTGTAAAGTGTGGAGTGTGGAGTGCAAAGTGTAAAGTGTAAAGTGTGGAGTGTGGAGTGTGGAGGGTAAAGTGTAGAGTGTGGAGTGTGGAGTGGAAAGTCTAGTTTGTGGAGTGTAGAGTGTGGAGTGTAAAATGTAAAAAGTGTGGAGTGTGGGGTGTAAAGTGTAGAGTGTGGAGTGTGGAGTGTAGAGTGTGGAGTGTGGAGTGTAAAGTGAGGAGTGTGGAGTGTAAAGTGTGGAGTGAGGAGTGCGGAGCTTTCCCCATAGACACGGCGACGCCACAGGAAATCCAACGACTCGAGACGAGACACGTGGATGCAGAAAAACGAGCATTTCGTACGAGACTTCCTCCAATTTTGACATTTTCGACACGTTATCAAACACGTTGGAATGTCGCAAAGTGCCACGCCTGCCACGCAAAACGACATGACAAGCTGCTTGGAAACCTTCGAAAAGGAGAGGTTTTGCGGCTTCCCCCATAGACACGGCGAAGCCACAGGAAAACCAGAGACTCGAGACAAGACACGTGGATGCAGAAAAACGAGCATTTCGTACGAGACTTCCTCCAATTTTGACATTTTCGACACGTTATCAAACACGTTGGAATGTCACAAAGTGCCACGCCTGCCACGCAAAACGACATGACAAGCTGCTTGGAAACCTTCGAAAAGGAGAGGTTTTGCGGCTTCCCCCATAGACACGGCGAAGCCACAGGAAAACCAGAGACTCGAGACAAGACACGTGGATGCAGAAAAATCAGCATTTCGTACGAGACTTCCTCCAATTTTCATAGTTTGAAACATGCCGCAAGAACATGTTTTCCAGCTTCCCCCATAGACACGGCGAGGCCACAGGGAAACCAGAGACTCGAGACGAGACACGTGGGAGCACCAAAACGAGCATTTCGTGCGAGACTTCCTCCAATTTTCACACTTTGTAGCTTCAAAATCGACGTTTTCCTACGAGTTTTCCTTAGAACGTGAAAATTGGCAACCTCAAAATCGATGTTTCGTGCGAGGCTTCCGTCAATTTTCAGCACATGTCAGAAAATGCCACGCCTGCCACGGAATTTGCACCTTGTCGCCACTTGACGCAGCCCTGCCAATGCGATTTGCAAAAAACACGCAACATGACACGTCTAAAGTGCTGCGCCTGCCACGAAAAATGGCGATGGACACGTCCAAAGTGCTGCGCCTGCCACGAAAACTGCAACACATCTTCTGAAAACGTCGCAAAAGTATTGCGCCTGCCACGCAAAACGACTTTCGACACGTTCCAGAACACGTCTGAATGTCACGAAGTGCCACGCCTGCCACGCGAAACGAAGCAACGACACGTCTGAAACCTCCAAAAATGACCACCTCTGCAGAACTTACCATAGGCACGGCCATATGGTCCTCACGCGGACGGTTGCGAACGGTTGCGGACGGTTGCGGACGGTTGCGAACGGTTGCGGACGCGGACGCAACGTCGAGCGAACACACTCCAACCCCCAGACCCCCAGAGTGAAACGGGAACCCTTGCTACGCATTCGGGAAAAAACAACAAACACACAACAATGTCTCTGCGTTAATCTCGAAAAAAAAACACTGATTTGACACTGATATAAAAAGTTCAAGGTCCAAAGCATCAGCACTTCAGCGGCGAGTTCTGAGTTCATAAGTTGCATACACCAAGGCATCTTTGTAAAACAATAGCATGATCTTTAGAGGAAAATCCTCCAACCAATGCCTTGTGCAGTATTGTGCAGTAGTACGGTGATCCTTTAAGATTTTCTGCAATGATTCCTTTGAAACGGTGGAGGCACTTCTCTCAAAATAGCAAAGTGCTGTCATGAAAATATAGCATTACCTTTAGAATTTCCTTTGATATATGCCTTCGAAATTACTGTTCAATCAGAAATACCAATACCAATACCTTTAAAATCTTGAAAAATAAATAATTAGTTTTGAAAGAGTCTCTGCAGTATCCCTCTTCAGAGCGGGAATACATAGCTTTGTCAAGTCTAAGAAATTATAGCATTACTCCAAGATAACATCCTCAATCCAATATGTCAACTCCCTTACCTCTAAAAATTAAACGTACCCCGCATATTAAAGCTAGGGTCCATGTCCAATTTTTGGACATGTCAAGTGTGCCAATTCGATTTTCAACTGATCCCCTTTAGAAATCAATTAAGAATCAAGGTCCAATTTGAGTGAGGGTTTCACCCCCTAATAATAAAAACTAGTTCACAGGGGGTGTTTGTTCTTTTTTTTAACCAGTGTCCCTCTTTTGAAAATCCAATTTTTGGCAGTACTGTATCCATCTGTATCCTGATTAGAGTTTCATAAGAAAATTGATCGATTGTGAAATCGATTTTTGTTGGTTTGATTAAGGTTTAGAATTTATCATGTTAGTTAGATTTTCATCAGGAGTTCGATCGATCTTGAAATGGAATACATATATATATATATATCATATAATAAATACAATAATATATATATATAATTATATTTATAATTATTTATATATCTAAATTACGGTTTTGATTTTAATATCAAGTAAAGTTTCGGAATCCTATGCTTGGCAACATGAAAATGCACTCGGAGTCCATATTGACCTGGACAATCGGGAAGCTTCTCAGCTTTACTATATCCCATATGCTCCATGGTGCTGGTATATTTACCTACAAAACTGGGTGATTTTGTTCGGGCAGTTTTGTAGGTAAATATACCAGCACCATGGTTCGCATATGGGTATAAATACCCCCTAGCAAAAACTATGCCAGGTTTTTATAGGGGGAGGGAAGGACATAGGGCCTGTTATGACGTGGGGGAAGGAATTCATGCAGTCCTACTTTTTTCACGCACTCCTCTCAGGAGGCATCAAGACAGGACGGTTTTGGCATTGCTTAAAGAGAAAAGCCTCAGTCCTCCAATACAAGGGTTTCCTGAAATGGCGGTACCCCAAAATGGATGGTTTATAATTGAAAATCCTATTAAAATGGATGATTTCGAGGTACCCCGGAAACCCCCATAGTCTGCTGCAGTATTCCGTCAACAATGTATAACACCGAAAAGAATATCTTCAAGCCACAAACATATTGATGCAATACCATTGATAGCAGTAGTACTTCTATGTTGCCTCTATCATTGCCAACCTGTAACTTCAGTTCACAGGATACCTCCATCGCCACAGCAGCTGCAAAGGTTAACATCGAGAAAACCTCAAAGATGGGGATGAGATGATCAAGGGATGGATTGTACAGGGATATCCTAAATTGATGTTTTAAACATATTACAACTTCTCATGTATTATAATCTCAGATGAAAAATGTCATTGATGACAAACATTAGTATATGTACCTCAGATCAATTATGAGGTATTGTATCCCATGACGGATCCATGGTGCTGCTATATATGGTGCTCCATGGATCCCATCATTTCTTACCCCAGTCATGTTAGCATTAATATACCAGCACCAGCCGGATCCGGCAGGGCAGATGGGTGAAATCATGTGAAATCCCAATGGACATGGTGCGCAACTTCCGTGGTCCTGACATTTGGCACCTGTGGAAAGTAGTGCCTGGAGGGCGGGTGACATCCACAATAAACCGTACCCGACCGTACCCAGCACCGACAGTGCTTTCGAAGGACTTCAGACACAGACAACTCTGACTGGGTTTCAAGTCTGTGTGTTCAATGGTCTTCACAAGAATTCGCAGCAAAATCGCAATAGCGGAGAATGGACACCAGCCATGCCTACAAGAATCCTCTGGGCCAATATGGGCCAATTTCCCTTTGAGTGTCAGCCATCACCTAGAGTTGGCCGTGTGAACGGCGTGGCGACATGTGGCGACTGCGCCTTGACGCATGCCACAATAGAACTGCAAGAGCTACCACCTGACAAATGGAGAACGACGACTACAACTCACTACAACTCTGCATGAGGGGAAAGATCCAAAGATGTAGGTCTGAGTAGGTAAGCCGAGTTGTAGATCATGACCGCAACTAGGACACGCACATTGTCACCAGGCCTCAATAGGAACAGTGGATAGGACAGGACCTGTAAAGCCTGTAAAGCTGCTATGCAAGTCACCAAATCATGAGCAAGTCACCATATCCCTGAGCAAGTCACAAGTCCAGGTGAGTCAATGGTGATGGCACCTGGCCAAGACTTAAGAGGACTACAAATGCTTGGTGAATGGAACTGTTCAGTCTTCCGTTGTTGCCATTGCCATGTAAAAAAAAAAACATGTATCACCCAAAAAGCAACCAACATTCTACCGCAAAGCCTTCCAATCTCAGGAGGATACGCAAGGTCCATGTACTCGGCCATGAACAACACAAGCTGGTAGTGATCTGGCTGCAAACACAATAGGCTAGTAACCGTGGGAACTGAATCGACTCCTGCCAAGTCAGTTGTTCGGCCAAGTCGGAAAGAAGCCTCCATCTTCCAAACCATGATAGAGTCGGACATACAACATCATCAACATCCTTATCAAACTGCCAAACGAGCACCACTATGGCTGTAGGAGCAGGCTTCGGCCTCGCCAGGTACCACAAGCAGATCATAAGGATTAACAGACCCTGGCACGGACAGCAGAGCGATGTGGGAGATAATGGTGACTGTTGGTGAAGGCTCGCAAAAATATGTCAAAAAATAGGGAAATGATAAATGATACAGTAAATATAGTTTATGAAATTGGATAACCAGAAAATAATTTAAGAACATTGAGTAAGCAGAAGCATTAGTGATATGAAATGCATGAACATGCCTCAAAAGAGGCACCGAGGTATACCTGGATGACATGATTCTGCTACACTGTGCCAAGGTAAGGATTCAGATGCGTGGCGCCATTTTGTCAGAAATTCCCATGTTCGAAACCTCGGTTTGTTCATAGGGTTCCCAAAATAGGCAAGACTCCCGTCCCCGATGAACCAATATCTATTCATCCAAATTTGCGGTCGCTCGAATCTGATTTTCAATGAATTGGTTTAAGGGAAAATTTACAGGAAACCAGAGTTATTTTCCCATTGAAGATCATGGGGCTTTCCGGTTAAAATTTTCCCAACTAATCCAATCCATTGAGATTTGAGATGATTTGAGTGTCCACACCATAGACTTTAAAAGCCATCGGTCTCCAAGCAAACCTCAGGTCTCGAAGAAATCAGTCGTCAGATCGGCGGATCGGCGACGTTTTTTTGATAGCCCGGCTTCCTTTCCCATATGCTCCATGTATGGTATATTTACCTACATTTTGATGATTTTTAGGGCAAATGTTGGTAAATATATGTAAATATTCCATACATGGAGCATATGGGTTTGAGCAACACCCAATTCTCAGAAAATCTGGTGCATGTTTTTTTCCAGATGAAAGATCGGCGTGGGCATCTGTTGGCGTGGGCAAAGATTACACCTCACATGTTCTTGGGGATCAGTTGGGCAACTGCAAAGCATTGCACACCAAGAGGCTGCAGGCAAGAAAAGTCAGCAACGCGGAACGAAGCATGTCCTGCCACCATGACGCTGCTTTTTTAGGCACAGCTATGGTGATTTAACCCCCATAAGTTGGGATACAACCTCGATAAAGTCATGGCATGTCATGGCCATACACTCCACTTTGAAGTAAGAATCCATTTTCCGCAGTCCAAATGTCTCAAAATCATCAGGCATTGACGTTGCAAAATATGCTGGAGACGAGTCTTCAGCTCATGATTCTCTCATCTTTCAGACTGCACATGCCTGGAGCCACAGTACTTCCGAAGTTGAATGGTGTGATACTCAAAATATGTAAAACTTTAAAAGAACTGAGGCGACATTCTTTTACTCTCTGGGTATGTCTGTACATGGAATACACCATGGTTTTTTCGGCTCAGGCGCTGCCGTTTGCGACTGTATGCGACTGTAAATTGTCCCAACTTACGTCGAAGAAAGGATCAAATCCAGAAGCCAGAAGCTAAAAGCCAGCCAAAATCAAAAAGACAGCAACAAAAAATGCCAAAAAAGGCCAAGTCTGATTCTCTGAGCAGTTAAAGATGATACGATACTGAAGCAAAGTAGTTGCCACTGAAGATTGCGGCCATACCTGAGATGTGCCTGTGGAACCAATGATACACCTGGCCCACCTGGCCCACCTGGCCTGTTCCACATAGTTCCCAGCAAAGTCTAAGGGTGGAAAGGCCTCAAAGAAAGGGCGCTGTCGTCGTCCGCACGGATCGTTTTTGGGGTCAGATTTGTCAAATGATGTCCAAGGGCTTTTTAGGCGGCCAATGATTTTGCTGCTTTCTTCCGAATCATTCATTTGGCTATGGATCAATACCTATAAATACCATTTTTAGTGGGATGAACATCCATTTACCAGCTATTTTGATGTTCACCAGGGGTGCAAGGTTTTGACACACTGCCATTTAAGTGGAAAGTCCCCTGAAGTTTCAAACATTGATCATCATAGATCTGGCTAGCCACACGAGGTGGCTTTGTTTGAAAATAGGCTAATTACCCAGTTGGTAGCTCCTGAATCCATGATCCGTTAACCAGCATTTTCTCTGGAAATTGCCATAAATTTGGGGGGCATACAGTATACCTCATGGTCATCCCAAGATTCCCTGGTCGCGAAGCCCAAGCCCAAGCTTTCTGCAAGCAAGAAATCTGCAACTCCCCAGAGCGGAGTACAGGTGTGATGAGTGCCTGAGAACGGTGAAACAACTGGCACTGCCGCGCAGGGTTCATTTTCTCGATGTGGTGGTAACTAAATAGGGGGTAACCGGGTATCCATGGTGACTACACAGCTTGAACTGATGCACCCAAGGCTCACAGCAGCCTTTTTTGCAATCTCAGGACACACATTTTCTAAATCCATAGATTGCCATAGATCATAAAACCCATTAGGAAACCGTGTCTATTAGATCCTAAGTCTATTAGATCCGTGTCCAGAAATTCTGTTCCTGAAGATTCCATATGAAGTTCGTTTCGCGCGCTGGTTTCGCGACAAGACTTGTAACTCTAAATTTCGTAAAATATCGATCCAATTTTGTGTGGTGCTTTATTTGGGTTGTAAGCCCCAATTCCAGGAAAAGAGTGACATCGGCTAAGGCGGCGCGGAGAAAATCTTAGGAGCACAGTCGTCACACGTCAGGCGCAGCATGTGCACAGTTTGTTGGATATGGGTTGATTGAAAAGGATTGAAAAGGTGCATCATTTTTGAAGGTCCACTGCGAAACAAGTCTGGGACACTGGGACCAGTCACTAATTTACTGAAACTTGCGCACGAACGGATCGCAGCTCTCGATAAACATGATGCAATGGAAATCCAACAGCAGATCACCACTGCAAAGAAACATAAACAAACTACTTGATGATGTTTAGGATATATATATATTATATTATATTATATTATATTATAGTATATTATATTATATTATATTGTATTATATTATATTATATTATATTATATTATGTATATATGGATATTATATATATATATGGATATATTGTTTTTGAGAGGGGGTGTATCGTTGTATACCTCATGCCAGCCCGTTTTCTACAGTCCTTCTGAACTTGGTCTAGAGCAGGAATTCAACAGGGTCTATCTTTCTGTGCCCGGGCACTACACTTTACTCCAACGGGCATTGCTAGGTGATCGCTAGGGCTACCGCCAATCGAGCCTGTTGTTGTCTGAAATTGTCTCAGAAATAAGAATGCATTGATTTTACATTCAATGATGTCAGCCAGGGAGACACGTGATTAGAAAAACAAACAAAGAAACTAGAAACAGCATTGCAAGGCAAAGCACTGCATTCAAAAAAACACATGCCAAAACAAAAAAAAAGCCCTTAAATAAGCCCAACAAAAAAAAACAAAAACAGCTCAAAAACCAGCATGCCTCAAATGTTGGAAGGTACCGGCTATGCTTTTAACATCTCTAGCAAATGTGTCTTCAGGCCGCAGCTTGGATCAGCACTGATCCCCCCAAGTTGAGTCTCCGGCAGCGCAAACCCTGGTGATCCCAGCGTGCGGCTTCCAAACAAAATGGGACCAACATGACCTAACCTAACCCAATGGGGATCCATGGTGCTGCTATATATGGTATCATGGATCCCATCAATATACCCCAGTCATGTTAGCATATATATGGATCATCGGAATGCGAATGATACAAATGAACACAAGACTATACAAATCGGGGGGAAAAAAATACATGTCACAAGAAACATCAAGAAACCGAGGAATCTTGGTTGTTCAAAGACTTGGCCTCTGGGGGGCCCACTGGAACTTGAAATTTGATGGTTTGTGGATTCGCGCCACAGCTTTGTGACCCCTAGCCCGCATTGAAAGCCATGGCCAATGTCACCAGTTCCAGCAATTGCAATCTGAACTTGCTTTGGATAGAAGTGGCAGAGCATTCCAAATCAGGCAAATCATGCTCTCTTATTTTTCACTTTCGGCAATTCCTACTACCCTCTGGTAAACGTTTACATAGCTATGGAAAATCACCATTTTCAACTGGTAAATCCACTATCAATGGGCCATTGTCAATAGCAAACTGTTAGTTTATCAGAGGATATCCATCCCTTAATTGTGTTTGTTTGTGGATTCCGGTACCCTCAGCAACTCCGTGATTTGTTTTCTCGGTCAACATTGCCATTTGTTTTTTTTTTTCCATGGGTAGAGTGGCCCATGTTCAATAAATCCACACATGTCCAAATATATCTATTAATATACTATATAATGTGATTAAGACAATGTCATACAACATCTCCTAAATCACCATTTTTTATGGGTGGTATAAACCATTCCAAAAAGGGTAGTTTGTTATTGTTTTAACCACATTATATAATATATATATAATATATATATATAATTATGTATATTAATAAAGGTTTATGTTTTGTTTATGTTGATTGTCCCATGAAATATATCCCCACCAAACGCAAAAATCCCCACCAAAAGGCACCTCAGTGGCACATAGGCGATCATCAATGCGTGGCTGAACTTTCAACCTCGGTCGTCCCATTCCCATCGGCTGGATTGTGAATGTGAAAATGGATCAAAATGGATTGATGACTCTGATGACCATGCCCCAAATGGATCCAAATGGATCCAAATGGGAAAGAGGGAACGGAAGTTCCGGTATTTCCGAATGGTATTTTTTCACGTGTAAAAAACGTGTTTTTTTCATCTTGGGGGAGTGCACTTGGAGGACCAAAAGCAAAACCAAACTGCCACCGTCTCATAGAGCCAGGTCGAACCTGGTTAGGTTCGGTTGGTTATTTTTGAAAAACTATTTGTTCAGGGGATCAAAATTTGATCAGCTAACAGTTCACTGTTCAAATCCATGGTTTCAAAGTGGTTCCAATGGCTAAAACTTTGATCAGGTCGCCTAGAAAGTAGATGTTCAAACACATTAATACCCCCCCCAAAAAAAAAACGAACAGTGAATTGTCACTTTTTTTAGTGCATACAGTAGGATTTCACCTTTCTATTTCTTTGGGGGTTTACTAGCTCACATCAGTGAAAGTAAAAAAAAAAACGCCTTTTCTGAATATTTCTGTACGTTACGGTGGAACTCTGAAACACCAAGAGTTGCTGCTGCATTTGGCGCAGAGAAAGCCCAGTTGCATTAGCCCGTACTGAGGAACACGGCAGGAATGGAATAGTGGGTATCCTGCAGGGTCTCAGAGTCCAATGAGGGCTAAAGATATCTAAACAATAGTTGTGCAAGATGATATTATGTACATACGTATGTACAAGTACGTATGTACGGATCTACATGATACGCCCCAAATCACTTAAAATCGAAACCGGCCTCATTTCCCTCCAATAGCAGACAGGTCTTGTAATCAGTTGTAAAACAGTTTCATGTGGCCATCTGCAGCGATAAGCTGCTCGTATGATGGTGTTTCACTAGCGTCAAAGCCAGAAATGGGAATTGGTCCACTGGTCTTTATTTTTCCAAGCGCCAATGAAGGCGCGCGGCTTGCCATTGGCTTCCAGGCTTCGAGTTTTAAAATTAAAGAATAATGGATTTGTGCATATCGAAAGAAACTGTCAGGGAGCAATGCTTTTCCTTGTATTTACGGTGTAAGCCCGTAGGCTGATGGCCGAGTATGGCTGGTGACTCCTTGGTGACTAAAAAGGATTTCTTTTGAGAATAGCAGCCTCCCCCAAGTAATCTATGTCAGCTTGGTTGGGGTGCGGCGGTGCCACTCACCGAGGGCGTGTACAGCATCTTTTGCTGTTTCATTTAGCCAATCCAGTTTTGGTCTGCCTACTCTTTTGGCTGGAAGAATTCTGCGTGCGAAAGTCCTGTATCCAAATAGCACTTGTCTAAGCGGATCTGCATGATCCCTTCTAAGTATGTGCCCAAACAGCTTGAGTTTTTTGTTTTTTCCATGCAACAGAGATTTCTGTCACGTCTACGTTGTAGCTTTTGGCACGGTCCCTTACAATTTGATTCGTTTGCGTTCTGTCGATGAATGTTGGGGGAGTTTGAGAATTCGACGAATGCATTTCATTTGGAACGAATCCAATGTTGTATGGTTTCAAGTCCGTACATGAGCTTGGATATGACGATTGAATTAAAGACACGTAATTTCCATGCAATACTGGTGTGTGCTTTGTCCCAAAAAAGTTTCAATTGAGCACATGTCTTGATAGCCTTTGCCAAACGATTTTGAATTTCTGCCGTGTTACTAGCAGTGTCTGTTAATATCGTGCCTAAATATGTTGCATGTCGCTGCCGTGGTACTAAGGAACCGTCTCTGAACTTGATTGATGACGTTTTCCTATTGGTAGTCAGGTTCACGCAGGTTCATATTATAGTAGGAAGATTCAATTTCGATTTCTTTCAAGAATTTGTTTAAAGAGGCTGTATGGTCACCAGAAGGATTTCGTCGTCCGCATTTGCAGGATTTCAGAAATTGGTTCTTAAGCTGTTTCGGAGTGTTGAGTCTTGCTTGAAAATATCTGCAAACATCTGCAAACATAACTGACCTTACAAGAATGAATAAGTATGGTGAGAGCGGGCATCCTGGTCCGATACCTGCTGGAAAAACTCTGATGAACCGATACCTTCACAGCTGACTCGAAACTTTGGATTAGCATAAATATCATTCACAATAGCTAGTCATATGACATAATGAAACATCAACTGGTCATTACAACTATCAAACATCATATCAATGGCCATACCAGGATCCTAAAATGGAGGTCCTGTACCATTTTTTAGGCCATATTTTGGGGGTATATCCCCATATTTGGGTTGCTGGAATGGCCATTGATCATATGAAACTATATGAAACTATGAAACCTTTCAGAATCGTGAAGATCTCGTCCTAGGTGACCAGGAATAAGAATTACAAAACGCCTCCGCAAAGCGCTGCACAACAGTAGCCGCGAAGCCACTCCTGGGCGCCACAAAAAGATACCCGAAAATCCCTTGGAAAGCTGGAAAGGTTGGGGAAGACATCATCGAACCCTGGAAAGATCTGGAAAGACTCGAACCTATCTTTTTGGGGCTTACTATCAATGTCCAACAAAAAAGAATGGCTCCATGCTCATACTCTGATAGCAAAAACTGAGTGTCTGCACCCACCGGAGCGAGTCTCAACCACTTTCTCAGCAGCCTCCAAGGGAACTTCGAAAATAGGAGATGAAGAGCAAAGAAACGAAAAAAAAACGGGATTTTTCGGGGGTAACAAAAAAAAATCAATTTGTTATAGATTAACTGGTCCAGAAAGTCGACATATAATCATAAATATCATATAATCATAAATATCATATCTAAAACCACCAAGCATGAAGGATGCATGAAGGATGTAGGATTCGAAAATCATGGTGTCTTCTGTGACTGCATGGCTTCGGACAGCTTCAAGCGCTGGCCTGCTGGTCAAGCATTGCCAGGTCCAATCAGCTGGCCTTGCTGACAAAGCTACGCTTGGGGCTGCAGCTGGCTGTGAAAAAAATCGGAAAATTACCCCCCAAGTGGCAATTTGAATGAGAATCGGATTTGCTAAACATTGATAAACAAATTATATAAAATCCATTCATATAGTTGTTAGTTGTTGTTAAAGCATGATGTTCAAACAAACCCCGTTGGAAGTGAACCATTTCTACCACAACGAGCTTGGTCCCAGGAATGTCCAAGATGCCCTCCGCGGAGAAGAAGGGACACCTCAAAGTTCCCAGGGCACGTCTGACGGAGAAATCACTCATAACGTGTATATATATATATGTGTATATATATATATATATATTATAGCTATAATATATATATATATATATTGTATGTGTCAAACAACTATATAGCTATATAATATATATCCGCCGACCCCGGCAGACGCAAGGGGGAGCGCGCCAAGGAATAAAACATTTGACCCTTGTCGGACTACTACTACTACTACTACTACTACTACTACTACTACTACTACTACTACTACTACGACTACGACTACGACTACGGCTACGACTACGAGTTTCGAAAAAGATGTCTGGCTGTTGGTTTCTCGCCTTGGAGGCTGTTGTTTCGCAACCCATTGTACAAACAGCGGCACAAAAACTGGTCGAAAACTATTGTTTTTCGGCAGGGTGCGTTTTCAGCTTCGGGAGGAAGAGCGGCAGCAGCAACAGGAGCAGCAGGAGGGTTCTATGTCTCACTATGTCTCATTGTGCAAACAGCGGTACAAAAAATGGTCGAAAACTATTGTTTTTCTAGGGTTTCAGAAGGGACGTTAGGCAGTTTTTGGGTTCGATTTTGGCGCTGTTCCGTCCTTCAGGGCCACTGTGTTTCCCTGTCCGGCAGCGTGCGTTTTCAGCTTCGGGAGGAAGAGCAGCAGCAGCAACAGGAGCAGCAGGAGGGTTCTATGTCTCACTATGTCTCATTGTACAAACAGCGGTACAAAAAATAGTCGAAAACTATTGTTTTTCTAGGGTTTCAGAAGGGACGTTAGGCAGTTTTTGGGCTCGATTTTGGCGCTGTTCCGTCCTTCAGGGCCACTGTGTTTCCCTGTCCGGCAGCGTGCGTTTTCAGCTTCGGGAGGAAGAGCAGCAGCAGCAACAGGAGCAGCAGGAGGGTTCTATGTCTCACTATGTCTCATTGTACAAACAGCGGTACAAAAAATGGTCGAAAACTATTGTTTTTCTAGGGTTTCAGAAGGGACGTTAGGCAGTTTTTGGGCTCGATTTTGGCGCCGTTCCGTCCTTCAGGGCCACTGTGTTTCCCTGTCCGGCAGCGTCCGTTCTCAGCTTCGGGAGGAAGAGCAGCAGCAGCAACAGGAGCAGCAGGAGGGTTCTATGTCTCACTATGTCTCATTGTACAAACAGCGGTACAAAAAATGGTCGAAAACTATTGTTTTTCTAGGGTTTCAGAAGGGACGTTAGGCAGTTTTTGGGCTCGATTTTGGCGCTGTTCCGTCCTTCAGGGCCACTGTGTTTCCCTGTCCGGCAGCGTGCGTTTTCAGCTTCGGGAGGAAGAGCAGCAGCAGCAACAGGAGCAGCAGGAGGGTTCTATGTCTCACTATGTCTCATTGTACAAACAGCAGTACAAAAACTGGTCGAAAACTATTGTTTTTCTAGGGTTTCAGGAGGGACGTTAGGCAGTTTTTGGGCTCGATTTTGGCGCCGTTCCGTCCTTCAGGGCCACTGTGTTTCCCTGTCCGGCAGCGTGCGTTCTCAGCTTCGGGAGGAAGAGCAGCAGCAGCAACAGGAGCAGCAGGCGGGTTCTATGTCTCACTATGTCTCATTGTACAAACAACGGTACAAAAAATAGTCGAAAACTATCGAAAACTATTGTTTTTCTAGGGTTTCAGAAGGGACGTTAGGCAGTTTTTGGGCTCGCTTTTGGCGCCGTTCCGTCCTTCAGGGCCACTGTGTTTCCCTGTCCGGCAGCGTGCGTTTTCATCTTAGCAGCAGGAGGGTTCTATGTCTCACTATGTCTCATTGTACAAACAGCGGTACAAAAACTGGTCGAAAACTATTGTTTTTCTAGGGTTTCAGAAGGGACGTTAGGCAGTTTTTGGGCTCGCTTTTGGCGCCGTTCCGTCCTTCAGGGCCACTGTTTTCCCTGTCCGGCAGCGTGCAGTTTTTTCAGCTTCGGGAGGAAGAGCACACAGCAACAGGAGCAGCAGGGGGTTCTAGTCTCACTAATGTCCTCTTGTCAAACGCGGTACCAAAAACGGTCGAAACGATTGTTTTTTCTAGGGTTTCAGAAGGACGTTAGGCAGTTTTTTCTTGGGCGCGATTTTGGCGCCGTTCCGTCCTTCACAGGGCCACTGTGTTTCCCGTCCGGCAGGCGTGCGTTCTCACTTCGGGAGGAAGCAAGCACATCAACAGATCGTGCATGAGGTTCTATGTCCTCACTAATGGTCTCATTGTACAAACAGCGGTACAAAACAAATTGTTGCGAAAACTATTGTTTCTAGGGTTTCCGAGGGACGTTAGGCAGTTTTTGGCTCGATTTGGGGGGGGCGCTGTTTCCGTCCTTCAGGCCACTGTGTTTCCCTGTCTGGGAGGGTGCGTTTTTTCAGCCTCGGGAGGAAGAGCAGCAGCAGCAACAGGAGCAACAGGAGGGGTCTATGTCTCATTGTAGAAACAGTGGTATAAAAATTGGTCGAAAACCATAAAACCTTGTCCAAAACTATTGTTTTTCTAGGGGTTCAGAAGGGACGTTAGGCACTTTTTGGGCTCGATTTTGGCGCTGTTCCGTCCTTCAGGGCCACTGTGTTTCCCTGTCCGGGAGGGTGCGTTTTCAGCCTCGGGAGGAAGAGCAGCAGCAGCAACAGGAGCAACAGGAGGGTTGTATGTCTCATTCAAACAGTGGTATTTAAAAAAAATAAAAAAAAATGGGTCGAAAACCATACAACCTTGTCCAAAACAGGAGGGTTGTATGTCTCATTGTACAAACAGTGGTATAAAAATTGGTCGAAAACCATAAAACCTTGTCCAAAACTACTATTGTTTTTCTAGGGTTTCAGAAGGGACGTTAGGGACTTTTTGGGCTCGATTTTGGCGCTGTTCCGTCCTTCAGGGCCACTGTGTTTCCCCGTCCGGGAGGGTGCGTTTTCAGCCTTGGGAGGAAGAGCAGCACCACCAACAGGAGCAACAGGAGGGTTCTATGTCTCATTGTACAAACAGTGGTATAAAAATTTGTTGAAAACTATAAAAACTTGTCCAAAACTATTGTTTTTCTAGGGTTTCAGAAGGGACGTTAGGCACTTTTTGGGCTCGATTTTGGCGCTGTTCCGTCCTTCAGGGCCACTGTGTTTCCCTGTCCGGGAGGGTGCGTTTTCAGCCTCGGGAGGAAGAGCAGCGGCAGCAACAGGAGCAGCAGGAGGGTTCTATGTCTCATTGTACAAACAGTGGTATAAAAATTGGTCGAAAACCATAAAACCTTGTCCAAAACTATTGTTTTTCTAGTGTTTCAGAAGGGACGTTAGGGACTTTTTGGGCTCGATTTTGGCGCTGTTCCGTCCTTCAGAGCCACTGTGTTTCCCTGTCCGGGAGGGTGCGTTTTCAGCCTCGGGAGGAGAGCAGCAGCAGCAACAGGAGCAACAGGAAGGGTTCTATGTTTCATTGTACAAACAATGGTATAAAAATTTGTCGAAAACCATAAAACCTTGTCCAAAATCCAAAACTATTGTTTTTCTAGGGTTTCAGAAGGGACGTTAGGGACTTTTTGGGCTCGATTTTGGTGCTGTTCCGTCCTTCAGGGCCACTGTGTTTCCCTGTCCGGGAGGGTGCGTTTTCAGCTTCGGGAGGAAGAGCAGCAGCAGCAACAGGAGCAACAGGAGGGTTGTATGTTTCATTGTACAAACAGTGGTATAAAAATAAAAATTGGTCGAAAACCATACAACCTTGTCCAAAACTATTGTTTTTCTAGGGTTTCAGAAATGACATTAGGCACTTTTTGGGCTCGATTTTGGCGCTGTTCCGTCCTTCGGGGCCACTGTGTTTCCCTGTCCGGGAGGGTGCGTTTTCAGCGTCGGGAGGAAGAGCAGCAGCAGCAACAGGAGCAACAGGAGGGTTGTATGTCTCATTGTACAAACAGTGGTATAAAAATCCGCCGACCCCGGCAGACGCAAGGGGGAGCGCGCCAGGGAATAATACTTTTGACCCGTGTTTCGGACTACTACCACTTCTGCAGCAGCTGCAGCAGCAGCATAATACTTTTGACCCGTGTTTCGGACTACTACCACTTCTGCAGCAGCTGCAGTAGCACCAGCAGCAACCAGCAGCAGCTGGAGTGGATGGTGTGTTCCCATCTGGTAGCTGTTTTTTGAACGGAAGGAGCAGGAGCAGCAGGACGAAAAAGGAGTTAAAAGCATCATTTTCTATGGGTTTCAGAAGTTGAAGTCAAACTAGACGTCAAACTGTAGCTTTCTAGGCAGCAGCAGCAGCAGCAGCAGGAAACAGGAAAAAAAGGGACTACAATCATTTTTTCTATGGGTTTCAGAAGAGTAGCAAGAGCAGCAGCAGCAGGAGGAAACAGGACGAAAAAGTAGCTAAAATCATCATTTTTTTCTTTTTCTATGGGTTTCAGAAGTTACATTAGGCAGTTTTTGGGCGCAATTTTGTACTTTTCCGTCCTTCAGTGCCATGGGGATTTGCTGCTGGGAGTGGTTCGATTTTTGGCGTCGCAGCCTGCCACCGGAGTAGCAGGAGCAGGAGTAGTAGCAGCAGCAGGAGGAAAGAGGAGGAAAAAGCAGCCAAAATCACATCTCTTTTTCTATGGGTTTCAGAAGTTACATTAGGCAGTTTTTGGGTGCAATTTTGATGCTTTTCCGTCCTTCACTGCCATGGGGATTTGCTGCTGGGAGTGGTTCGATTTTTGGCGTCGCAGCCTATGGGTTTCAGAAGTTGAAGTCAAACTAGACGTCAAACTGTCGCTTTCTAGGCAGCAGCAGCAGCAGCAGGAAACAGGAAGAAAAGGTAGCTACAATCATTTTTTCTATGGGTTTCAGAAGAGTAGCAGGAGCAGCAGCAGCAGGAGGAAACAGGAGGAAAAAGTAGCTAAAATCATCTTTTTCTATGGGTTTCAGAAGTTACATTAGGCAGTTTTTGGGCGGAATTTTGTACTTTTCCGTCCTTCAGTGCCATGGGGATTTGCTGCTGGGAGTGGTTCGATTTTTGGCGTCCCAGCCTGGAGTAGCAGGAGCAGGAGTAGTAGCAGCAGCAGGAGGAAAGAGGAGGGAACAGGAGGAAAAAGCAGCCAAAATCATATCTCTTTTTCTATGGGTTTCAGAAGTTACATTAGGCAGTTTTTGGGCGCAATTTTGATGCTTTTCCGTCCTTCACTGCCATGGGGATTTGCTGCTGAGAGTGGTTCGATTTTTGGCGTCGCAGCCTGCCACCGGAGTAGCAGGAGCAGGAGGAGCAGCAGCAGCAGCAGCAGGAAACAGGAGGAAAAGGTAGCTACAATTATTTTTTCCATGGGTTTCAGGAAAGTAGCAGGTTCTATGGGTTTCAGAAGTTACATTAGGCAGTTTTTGGGCGCAATTTTGATGCTTTTCCGTCCTTCACTGCCATGGGGATTTGCTGCTGGGAATGGTTTGACTATAGGCGCCGCAGCCTGCCACCGGAGTAGCAGGATCAGGAGCAGCAGCAGCAGCAGCAGCAGCAGGAAACAGGAGGAAAAAGTAGCTACAATCATTTTTTCTATAGGTTTCAGAAGAGTAGCAGGAGCAGGAGCAGCAGCAGCAGGAGGAAACAGGAGGAAAAAGTCGCTAAAATCATCTTTTTCTATGGGTTTCAGAAGTTACATTAGGCAGTTTTCGGGTGCAATTTTGATGCTTCCGTCCTTCACTGCCATGGGGATTTGCTGCTGGGAGTTGGGAGTGGTTCGATTCTAGGCGTCGCAGCCTGCCACCGGAGTAGCAGGAGCAGGAGCAGCAGCAGCAGCAGCAGGAAACAGGAGGAAAAGGTAGCTACAATCATTTTTTCTATAGGTTTCAGAACAGTAGCAGGAGCAGCAGCAGCAGCAGGAGGAAACAGGAGGAAAAAGTAGCTAAAATCATCTTTTTTTATGGGTTTCAGAAGTTACATTAGGCAGTTTTTGGGCGCAATTTTGATGCTTTTCCGTCCTTTACTGCCATGGGGATTTGCTGCTGAGAGTGGTTCGATTCTAGGCGTCGCAGCCTGCCACCGGAGTATCAGGAGCAGGAGCAGCATGCACAAGCAGCAATCAGCAGCAGGAAACAGGAGGAAAAAGTAGCTACAATCATTTTTTTCTATAGGTTTCAGAAGAGTAGCAGGAGCAGCAGCAGCAGCAGGAGGAAACAGGAGGAAAAAGTAGCTAAAAATCATCCTTTTCTATGGGTTTCAGAAGTTACATTAGGCAGTTTTTGGGCGCAATTTTGATGCTTTTCCGTCCTTCACTGCCATGGGGATTTGCTGCTGGGAGTGGTTCGATTTTTGGCGTCGCAGCCTGCCACCGGAGTAGCAGGAGCAGGAGCAGCAGCAGCAGCAGCAGCAGGAAACAGGAGGAAAAAGTACCTACAATCATTTTTTTCTTTGGGTTTCAGAAGAGTAGCAGGAGCAGCAGCAGCAGCAGCAGGAGGAAACAGGAGGAAAAAGTAGCTAAAATTATCTTTTTCTATGGGTTTCAGAAGTTACATTAGGCAGTTTTTGGGCGCAATTTTGATGCTTTTCCGTCCTTCACTGCCATGGGGATTTGCTGCTGGGAGTGGTTCGATTTTAGGCATCGCAGCCTGCCACCGGAGTAGCAAGAGCAGGAGCAGCAGCAGCAGCAGGAGGCAGGAGGAAAAAGTCGCCGAAATCGTCTTTTTCTATGGGTTTCAGAAGATCATTAGGCAATTTTTGGGCGCAATTTTGATGCTTTTCCGTCCTTCACTGCCATGGGGATTTGCTGCTGGGAGTGGTTCGATTTTAGGCGTCGCAGCCTGCCACCGGAGTAGCAGGAGCAGGAGCAGCAGCAGCAGCAGGAAACAGGAGGAAAAGGTAGCTACAAGCATTTTTTTCTACAGGTTTCAGAAGAGTAGCAGGAGCAGCAGCAGCAGCAGGAGGAAACAGGAGGAAAAAGTAGCTAAAATCATCTTTCATCTTTTTCTATGGGTTTCAGAAGTTACATTAGGCAGTTTTTGGGCGCAATTTTGTACTTTTCCGTCCTTCAGTGCCATGGGGATTTGCTGCTGGGAGTGGTTCGATTTTTGGCGTCGCAGCCTGCCACCGGAGTAGCAGGAGCAGGAGTAGTAGCAGCAGCAGGAGGAAAGAGGAGGAAAAAGCACCCAAAAATCATCTTTTTCTATGGGTTTCAGAAGTTACATTAGGCAGTTTTTGGGCGCAATTTTGATGCTTTTCCGTCCTTCACTGCCATGGGGATTTGCTGCTGGGAGTGATTCGATTTTTGGCGTCGCAGCCTGCCTCCGGAGTAGCAGGAGCAGGAGCAGCAGCAGCAGCAGCAGCAGCAGGAAACAGGAGGAAAAGGTAGCTACAATTATTTTTTCTATGGGTTTCAGAAAAGTATGGCAGTGAAGGACGGAAAAGCATCAAAATTGCGCCCAAAAACTGCCTAATGTAACTTCTGAAACCCATAGAACCTGCTAGGGGATTTGCTGCTGGGAATGGTTTGACTATAGGCGCCGCAGCCTGCCACCGGAGTAGCGGGATCAGGAGCAGCAGCAGCAGCAGCAGGAAACAGGAGGAAAAAGTAGCTACTCATTTTTTTCCTATAGGTTTCAGAAGAGTAGGTTTCAGAAGAGTAGCAGCAGCAGGAGCAGCAGCAGCAGCAGGAGGAGGCAGGAGGAAAAAGTCGCTAAAATCATCCTTTCTATGGGTTTCAGAAGTTTGGGTTTCAGAAGTTGCATTAGGCAGTTTTCGGGTGCAATTTTGATGCTTTCCGTCCTTCACTGCCATGGGGATTTGCTGCTGGGAGTGGTTCGATTTTTGGTGTCGCAGCCTGCCACCGGAGTAGCAGGAGCAGGAGCAGCAGCAGGGGCAGCAGCAGGAAACAGGAGGAAAAAGTAGCTACAATCATTTTTTTCTATAGGTTTCAGAAGAGTAGCAGGAGCAGGAGCAGCAGCAGCAGGAGGAAACAGGAGGAAAAAGTAGCTAAAAATCATCTTTTTCTATGGGTTTCAGAAGTTACATTAGACAGTTTTTGGGCACAATTTTGATGCTTTTCCGTCCTTCACTGCCATGGGGATTTGCTGCTGGGAGTGGTTCGATTTTTGGCGTCGCAGCCTGCCACCGGAGTAGCAGGAGCAGCAGCAGGAAACAGGAGGAAAAAGTAGCTACAAGCATTTTTTTCTACAGGTTTCAGAAGAGTAGCAGGAGCAGGAGCAGCAGCAGCAGGAGGAAACAGGAGAAAAAAGTAGCTAAAATCATCTTTTTCTATAGGTTTCAGAAGTTACATTAGGCAGTTTTTGGGCGCAATTTTGATGCTTTTCCGTCCTTCACTGCCATGGGGATTTGCTGCTGGGAATGGTTTGACTATAGGCGCCGCAGCCGCAGCCTGCCACCGGAGTAGCAGGATCAGGAGCAGCAGCAGCAGCAGCAGCAGGAAACAGGAGGAAAAAGTAGCTACAATCAAATCATTTTTTTCTATAGGTTTCAGAAGAGTAGCAGGAGCAGGAGCAGCAGCAGCAGCAGGAGGAAACAGGAGGAAACAGTCGCTAAAATCATCTTTTTCTATGGGTTTCAGAAGTTACATTAGGCAGTTTTCGGGTGCAATTTTGATGCTTTCCCTCCTTCACTGCCATGGGGATTTGCTGCTGGGAGTGGTTCGATTTTTGGCGTCGCAGCCTGCCACCGGAGTAGCAGGAGCAGGAGCAGCAGCAGCAGCAGCAGCAGCAGGAAACAGGAGGAAAAGGTAGCTAAAATTGAATTATTTTTTTTCTATGGGTTTCAGAAAAGTAGCAGGTTCTATGGGTTTCAGAAGTTACGTTAGGCAGTTTTTGGGCGCAATTCTGATGCTTTTCCGTCCTTCACTGCCATGGGGATTTGCTGCTGGGAGTGGTTCGATTTTAGGCATCGCAGCCTGCCACCGGAGTAGCAAGAGCAGGAGCAGCAGCAGCAGGAAACAGGAGGAAAAAGTAGCTAAAAAAGTAGCTACAATCATTTTTTCTATAGGTTTCCGAAGAGTAGCAGGAGCAGGAGCAGCAGCAGCAGCAGGAGGAAACAGGAGGAAAAAGTCGCTAAAATCATCTTTTTCTATGGGTTTCAGAAGTTACATTAGGCAGTTTTCGGGTGCAATTTTGATGCTTTCCGTCCTTCACTGCCATGGGGATTTGCTGCTGGGAGTGGTTCGATTTTTGGTGTCGCAGCCTGCCACCGGAGTAGCAGGAGCAGGGGCAGCAGCAGGGGCAGCAGCAGGAAACAGGAGGAAAAAGTAGCTACAATCATTTTTTTCTATAGGTTTCAGAAGAGTAGCAGGAGCAGCAGCAGCAGCAGGAGGAAACAGGAGGAAAAAGTAGCTAAAAATCATCCTTTTCTATGGGTTTCAGAAGTTACATTAGGCAGTTTTTGGGCGCAATTTTGATGCTTTTCCGTCCTTCACTGCCATGGGGATTTGCTGCTGGGAGTGGTTCGATTTTTGGCGTCGCAGCCTGCCACCGGAGTAGCAGGAGCAGGAGCAGCAGCAGCAGCAGCAGCAGCAGCAGCAGCAGGAAACAGGAGGAAAAAGTAGCTACAATCATTTTTTTCTTTGGGTTTCAGAAGAGTAGCTTAACTGACACAAATAGGTCCAAGGACAAAGTCCTGGTATACATCTGTAACTAATGCATATGTGTATATAGACATATATATATATATATCAATATATATATATATATATCAATATATATATATATGTACATATATGTATATATATATGTATATATATATACACATATATATACATACATATACATATACATATATATATAAGAGTATATATATAATACTAACGCTACATTACATTACGATACATATTTACAGTACATTTACAGTACATTACATTACATTGCATTGCATACATACATACCAGCCAAAATCCATCAAATTCCAAAAACAGAAATCATGGTTTTATATTGCGGAGGCTTTCTGTGGTTTGCTTCGTTGAGAAGACCTGAAAGTGCGAAGCACCGAAGAATATTTGTGCCCATTTGGTTTGATTCGTTGCCACTTCTTCCGGGGTCGGCGGCAGGGGCGGCAGCCCTTAAATAATTTCCCTGTAACCGATCCATTGATTTATGCATCTTCATTGGATTTCGATCATGTTTTATTTTAACATGTGTTACCCACTGGTCAACGTTCACATAGCTATGGGAAATCAACATCCTTAAGTTCGGTCAATTAACGAACTCAATGGGCCATGTTCAATAGCAAACTCTTCGTTTACCAGCTGGATTTCATGGCATTTCCCATGGATTTCATGAGACTTTGCATGGAATTCCCATGGCTTTCATGGCATTTCCCATGGATTTCCCATGGGTTTTCCCATCGCCAAGCGGCTCCGGATCCTCCGTGCCCGGATACGTCGGCGGATCCGTCAGGCCCTCGGGGACTTCGCCTTTGATGCCTGGGGGAACAAAGTCATGCACTGATTTTTGATGGTTCAGTTGTTGAAATTGTAGTTGACCAAAACTATGTAATTTACTATTGATTACTATATTTAATTATATGCAAAATATAAAATGTAAGTCTGCATATGTTGTAGGTAACATCGATTGTTTGTGGTGATTTGATTGTTTTGTCTTTGATATGTTTGATGGAATCATGAATATGTGTAGTGTACAAATGCATCATATCAAATGACTATAATACATATAGGTACACATACCAGGTGTAAATACACAAAAGTATATATATATACTTACAACTGCGACAGTGTCTAAAGTGCAGGGAAAAACTTTCTTGGAAGGGGGGAAAACTCTGCCAAAGGGTCCGCGTAAATGGGGGTACCTCAAAAATCCTCAAAATGGATGGTTTATAAGGGAAAATCCTATTAAAATGCATGATTTGGGGTACCCGTATTCTGTGAAACCTCCACATCTATATATATATATATATGTGACGAACAATTACTTAGAACGTATTTTGGAAAAAACTGTTTGTTCATCAGAGCGGGTAGGACGTTCTAAGTGTTACTTTTAGAACGCAAGAAATTCATCACTTAGAACGTGGTGGGACCCAAAATTCATAACTTAGAACGTACCAGAAATTTAACACTTAGAACGTGTCTAGGTCAATGATGATAGTGGGAAAGGCTTGTGAAATCATGTTGCCGCACTCTGCGAAGCCACTCAGGGACCAAATAGACATGTATTGGTGAGGCACCTCAAGAAGCTATGTATATCTATGTATATACGTGTGCATACGTATGCTGACAATTGTTTACAATTGCATACGTTCTAAGTGTTGGTTTGCGTTCTAAGTGTTGAAGTGGCCCCTACGTTCTAAGTGTTGGCTTACGTGTTGAACATATGCCTGCGTTCTAAGTGTTGAACATGTGCCTGCGTTCTAAGTGTTGGTTTATGTCTACGTTCTAAGTAGAACAAATGGACAAATACGTTCTAAGTAATTGTCCGTCGCTATATGTAATATATCATTATATATATATATATATATATATGTATTTTATATATGTAAATTATGTAAGCCTCATTGTTCGGTTGTGCCATCCGGAGCTCCTATCCAGGCATTGTGAGAGGTGTGAACTTGTCATCAACGGATGACCATTGCCTGGTTTAGCTCTGGTATGCGCTCCATGATGCTCCATGGAAAGAGCACGAAAGGGCCGAAACTGAGGACCCATTCTTGGTTGGTTCACTCCACCCATCCCAAGGCAATTCGCAAGGCCAAGCTTCTAAGGCGTTGCACCTTCGCAAGCCGCGACCGACCCACCTGACGACCTGCCAAGGGATGGAACAAGGGATTGGATCGAGGAAAATCTACGATTGAAACAGTTCAGGCCATACTTTATATTACTTTGATATGTTGTTTATATTCAAAAAACAACCCATCTTTAGAAGTTGAAACTTGCCGTTGTAACCAAAGTTGACTGACATGGCTTCTACATATTTTAACATTCAAAAACCACAGTGTTATGTGAATTCGTTCTTGGGGCCCTGGATAGCCTACAGTGTAAAGAAGTCGTCATCTGGAAAGAAGATGCCGGAAGGCTTGGTATGCCATAGACTAAATGCATAAATTTCATTCCAACTGCACCTCCTCTTCCATGCGATTCTGTCATTTAAACATTAAAACCCTTCATCTAGCTGGATACAAAACTGTGTATTACGTCCATCTGTCTGTCGATCTTTTCCATCTGTCTCATCTCCCATCTCATTCATCTAGTCTCATCCCATCTCATGCTATTAATCCAAGTTTCCAAATGACAGTTGATTTATCTATCTCATCATGCTATCTCATCTTATTTTCCCATCTCAGCTAGGAAATTTAGTTACTTAGTCCATGTCCAAATGACAAACACCCAAGTTTCCACTGAGTTTCCCAGAAAATCTTCCAAAAATCCCCCTGTTTTTCTCCCGCCTGCGAAAGTCGCAGCCAGGGCGACACTGGTCAAAGCTGTGTCGAGCAGGGATCCGCCGCGAGAGGACTGCCTGAGTTTTTCGGTAGATCCGAAGAGGTGGCACATGGATGCACCTTTTTAATCCGTTTTTATTCATAATATGATGCGCATTTTGAATGTGGCAGTTTGCACACAAATATATATATATATATATACATACATATATATATATATAGATATATGTGGAATCCCGGAAACTAACGTGTTTGACACTCCGCATGTGAAATTGTATTTTTTTTAAACAGTCACATGCACAAATGCGCAGACAACTGGATTATAATCAGCAAATTATCAGCATATACGTATAAACTATGACCACACAACCCGTGTTACACAAATGAGACACAACATCGTATACTAAAACAAACCATCCTTTACAGCATAGACTGTTTACCCATCAGCAGAGCGATTTGCCTTGCTGATGAATTTCACCAGTTTTTGAGCTTCACCCCTGCCATTCTTAAGATTTCATTGGATTACCCTCTGGTAAACTAACATAGCTATTGAACATGGCCATTTATAGTGAGTTTTCCCATTAAAAATTGTGATTTTCCATAGCTATGTTAAATTACCAGAGGGTAAAGCTTATGTTCCAAATCATGGCTATCTGTCACATCCCATCATTGTCCATTGTTTGACGCTTAAGCCTACCAAACATCCCATGGTTTGATATCATTGGTCGGTGAAAACCACCATTCTTGACTGGGTGATGGTTTCAGCCGAAAACCACACAATCACCAAGGTAAATTGGGATAGTCATCCAAGGTAGGATTAAAAACAACACATCTTTGAAACCGCGGACCGCAGTGTTGTTACTTGTTTAACGCCCAAAATATTCTATATTGATTCTTCCTTAAATCCGTCAACTTCATAAATGGAACCATCCATGATATCCCCATGTTGGTTGATGAAAACATACCCTGTTTTCCATTTGAGACCAAGCTGCAGCCAAACATTGGGCCCTGCTTCCCGCGGTGCAGCGCTGCGAAAGGAGGCGCCTTGCGCGCCTTGCGCTTGCAGTGCAGGCGTGCGACTTAGCGCGCCCGGCAACGGGGCAACGAAATCCATGGCCATTGGGTACAGCTAAGTTCAGCTGTCTGAGCCGTTCAACTGAGGGAGCAAGTTTTTGGGATGAATTTTGACATGGAAAAACACCTGAGTTTTGTTTGAAAAAATGGGGAATACCGGAATGCCCCTTTACAAAAAGGACGCGATTCTACGTGTTTCTATTTGAATGGGACATTTGGGTTTAAAACGGTTGGGCTTTAGTCGTACCATGTCGTACCCCATTCTTGCAAAAAATATCGAAATGGGTGGTTTCAATGTTGGGAATTGCTGCACACATAAATATGTTTTTATGTGTATATATATAATGTAAAACAATGGTGCAGTATTTAGTTTCATGTTTGAGGTTCTTGCCGAACAGGATGCAGCGTGTACAGAACATCAGAACCATATCAATTGATTTTGGAACCTTGAAAGACTGGCACCTTTCCCAATAATTTTAAAAAATGGTTTCCTCAAGATCTGGATTTCAAAGGACATGAATCTATTGCATAGCGATCATCCTTGGTAGTAAAGACACATCTACTGATGTAAGATGGTAGGACCTGCCTGGGGATGCCGGGGATAGGAGCACTACCATGACAAGACAGACATGCCCCCACTGAATTCGCAAATGCCAACCAGGGTCAAAATTAGACTCCTTAAAAAAATCCTTTAAAAAACGTGATAGACGAATAGTTCATTCAAAACGGTGGATGGTTTCAGCTTCGAAGTTGCCCAGCTGTGAGACTCGTCAAGCCTAAATTGTTGACCCCAAACTTGTACATTGGCTCATATCTTCAATTTGGATGAACTAGTTACTAGCATTTACTATCTATATTTGTTGATTCAATGTGGCTTGATGATGATTAAATATGATGAATTACTGATCTTGATTTGAAATTCCCTGCTGTTGGCTGGACACCAAACAGTTTAAACAAAACAAAGCCCAGCAGTTGCCGGCTATCTCCTGATGGTTGCTGCGACCCCCCGGATCCGCAATCCGCAATGGGCGGACCAAATTGGGGCCCATAGCGCAGAACAAACAACTGCGAAAATGACATGTGGAAGGGAAGAAATACATTTTTTGTATTTTTTTGTGAGAGATTTTGCGGACAATACTTCGCTAGTTGGTCAGAGGTGGCTTTAGTCTCCCTGAAATGTGTGCTTCGTTTTGAATCATTGTTCAATGAATTTGCTCAGGCTTTCAAGCATGGTTCATCCCCCCAAAAAAAAGTCGAATTTTCGCGATTTGTTGATGCTTTTTCATCCCATGAAATTCCATGAGCCACCATTAAATCCCATTAAACCCCATAAAACCCCATTAAACCCCCATTAGATCCAATTGAAATCCCATTAAATCAATGGTTTTTCCATGACAACAACTCCGCACTGGCCACCCCAGGGCCCCGGCTGCTCGCAACGTTTCCGCAGTCCGCCCGCCTCGGGAGGAAAGCGCTCAGCGGGCTTGGAAAGAGGAAAAACAGGTTGAAGATCTGAGAAACAATCCTTAAGCTGCACATATCCATATTATCATCTATATATATATTAGCTTTTTTTAAAGTCTCGTAAAAGGTAATGATCTTGGAGAGCGTACGTCTGTTGACGAGTGCAGATGAACGTGGTGACGGACGTGCGTACGACCCAGCGTACGTGTAAGCGTACGAGTGGACGGACGCGTGACGTACGAGTGGACGGACGTGTGCGTGCGAGTGGACGGACGTGTGAGCGTGCGTACGTGCGTTGACACGTTCACTCGTCAGGTGCGCGCGCACGTACGAAAATAAGGTCAACTCGAGTCGGCCTTATTTCTGTACGTCTCGGTTTTTCCTTACATATTTAGTATTGGGAAGATTCAGACGTACAGAAATAAGGCCGACTCAAGTCGACCTTATTTTCGTACGTGCGCGCGCACGTGACGAGTGAACGTGTCAACGCACGTACGTACGCTCACACGTCCGTCCACTCGTACGCACACGTCCGTCCACTCGTACGTCACGCGTCCTTCCACTCGTACGCTTACACGTACGCTGGGTCGTACGCACGTCCGTCACCACGTTCATTTGCACTCGTACCCCCTATGTTCACCTTTTGCCTAGAGGCTTTAAAAACACCTTTTACGAGACTTTAAAAAAAGCTAATATATATATAATTATATATATCCAGTGAAACATGATATTCCGGAGTGAACATGGTTTCTGTTCAGGATCTGCCAGATCCACATCATTAAAAAACACTCTTCAACATGTCCGGAAATCGCCCCGGTCTAAGTGCAATGTAAGCAACATACAAACAGTGCAAATATAGGTGTTGACAGTATTATGGTGTATATGTATATTATGTAAATTTATGTAAGACCCATAGACCCAATTGCACCAACGATCTTCCTAGTTTGCCTTAGCCCACCATCACCCATCGAGCTTTGCAATCGCCCCTTTGTCATCGCGCACATTGGCATTTCTCCGTGCAGCTAGGTGCCACCAGAAGTCAGACTTTTCCTAGGCAGCCTTGGAAACATTAAGGCTCACCAGTGGATTTTTTTAATGTTCTATTTGGGTTTGTCTTAAAGTAGGGCACCCCAACAATTCACCAAAAAAAACAAAAAATGATGGACTATTCTATATCGTTGTCCCTTTACAAATGGCCATTTGGCGGGTATACCATGGTATAGTGTGCAAACACATCCACTTCCATGCTGTACTGTGCAAGCAGCATCTTGCAGCACCCAGCTGCGTGCGACAGGCAGACTTTGCTACCAGGACGCCAACGTTTTGTTGGCTCCAAGAAGGTTTAACTTGGCCACCAACCTGAGTTTCAAATTGGTATGAACCAAGTAGAGCTGGGTCAGTTGGAAAGTGGATCTATCGAAATTTAAGAGGAAAGGAATGGATCTCAAAGTGTTTTTTTCAAAAACTATATAGAAGTAAGTGTCTCTTGCATATCCTGGCATGCAGTTGCTGGTTCATCACAGCAAGATGTACTGCAATATGAGATGTATAGGTTCCTAGCGGAATGAACAACTGCAAAGTGGCATGATACACGCATAGTAAATTCAATGTCCTCATCAACGTGAGCAAAGATGAAAAGACGGTATACGTACTGTCAAAAGATGTCAAAAGTCACAGACCATAGGACCATTCCATGGTTTCACTGTCAAACGTGATATATGGGCTATGGTCATCCTACCAACACCATGAACGCTTGTATTGGCCATTAGGCCATTACATGCCATTGACGAGAACAATGACGACTACATCACCTGAATTTAGGTGCCCCCCTATAGTCCAACATAGCCATATGACATAGCAAAAAACATCTCAGAATCACATGACACAATCCGCAGTGAAAATGGATGTGTTTACCCGATCAAAGGGCTCAAAGATATATACTCAAACCATGTGCGTTCTGCCGCAATCAATGCCCTGATAAAGCAAGACTCGTTTGACCCCCTCGAGTCATCGAGGATGCCTGGTATCTACAAGCTGATCTCATCTGCGCTCTCATCCAGCGACAAGGCCCGGTCGACTCCTGACAGAACACGAATCTGGACAGGTGGTGCTCAGCCTAGCAAGATAGGTAAACTAAATCGGGGTTCCATTTCATTATGTGAAGCTGTGCAGGAGTTTTAGAATGTTTTAGAGCGGTCTAACTTTTGTGCATAGGGCCTCAGCCTTTAAAATGCACAAAAACAATGAAAATTGGTTCTGCAATAAAATGCCTTGCCAGCAAATTCATGCCCGGATTTGCATCCAACTTCATCCAATTTCGAAGACCCTCACAAACGCCTCTTTAAAAAGGGATCAAGAAGTTCTTTTTAGATAGGGGTATTTTAGAGTGAAGGTGCCCAAATATTAAGTGGTTTTCTTTTTTTATAGCTTTTTTTAGCAACAAAATACGGTGGCATTCTTTCGTGGCAATTCCTTAAAATTCCTTTAAATTCCCTTAAAATTCCAAAAAACTCCTTAAAATTCCTTAAATATCCTTTAAAATTTAAAAACATTAAAGATCCTTAAAAATCCTCCAAATTCCTTCAAATTCCGTCAAATTCCTTTAAATTCCTTAAAATTCCTCTATATAAGATTCCTTAAAATTCCTTAAAACTCTCTAAATTCCTTAAATTGCCTTATAATTCCTTTAAAATTCCTTAATATTCCTTATAATTATATAATTCCTTTAAAATTCCTTAATATTCCTTAAAATTCCTTTAAATTCCTTCAAATTCCTTAAAATTCGCTGATCTAAAATGACATGCCCAATAAAATCGATATAAAAAGACCCTGGAAAAGCATTGGTTCCATTCTGCAATAAAATGCTCCAAACAGACTTTTTTTGCAATAAAATGAGAATGGAATTTTAACATGTTAAAAATCATCAGGATTTACCTTGCCAATAAAATGCTCAGACCAACCCCCCAACAATAAAATGACTAGCCTGACATCAATTTTAAAATTCCAATACATTAATAAAAAAACGTTTAAACTATGCACAGGTTCACCAGTTCTAGAGAGGAAATTGCCACGGGGATTAAACTAACACACATGGAGATTTAACCAACGAAAATCAGGGTCATAGTTGAAGTAGGTAATTGAATGTAATTTAAACACGGGAGATTTCCATTGCTGTCTGTGTGTGCGGTGCATCGGAAACGTCGTTCATGACCAACCATGACTTCTGAATGTAAGTGCTTCTGGTGGAATACCTGCTCATTTACATCCCACTTTCTGTGGGCTAAATCATGCTAAATCCAGTTTGCCCGAACATATGTATTTCACATGTTTGCAGATCCAACTCAAATTTACTTGAGACTCAAGATTTTAAGTGCAGCCAATGTTTTTCCGGCTGCTATTTCTATGAAGTCTCACATGTGTGTTTTCTGTTTATACAATCTGGTTGGTGGTATACCTACCCTCTGAAAAATATGAGTTCGTCAGTTGGGATGATGACATTCCCAATATATGGAAAGTCATAAAATTCATGTTCCAAACCACCAATCAGCAATACTCACTCCCCATTTTGGCGAAACCATGTTCAATCCCAAGGCGCTCGCTTGTTTTTTTGGTGATTTGCGTTGCTCAAATCCCCGTTTGGATTGGTTCAAAGACCTCATATTGACAGAAGAACAACAACACACTTGATTAGACATCAACAGTTGGAGGTTTCCCAAAATGGGTGTACCCCCAAAATCATTCAACAAAAATTGGACCAGTTTAGTATTGAAAATTGAAACCGTAGTTTTAAGGGGTTCATGGCCGTGGAAAATCACCGAAGTCAATGGACATGTCATGGGAAAATCAAAAGGCATATGGAGGTTTCCTAAAATGGGGCTAGCCCAAAATCATGGCTATCAATACAAAAATGCACTAATTTTTGGATGATTTTGGGTATCCCTATTTTCGGAAACCATCGTATCTGTCCATTGCCATACCGGGCCCGGTAGAATCTCGTCTGGTTGATGATCCCCATAGGGGAATTCCTGAAACCACCAGTTGCAGATGTTGAAAACTGCTTGGTGGTTGAGCCTACCCCTCTAAAAAATATGAGTTCGTCAGTTGGGATGATGAAATTCCCAATATATGGGGAAAATGTTCCAAACCACCAACCAATTTAATGACTATCATGAATCAATAACGGTCAAATAGTCAAACTGGGAATGCTCGGAAGCCTCCTGATTATGATGATTATGGCTATTCGACTTTGATTGGGATGATAGAATTTAAACAGTATGTTTTTCCATTGTCATGCCCGATTACCAAATGGTACGTCCCTCCAAATTTAGGTGGTGCAAAAGGGGCTGCACATTAGGGAGAGCAACATGGTTTGCCCCTCAAATAGATGTAAATCCCAATGTTACACAAGTTGGAAAGCACATAATCTACATGCGCACATACATAGATAAATGATTATATATATACAATGCATAGTATACATTTATGTAATATACATATTTGAAACACAAAAAAAAAAACAATACCTCCCCATGTGTGGCAAAAGGTCAAATTAGTACCCAGCCAAGCTTTCCCCAGATGTATACCTCAAAACTATCCACGGTCTCAACCCCATGAAACATACCAATTCCCCATGTTCCATCATTAAACGATATAGATGTGTCTGAAAATGGCATCCCTTCTCCACGAAATGTTAAATGCTAACAGAAACCGACATGGAAAATCATCTGTAATCCATCTTGCAATCACACTACTAGATGAAAATCATATCAAACCCCAGATGTTCCATCATAAAAATCAAAGTTTTCAGCATCTCATCAAATTTTAACACCGTTTAGATTGTTTAACCCAGGTCATAAAACCAATGGCATCAGCATGCATCATCATTCATTATCATTTATCCATGTGAAAGCCTACTGTTTTCAAAGCCGTATGAAATCCCAATTTCTCAGCATAAAAAAACATGGACCTATCCAAATATAGCATTGGTTGGTTAGTAGGTATCCCTGTTTTTCTTTGGTAGTTTCAGAATCCCCAATAAACCGGCTAGTATTTCACCAGCTCCAGATTGAACATGACCCTACTATCATTCAAATAAAGCTGGCCAATCATTATCACGTTCTTGTAATTCGTAATCCCCAATAAATCCGCAAAAAAAAACACAGTAGAATGGGATAATGACTATAATTATCAGTCACTCCCTCTCTCTCCATCGCCATCTCATGAGATCAGCAGTCAAGCTGAATTATCAGTCACTAGTTATTGATGATTTCGCGCAAAATCACTAGAATACCATGAATGAATTCCGACGAAAAAGACCAGGATTGGATCCAGTCGGATAATTTTTCGGGGTTGGAAGATGAGTTTCCACTAAGAATTGGTGATTTTCAGGATCGAACTGTGAATTTACCAGAGGGTAATTACCGGTAACTATTCATTGATGATGAATTCCAATGACATTAATAATCATATGATAATCACTTTTTACCAGTAAAAAACAATAGAATGGGACAATTAAGATTTACCAGTAGGATCATTGAACAATTCCCAAATAACATCCCAATAACAATTCGCCAGCAGATCCTAATTCCAACATCCAATGAATTCCCAGTCTAACATCCCAATATCAATGACTATAAATACCAGTAGAATCATTGATGATTATATAATTCCCCAATGTAAATATTCAACAATTAGGATCGTACACTATAACATACTAACTTATAATCCTGGTAAAGGACTGCATATTTATCTAATTACATAATTATAACCAGTAATATTGTGGTCTGGTATCATTATAGATGAATGCATATGAATGTATCATTATATTGTGGCCGGGTGATGATATAATTCCCAAATAACAATTCATTATTCGCCTAACGTATTCATTATTCCCAAATAACAATTCATTCTTCATTGTATTAATTATTTTACCATCTGGTAAACAATCATAGCTATTGACCATGGCCATAGAAATTGTTGATTTACCCATAACACATGGTGATTTTCCATAGTTGTGTAAACGTTTAGCAGAGGGTAATCCTGGTAAATAAGGATTAAATGTAAATATTCAACAATTAGGATTATATACTATAACATACTATAACATACACTATAACATACAATAACATACTATAACACACTATAACATACTATAGCTACTAGATTATAATCCTGGTAAATCATTCATCTAATTCACCAGGTAATTTTGGGGTCCTCGTTCCAGGCGTTCCAGCGCTGTCTGGGCCGGTTCCAGGCCCAGGCCCTCGGCAAGGGCGGCCTCGAGGCCTGCCCGCGCCCGGGGCGTGGCTGGTGGGTTAGCCTTGAAAAATGGCTGGCTTCGCATGGGAAAAGCTAGGAAAATGGTGGTTGAAGTGGCAAAAAAAAACATCAAAAACCATGGATTTTCCTGCTGGAAAAGAATGTTGGTCTAATGTTGGTCTAATGTTGGATGATTTGGGGAGTATCAACATGGTTTTCCAACATTCACCGTGATTTTTGGCTCCCTTTTCCATGCTTAGCAAATCACCACACGTCACACCACTCAAAATGTTCACATGCTGGTATTTCTATAATGTTGGAAAACCATGGTTTCGGAAACCTCCAAATCACGCCCACACCACTCCAACGATGCCACCTTTCTCCACCCGCTGCAAGGCATCTTCATCCACCGAGACGACTACCTGACGAAGGTGGCGCCATGGGGACCCGGTGGCCACGTGGTGAAATGATGGCAATTTACCATCGGGTATGGCTTGTATTGGCCAATGAATGGTTCATGAATGGTGAATGAATGGTGAATGAATGGTGAATGAATGGTCAATGAATGGTTAATGAATGGTTAATGAATGGCCATTATATAATGATTATTTAATAATTGTTGTTAATGGTTTGATTCATGGCCATTGCTATAGTTATTACTGGATCCTGCATGAGGAATTAACTGTTCCTGATGTTACTGGCCATGGGATAATCCTTATTTTGCAGTACAACTGGTCATCTAGTGATGGAATGCTATGCACAATTCAAGAATCAAATGTGGATTCTTCTAATCAAGTACTAAGATGAGAAAAGCTCAAAAGAGCTCAGAAGTGCTGAGAAAACGAGAGAAGACATGAGAAGAAAATCTCGCGAAATAAGAAGCCAAGAGCGACAAATGTCAAGAAACGAGATGAGAAGCGAAAAATATGTCAGATGATGGAGATGTCAAGAGATTGTTTCTTGCAACGACAGAGCTGTGCGACATCCTATAGGCACATTCCAAGCTTTGCCGTGGCTTTTATCTTCAAGATGTCCGCCCCCGGCTTTCCCTCTTTACTACTTGTATAAGAATGTAGCCATCAATTCTGATCATGGATGGAACCTAAACAGTTTAAAGACACACATGTTTTTTGTCGGAACATCTTTGTTCTATTCTTAGCAGTGTGTTTACCAGTTGTATAGCCCCAACCAAACCCCAATCAGTCAGCAGGAAGCTGGAACTCATTGTGGTGAGTTTCCAAAGATTGGGGCAGTGTGCCCGTTGATCCCCCTTTGCGTGTCCTTTTGTGGAACCTATGGCGAACAAGAAATCTAATCCCACCAAAAAGCAAAATCAAAGTCAAAGTGGGCTGCAATTCATACAGATTTGCTGTTTCCATTTTCAATATCAACGTATCTTCTTCCATATTATGTGGCGCTGCTTTTCATATACATCGACAAGTCATCTTAAGTGCTTTGTAGTTCCAGCTGAAAAGTGGGTTCCAGCCTACGGCACAAGGTTGGTTGTTCCAAGCCGCCCCTAATGCGGACTATCATAGTCCAAACCCAGCTTGCTGATTTCCAAGTGAGCTATTGGGCGTTATTGCACCACTTGCAATACATACTGTAGATGAGAGATGACAAGAGTAATAATTATTGCAAATTTGAAAATATACATGTCTTCTAATTTCTTATACCATCCGGTTGTTTAACATAGCCATGGAAAATCCCTTATAAATGGAGGTTTAATGGGAAAATCATCTATAAATGGGCCATCTATACCATGGCTATGTTACTCATAACCAGAGGGTACCGGGTAACATATCAAACCACATCATGAAACAACAACCATTCAAGCTGCTACCGAGGGTACGTGAGATTTCACCGGGGTACTACCAGATCTTTCCACCCCCGAGGCGCCTCTTCGTGCACTTTCTCCATCTGTGCAATGTTTGGAGATCCAAGAGGTTTCCAAGGATCCCAAAAAAAGAACATGGAACCTCCACAAATGGTTGGTTTATGTATACTGAAATATAAGCATATGCGGCTTTCATGTTCAGTTTTGCGAAAATGTGGGATCATTCTCTCCTATATACATACTGGCAGGGGGGTCGAAAAGAAACATGTCTGATACTACAGTCCAGTCTACATTGACTCCACATACCAAATTTGCACCAAAAGGCCGGAAAAAATCGGAAGCGCATCCTGTCAATACTTCAGAATGCTACATGAAAAAGGCAGTTATCAGAAAGACTCTCCTTCTTAGGGGCACTTGGATACATAGAACAATTGTGTCGTGCTGCCAGTCAATACTAGATGTCTTGAACAACAAAACAAGTAAACACGACAAAAGGGTGGGTACTACCAGCAAGCGCTGGATCAAAGCACGTGACAGAAACAAGACATATCAGGGCACGACTGTGCCCGGAATCCCGCTTACGCGATTCATGGGGACAATCTGAATGTGCTCTACTTGTTTTAAACTTGTTTAAACATTGCTAAGCTGCTACTCTTAGACACTCTGCAAATCAAAGCCGGTCAGTGACGGTCAGTATCTATATATATATATATCGATTTATTGCAAACATTGAAAACACACCTTTGAACAACAACTGCTGGAATGTCTCAATTCCAAGTAAACCAAGAATGTTTCTGCCCAGATAATAAGTACAGTAACAGTATAAATATTCCCGGCATTGCATGGTTTGGTCAATGTCATCTTCACCGATGTTGACGCGGTAATTTCTGGCCTGATTTTGGATCACAAACCGAGAAGGCCTGACGAGAAAGGTCAAAAGGACTGGCATCCAGTGGGCAAAATAAGCAAAGTTCCGTGAAATATCGTGAACTGTCATTGTTTTTTTTGCATAAAGCAACAAGGTTTCAATGTGTTGTACGGGAGACATCAAGAAACATCTACAGGAACACCCTGGCTTTTGCCTGAAATAGAGGCCTATCACGTGCATGTTTCCATACATTCCAAGCCATGAGCCATGAGTTGAGTGGGCCTCTGGCCGAAAATCCAAGGATGGTCACATTTGGGGAGGCGATGCGCATCTGAGGTTGACCTCCTGTGGTCTGTGTTAAAAAAACATCTACAAAGAAAAACAACTAAAAATGACCAACTAATTTGATGAAGAAATACATCTGTCATCATCTTTCTAGCTCTCACACTCTTCCTCGGATAACAAAGAACTGTACCCTCTGGTAAACTAACAGTTTGCTATTGAAAATGACCCAGTCGAAATAGTTGATTTACCCATAACAAATGGGTGATTTTCCCATCCGTTTTTTGTAATCGTTTACCAGAGGGTAACCATCACTATTAACAATTATTATGGTCACCGACAGAATTATGGAAAAAAAAAACGTTCAACTTAGATAGGCGGCGCCTGCGTCCGATTTTTCCATAATTAGGTTTTTCCCCATAAGGGTTCAAAATATCCCGGAAGTGATCCGAACCTTTTTTTTTCCATAATTCTTGGAGGTGGCCATTATTTCCATAATTGATTTTTCCTGTAAAATCAGGGGGCTAGGGCAGATTGACCGGTTTTTCCATAATTATTTTTTTCCATAATTATTTTTTCCATAATTATTTTTTCCATAATTAATGTTTGGGGCTCCACCTGTTGGACATGTCATGGATCCACAATTCAAACCCCTTTTTTTGGGGGTTATGGAAATATGTATGCAAATGCAAGTATGTAGTATCAACCCAGTTGGTGGCTTGGCAAAAGGATACATCCCGCATATGTATGTACGTACAACAATGAGTTTTGGTGGTGCAATTGTTTTTCCTTTGTTGGTACCACTATGGTCCATGGGTAATAGCCCTCATATGTAATTCTTAAGTTGGGATACAACCTCTTGGTATGGTTAAAACTGGAATTGCATTCAAATTGCGAACATCACATGATATTATGTATATCAATGGCAGGCTTTAGGGGCATATACCAGATCTTTAGACACATATTTTCTATAATTCAATCTTCCCCCTTAAAATGCATTCAAATTGCGAACATCACATGATATTATGTATATCAATGGAAGACTTAGGGGCATATACCAGATCTTTAGACACATATTTTCTATAATTCAATATTCCCCCTTACAATGCATTCAAATTGCGAACATCACATGATATTATGTGAGTCAATGGAAGACTTAGGGGCATATACCAGATCTTTAGACACATATTTTCTATAATTCAATATTCCCCCTTAAAATGCATTCAAATTGCGAATCGATGGACATACAGTCACCGACAGAATTATGGAAAAAAACATATGGAAAAAATAATTATGGAAAAAAAAGGTTCGTAACTTTTCTATCATAGACAGGCGGCGCCTGTAAATTGAAACGTTTTTTTTTCTCCATAATTCTGTCGGTGACTGTAAGCAATATCAATTATCATTAAACACTATGCAAACCATCATTAACCAGAGGGTAAACCACCATTTTTGATGATTAAACCATCATTCATTAACCATCATTAGCCACTATTAATCACTATTAACCACTATTAACCATCATTAACCACTATTAATGATCATCACCCCCCCAACCCCCCAGGGCCCCACATCAACCCATCCCACCAACCCGGACCTCGAAAGACGAGTGCGCATGACGTCACCCAAATCCACTGCTTGGATTCCACCGCAGTAGTGGTACAAGACGAAACGAACCTCGGGTCTCAGCTGGGTCGCAGTTCAAGACTTGGTACATGTGCGCTCTCTCTCTCTCTATCTCTCTATAAACTATATACATTATATTATGAATGTATTATATACATTATATAACATTAATATATATATATATATATTTATTTATAATTCATATATATATATATAATCAATATAAATATAATAGATATATAATATATAATAAACATATATATATATATAATTCAAATATATATATATATGAAAAATAATTAATAAATATATATACTTTGTATATAATATACAATATATATATATATATATTATATTATATTATATTGATCATATATATATATGATCAATAATATATATATATTATATTATCTATAATATATATATATGATCAATAAAAAAATATATATATATATATATATTTAAGCAATATATATATATGAACTAAATAAATATAATATATATATATATATGATTAATAAATATATATATAATTAATATAAATATAAATATATATACACATGTTGTACATTGACGATGTTTGATAAGATTGCCAAATCATTTCGATGGAATTGTGCCATTTGGATCCATTTGGGTGAACTACTTGGTAATCATCAGCTCAGCTCAAGCCATTTAGAACGGACGTGATGACACCGCTGCCACAAACCCGGCATGGCAATGGCGGCAATGGCACATGCAGTTTACTGCAAGATCTGCAAGTGGGATAGGTTGGCACCTCAGGATGGCCCTCTTGGTCATCAACCATCAACATCATTCCCAACATGCTCGTCACTTGGGGCATATCCGAAGTATGAACCAGAAACAACCAGAAAAATCCGACATTTTCTGGTGGCTTGATAATTGATAGATCCAACATGGATACCCTGACCTCGTTGAAGGCCACATGGTGACATGGTGCAACAGGCTGTTGCATCTCCCGGCGGCCAAGGTACCCACTTCAAGTAGACCTTGATGTTGTTCTCGTCCATGCCATCCCTTAGTGGATGGGGTTGGGTGGTTGGGTTTCTACATGTGCAGTTTGCCCTCTGGTAATGACTAACAGTTTGCCATTGAAAATGGTGATTTAGTTCGTGGATTTACATTAAAAATGGTGATGTTCCATAGTTATGTAAACGTTTACCAGAGGGTATACTTGATCTCTAGAGCGGGCTGACCGATGACTGGTCAAAGGTGCTGGTATGCACTGGCAACTCACTGCTTCTAATAGACTATCCGCTTTTTCTGCATCCCAGTAGGCCACCACTGCTTTATATAAGTCATGAGATCAGTTGGGATCATCATCTTAAATAGGATCAATGATATTATATGTTGGTATCAACAAATATTTGAACCATTTTGAACCGGCAATCAAATCATATCACATCACTTTCCGCTGGAACCATTGGAACCATGCGCCACGTCACTGCACTGGCTCTCCCAACGCATTCTGCGTCACCCTGCGAGGCCTGAGATTCCATGCAGCGAGTGCAACAACACAGCGGAAGTGCTGCCAGTCTCTCCGGGTCATGGACAGCATGTCTGGGTGATTTTCTTAGGGGGTATTCCCTTGAATTTGACATGGGTATGATGGTATCACATGGTAACACCATGTAACACCTAAACGCACCATGAACAGAGCTGGCTAAAAAAAGAAAAACATGGGGCGCATACTAGGATCACTAGGAATCTGTGCTGAACTCACCCAGAACATGGTTCATGAAGCCTGCTCAATACGATTGCCCAAAGCCTGACCAAGAGATTTTAGGGATGTCCTCATCAAATATGGGGCACAAAACTGGCATTTCCACGGCCTTCGGAAAGCCTTCAAAATCTCCATGGCGTCTGCGTGAACACCTGCGACAGTTTAGCTGGTTGGGGTCTAACCAATGGGACATAAATGGGACAAGTGTCAATTTCTACCAACTATTATCCGTTATTTGTGATGAGGTTGCAGTAGTCTTCCCTGAAGCATCCTCAGGTGAGTGAAACCAAAACTCAAGTATCAATCTGCCTGGTATACGACGCAAAAGCGAATAAGTTTCGCACCCCTCCATGTTCAGTCACCGATTACTCAGGTACTCCGGAGTCCGGACAGTCCGGACCAGCCTGATCCATTCTCCTCAGTGACACTACCGATATCATATGATTATAATGTTGCTATGGCATGTCCATGTTTCATCATGTTTCCCGCGTGCCTTGTTCCAAACGAGTGCCGGACATGAGGTGAATCTCCTGCGATGCTGAAAATCACTAGTTTACTGGGGGTTGCGGCGTGTTACAGGATTCCTGTAAAAATTCAAGATATCTTAAACAAAACATCCCAAATAATATGGATGTGACTGACTCTCTCCTGGTTTCTTGCATTTGACATAATGTGGGTAAAACAATAATAAATAAACCATCCACCAGTCATCACCATTTTTATAGGTGGTATAAATAAACCATTCCCAGTCATGGGTGGTTTTTGTCATTGGTTTACCCAAAATAATGATATCAGTGAATAGTAGTAGTGATATATCACATATTCCATTAATAGTAGTGCTTACTATATCATTCTTAATGTTGATCATCAACAACTATTGATAGTTGAATAATCTCTCATATAATTATACAAATATTACTTAAATTATCTCAATTAATATCAATATCTCATATGAACTGATTTCAAATGTTGAACTGTTGAGCTGCAACTGCTCCATCGCCCCGACTTCGCGATAGCAAAGTGGACCTTGTCACTGTCCAAAAACTCCAGGAACCAAACTTTCTCGAAGAAGTCCAACCTTGGTTGATACTTTCCGAGTCCGTGTATCTTATTTTGGGGGTATATTTCTGGTCATATTTTGGGGGTATATCCCTTACATAGGCCTTATATAGGCCTTATATATGGTAGGTACCTCCAATCAATCGGATTCTGAAATGGCCATTAAGTCTTAGACACATGGAGAAAATCACATGTATTGTCTAGAGGTGCCATTGGCGCCTTTATGAGGCATTGAAGAACACTTCTCTGGAGCATCATTCCCAACGAAATGACAAGTGGATTAAAACTAAGTGTCATTATGAGGCATTTAATAACTTCTAACAGTTAGGCATAATTTTTAATGCCTTCTGGGATAAGTGGATTAAAATCCCAGTGAAAAGGTTATTCCTTGGATGACACTGAGTATTCCCAAGCTGCCGAGAGCTCTAAACATGTTTTCTTTAACAAATCAGTAAAAAATAGTTAGATATACCATCTGGTTATTTAACATAGCCATGGAAAATCACCATTTATAATAGGTAAACCATCTATTTCTATGGGGCATCTATACCATGGCAAACTGTTAGTCATAACCAGATGGTATGTATTTTGAGTCGGTGTTTCCGCCCAGCCACCATTGTTGCAGTTCATCCCGCGGTGTGTTTCGCAGTAGCAGCATCGAAGCTTTCAACTCTTGCAATGTGCAGCCCCTGGCCGAAAGGGCGACATGTCCCAAGCTGGGAGCAACCATCAGGGATGGAAACAACAGAGAATCATCAGCAAATGAGTGGTCAGAAACATGCATTTGGTATCATTTAGGTTATCTAGTTGGTGAGTTACATTTTTTAATGGGAAAATCAACTATAAATGGCCATTTTCAATAGCTATGTCAAATTACCAGAGGGTATATCAGTTATCATATCCCATTAACCCTCCTAAAAACCCATCCCGTTTACGGTTAAATCTCCCATTAAATCTCCGGGATGTTGAAGGTGCATCAAACATGCTATGTGATGCTGCAAAAGCAAGATGAAGAAACGCACAGCTGAACTGGTTTGTTGGTTTCAACCCCCCTGACAAATATGAGCTCGTCAGTTGGGATTATTATTCGCAATATCTGGAAAGTCAAAAAAATAAATGTTCCAAACCACCAACTAGTGAATCATGTTCAAAAGATCTAACATTACCATTTTTTGCATCTTTTTAAACGCACTAAAATGTTGTCGTCCAGTTCATCGTCCAATCCTCCATCTCCGCGCCTGCGAAAAATGGTGGGGGAGAACATGCGGTAGACCTTTTGGTGAACCACGGCCACGGCTTCCCCTGAGCAGCACATTCTTTGAAGCACTAATAAACATATATATATATATATCTATAATGGTCTATACAATGTACATAAAATAAATTGTAAATATCATATATATTTAATTATGTATATATTTATTTGCACCGTGCTTTTTTTAATGATATCTAGTGAGTACATATGTGTTTCTTGTTTTGTGGGAGAGTATACAAAAGGAATTCCATCTACTGATGGAATTTAAGATTGCATGATGAAGAACTTGATCATAACTCAAATCAAAAGTTGCTTGGTGAATTCGCACATCAATGGTACTACTGGTACCCTTCGAAACACCACCTCACCCATTTACATATCAATGTTTTACCATTTTGGGGAAGTGGTAGTCTCGGTGCCCCATAAGAAAACAACCCTCAGGATTCGCCCTGCGGACACTAGGTCAGTTTTTATCGAACTTAGTCATTTGTTGATCCTCTGCTAACACTTAAGCTTTTAGTGGGACATGACTGGTGGTCAAAATGCACCGACCACTATAACACATAGGTTTATGATTAAATTGTATATTGTGGTTTATTGATGTTTATGGCTATATAAAAATATATAAACAATCCAGCAAACCATCACTTCTGCTCCGCTCAACTGCTCGCACGTCCTGCAGCCAACGCACCGATCTCCGGCCGGCGACCATGACCTGCGTCCTGAGCGGAACTCGGTGCACCAACTGCCTAAAGCAATACCTGCCCAGTAATACCCATTTAATATCTAGATACCAACCTTTGCCTTAGAAACCTTAGTTTAGTATTGGATCTTTTTCTTTGGCCTATGTGGAAGGCATCATGCAGTAATTCATAATATGGGTAAAGTCGGGGTAAAGCATGAAGCCTCATATCAAATAAAAGCGCGAGTGCTTGCGGGTTTTGACCGAAAACTTGGAGGTTTGGCTCTATATCAGCATGCAACTTGTACGAAAAAGGTAAACAGTTTGCCCCTTTAGGTCGCCAATCAAGTCTGTTTTAAAACCTTAAACTTTACCCCTATTCTCTTCATACTTCACACTAGTGAGTGCTGGAAATGCTCCCACCGCACGACAGGTGAATCTATGCATCTTGATGAGCAGTGTTACATGTCACAGTATGTGGCACAATATGCGGCACATATATCTATACTCAAGATCACTTAAGATCATGTATATGTTGACAAGCGTGACACGTTTACCCTCTGGTAAACTAAGATAACTATGGAAAATCACTATGTTCAATGGGTAAATCCACTATAAATTACTATTTCTATGGGCCTTTTTCAATAGAAAACTGTTAGTCATTGCCAGGCCGGGTAAATCCCATTATCATCCCATTATTCACCATTGTTAAATCACCATTAAACCACCATTAAACCACCAAATTCCCCAGTAAATTGAACCTTTCCATCCTTTCCTATCTATTTGGGTGGCTCTCTACTCGTTCCAAGGTCACCTTTTACATCGCCCAAGACACGGTCATCGCGACCGACTGATCGGTCTCTGCGACAGCGTCCTCCAGGACGGAGGACAAGTTGGAAACGCATGGGAACTGACCATGCCATGAAGCCCAGCATTCATAATTTAATGAATAACGGATATGAAGAGTTCGCATTGATTAAAAAATATTTAAAATTCAATAATGATAATGCATGTTTCATGAATGGCCATGGTTAAAAATTGTTTTTATTGGTGCTCTTCTTTCGATGGGTTTTTCATGGTTCCATCTGGATCAAACCATTGAAGACAAACAGAGGGACTGACCGTCAGAGCCGCACTTGGGGCCGAACTACCATCTGGTTATTTAACAGTTTGCCATGGAAAGATCCACCATTTTTAAGAACGGTAAACCATCTATTTCGATTAGGGCCATCGAAAAACCATGGCAAACTGTTAGTCATACCCAGGTTGGGTATATCCCATTATCATCCCATTATTCACCATTGTTAACCATGGAAAATCACCATTTTCCTATGGTAAACCAGGCAGGGTAAACCCAATCTTAATGCTTAAATATGAGGCGCCAAGGTGTCAAAGATGGCACCGGAAAATCCCATCCATGGGCCGCCAGCCACGTCTGATAGCACCCATTGGGGTAAGTAATGGAGAAGCAACATGAAACATATCCCATGAAAAATCCCATGAAACCATCATTGTTCATGGTTCAAACAACCATATGGTAAACCCATGACATTTTTTCCAACCAGCTCTTGATTTTGTTTCTGGATGAACATGGATTAATCATCATTTGAATCATCATGATGAAATCCCATTAAACCACATTTTTTGACAGAGAATCGCATTAAACCATCCAATTCGAATCCCATAAAATCCACGGTTTTTACTGGTTAGGGTACTAGGTGGTAGGCCAATTTGGCTTTGATAGGCAGTATATGGTGATTTCAATGCTGAATTTGGCCATTTGTGGTGAATGTACATTTCCTGACCTTGCTATGTGTGTTGGACTTGGCAGCAACTGTGGCGCAACTGTGGAGCAATTACCTGATCCATCGATAAACACTCCTCAAAAGAAAAATTACCTGCAGTTGTCGTAGTTTACGTATACTGGGGGCAATATATACCCCGGCGCATATTGCTCTACCCAGTATATACCGGGTATATACCTATCACATATTGATCACCTATGTTTAGCAGCAATATATACCAGGTATGTGCCTGGTATATATTGCTCAGGACAGTATACGCCGGGGTCTATATTGCTCCCCGGTACCAGGAGCAATATGTGGGGGCAAGGCGGCGGTTTTTTATGGTGTTTGTGTTTGGAGGAGGCTGTTTTTTTGGCATTCTTTTAAATTTCTTCCCGGTTTTGCGGTTCGGATAAAAATGTGCTCCTGTTCTTGAGTTCTTGAGGGAGCTTGTGGAAATCAGCAAAAAGTAGTTACGGGCAAACCTCTGTATATATGGCCGGTATATGCTCAACCCAAACTGAGGGGTATATACCAGGCATATACCAGGTATATATTGCCACCCCCCCTAGGTATATAAGCCCTACCACCTGGGGCAGGAACCTGAAAAATTCCTTGATAAAACATCATTCAACCACCTTTTTGTTGCTGGAGATATCACCATCAATCGGTGTCCTGCAAGAGCTGCAAGCCCCACCCAGAGATGGCCTCCTGTCGTATTTGATTCTGGGATTTATATGGGATTTATATGAGTTATATGGGAGTTATATGGGATTTTAATGGAGTTTAATGGGATGGGATTTTGTTATCTAATTGGCTTGAGGCACAGGTGCTTTGATGGGTTTTTTTTAAATGATGGACTTTTTTTTAATGGATTGTCAAGACGATTTCATGGGGTAGGATTAACCAACAATATGACGTGATCCATTTACTCTCCAGAAAACTAAAATAGCTATGGAAACCATGGCCCATTTAGTTCGTTGATTTGCTTACTTAAAGTGGTGATATCAATGGTCTCCATGGCTGTTCGAGTTTGTTAGAGGAAAACTAGCGCCACCAAATAACTTACAAGGATCCGTAACCTTCAAATTCTATATAGTTATTTTTACCCTCGCCATAGATCCCATAGGTGATCGTAGGTGATTTACCGCAACAGCATTGGATTGCCAAGCGCTGGATGGACCATAGGGGACTACCCCCCAAATAAATTTAAGATAGACCCCGAACATGACGGTATTCTATTTAGGACCTAGGAAAATAATCTTCCAAACATTTCCAGACCTCGTCTTTGGGCTTGAAATGAACTACAAATAAGCAATATCCCATGACGGATCCATGGTGCTGCTTTTTCTATGGTGTGCCATGAATCCCATCAAAAAACAAAAAAAAAATATATATATATATACCCCCAATCACTGTTAGCATATTTCTACCAGCACCAGCCGGATCCGTCATGGGTAATATCTACAAATATGAAACACTCACCATTTGTAGCCTCCTCGAGCTCGAGATCCTTTTGGATCGATGGGCCTGCAGGGTGGGAACAGTGCCATCCATCCGGGCTTTCGCATGTTTTCGCTACAAAAAACACATGGGACACAGGGTTGCTCATGTTGCTCCCAACACCCCTAATATAATACACAAGATTGGGAAGATGAGTAGGCAACGAAGTAATTATAATATAGTATAATTCCATGTTTTTCTCCAACAGAAAAGGGTTCATCTTAGATTTAGCTGGGTATCAAATGGTCCCTCGACCCATCGTTGATATTGGTTGATCGACGTCCAAACTTGGACCAATTGATGTGTCCTTGATGTCAACAACTTGCCCCCCATGCCTCTTTTAAATCCGGAAATCCGGGACATCACCATTATTCACAGATCAAAAACAACAGAAGTACAATACTAAATACATCCCGAAACATCATTCATGCTGACCTCGACCAGTGAGGTTGCTATAATTTGCCCAGCTAAATTTTCGGTGTTGAACTCCTACATATGTATATATATATATGTGTGTGTATACATATAATATATATATTATATTATAATAGATATATATGATATATACAGGCGTTTCTCAAAATCGGGGTACCACTTTTCAGCATTGGGTCCCTTTTTGAAAAGTGCCAACAAATTCATTGCATGATAACTCGGTTTGTTTCCCGGAAACCACCATCATATCGATCATATCCCCCGTTCACGTCACTAGAACCTATGTTTCCAGCCATTGAACCCATATGAGCAGTGTTCAAACTCCTGTGTTGTCCCTTTCTAACTGGCTGGTTGATGGCGAGATTCCTCTACGAATGGATTGTGAACATGCATCCCATATACAAAAAATATCACATACACACACATACCTATATATAATTACATGTGTATATATATCATATTCATAAACCATCATCATCATCATCATCATCACAATCATCATCATCATCATCATCATCACAATCATCATCATCATCATCATCATCATCATCATCATCATAATCATCATCATCATCATCATCATCATCATCATCATCATCATCATCATCATCATCATCATATATATATATATATATCTCACCATCATAATCAACCAGCCAGGGTTTTGAACATTGCCCCAATGCCCCAATGTTCAACTGGACCCACCATCCAGTGATCCGACGCATCTGATGGACCGATGGATCCCATCCGGACCTCCACGAGTCGCTTTGCCATACAGCAGGTCCCGCTGCCGCTGCTCCTGGGACGGCCAAAGAGCATGTAATGAACAACGAGGGTTGACATTAATGGTTTATAATGGTTTATAATGGTTTATAATGGTATTTTAATGGTATTATAATGGTATTATAATGGTATTATAATGGTATTTTAATGGTATTATAATTGTTAACTGAAAATATGTTTTCCCTGGTTTTTATGGCTGGTTGACATTTCTAATAGTGATGATGGTTAGTGATGATTAATGTTGATTAATACTCAATTACTAACCAACCATCAACTGGTTGGTGGTATACCTACCCCTCTGAAAACTATGAAAGTCAGTTGGGATGATTATTCCCATATATTACTTACTGGTGCTTAGCAGGGAATGAGGGAATGATCCATAATCACTAGTAATAATCATCCCATTCCCCCATTCCCACCCATGCCCTACTAAGCACCAGTAAGATTATGGAAAAAATAAAAGGTTATTATAACATGTTAACTGGTTGGTGGTTTTACCCATCTTGAAAATTATTGGTCAATGGGAAGGATTATTCCCATATATTATGGAAAAATAAAAGCCATGTTCCAAACCACCAAACAAATAACATGTTAAGGATGGTCCAGGATGATTTTTCAAAATTGGGATGGACTCTGAATATATGAACATCATTCACCGAGCTGACGTTAAAAAAAAAACATATTAGTTGGGATGATTGTTATAAATAAACCAGAATGTCATTTGTCATTTGGATATAAAGTGTTTGACAACAAATGGAATAGACCTTGTGCGGTCTCCTGACGAACTACGTACGACGTACGAATGTTTCTGTTTGGTCAGAATGGATTCTTGAATTTCCCTTGGGGTTACCCATCTGGTAGTCTAGCATAGCTATTAATATAGCTATGGAAGATTGTCCGCGTGTAGATGTTTTTTCACTCTTAAAATGGTGTCATTCCTCTAAGAAACGCATCAGCAGTTCTGGTGGAAACTGCTGAGCTACGTTCTCAAGTGTGATATCTGGCTCTTGGCACAGCGTAGTGCCGTAGTGCCCAGCACATGTCGTGGATGGGTCCTCCCAAAGTTGGGACAAAAAACTTCATCCTTGATGGCCCTGCCTTCGGAAATGAGTGGCGCAAGCATCTCACATGAACGAGATGATCATATATCTAGCAATGCACGTATTACCGTATATGTATTTTCAATGTAAATAAACAGCAATAACCAGCCATACCTGATAGGGCTAATATATGCTAAGATATCATGTAATTAATAAAAAAACACCACAGCACAGCAACATACCCAATAATGTATCCAAGGTTTGGGAATGGTTTTATGGTTTGTCATATTGCTGTGGACCCACTCAAACACGACATGTTGATGTAATTTAGTTGGTAACATTGGATTTCGCACACGTCAAAATGAGCTCATGGAGGCACGAATAAATCGAGAGCCCAGCAACAGGGGTTTAAACAACAGATTCGTTTTTTTTGTTCAAATAATGAGGTACAACAGTTTCACCAAACGACTGCTTAATCGACCATTAATTAACTCGCACAAGGTTTGAAAATGGGGGCAACATGGGGCAACTAATCCCCGAAACGAAACATGACTATATGCAGCTATAACCAATCAAACACAAACGCATGTGCAAGGAGAATTTGCGGACCTACCCCGATTTGTTACTGTCAAATGACCCCAGTGTCACCAAACTGACAAGTGCGCGTGGAAGGTTGCAGCTACCCTACCTTAATACGCAGAACCAAGGAGGCAAAACAAAATTTCGTTTGAAATATAAAGATCATCAACCTCTTTCTCTCTGTCTCTCCACCGCCCTCTCGACAAGTCTATCTCAAGCAAGATAACAAAAAAACTGAAACTATGTTATGGCGTTGTTACGCACTTATATACATATTCACCCAGTTCTGCCGACCAGTTTCCTGCTTGTCTTGGTGCAATCCTTCAGTGTGGTCCTTATTGTGTTTCTCTCTTTCTCTATATGCATAGTAAATCATGTGAAATTGCCTTCTCGTTGGTTCCATTTTGATTTTGAGTTGTTAAACTGTTTTAAACCCATATATTTGGCCTTTCTGAAATCCTCCACATGGGTTCACCTGAAAATAGGCTACCGCTACGAAAGCCAAGTGTTTTGATAATGTTTTTCTTCCAGAGGTAACCCAAAAGTTCCCCATTGAAACTCATGCGCGAAATCACCATCATTCAATCCCAGTATAATTTTCATTAAAGCCCTACTCAATCCCAAAAGAATCCCATCAAACTCTATCTAAATCCCATGAAATCCAAATTAATCCAAATTTAACCCTAATAAACTCACAATGAACTTCAATTAAATCCCACTAAAACCCATTAAAGTTCCTTAAAATCACCAAGAAATCCCACAAAATCTACCCTTTTTGTTGCTTAACTCCGTGTTGAAACACCGCGTTGAGTGTTTCGCCAGCGCCTCCGCCATACTGGCGATGACCAGCAGGTCTCGCTTTCGGTTGGCTTCCTGCCAAGCCTCAGGTGGACCACAGCACATTTTTCATGTATATGCGAACATAAATGTGAAAAGTACGTTTGATGTTCTAACCATCTATCTATCATTATCTATCTATCATTATCTATCTATCTATCTGTCTGTCTGTCTGTCTGTCTGTCTATCTATCTCTCTATCTACCTATCTGCCTGTCTATCTATCTATCTATCTATCTGTCTGTCTAACTATCTTTCTATCTATCTATCTGCCTGTCTATCTATCTATCTATCTAACTATTTATCTGTATATCTATCTATCTGTCTGTCTGTCTATCTATCTATCTTTCTATTTATCTATTTATCTTTCTATCTACCTATCTGCCCGTCTATCTATCTATCTATCTATCTATTTATCTTTCTATCTATCTATCTGCCCGTCTATCTATCTATTTATCTATCTATCTATCTATTAATCGTTCTATCTATCTATCTGCTCGTCTATCTATCTATCTATCTATTTATCTATCTATCTATCTATCTATCTAATCTAATCTAATCTAATCTAATCTATCTAATCTATCTATCTATCTATCTATCTATCTACCTATCTACCTATATATATATATATATCTACCTACATGCCTAGATTTAGAGAAAATAGTGAATATATATATATATATATTTCTTTATTTTTCTATCGATGTAATGCTGAAACAAACTATTGATCATGTAATTAATACATAGTGGACACACCTATCATCATCTATCTATGAAAGGATATCTTCTTATTGATTTTACAGTACAGTTTCTGATTTTACCTTAAAATATCCATTTTCAATGCATTATCTATCTTTTAAATGTCATCCTCAATGACAGTGGCAGTGCCTCGTTCCGTGCTCCACTGCGGCTGGGCCACGTGTTTGTCCACCTCCTGCGGCAGCTCATCCGCCTCGCTGTGGCGCTCGCGAAGGTCCGCGGCCATCCTCAAAGCTGATGATTTCACTGGATGAGTTGTTTATATGTGATGTGTATAATGTGTACTATATGAGATCTATCTATATATATATACTATTATATAGATTTGTTTATGATTAATACAGTAAATATATATATATATATATATATGTGTGTGTTTATATGTACTATACATATGTCATCAAATATGTATGAAAACATATGCATTATTGTGCAGGTGTGTATTTTATCATATATAGAGAGATAGATAAACTGGCCGATGAATGGATATTATTCAATAGGTATGAGGATAAAAGAATATAAAATTCATATTATACAGCATACGTGTGTGTGTGTTACCCTTGTTGTAGAACTATAGTATATACATCCTGTTGAGAGGGATCAGGGACATTGCCATCAGCGAAGCTTTGGCTGAGATGACTTGGTCCAGAGGCGGTAAGCTAGCAGCAGCACACGTTTCTCATGATTTAAAGCTGGGTGCCTTTCTGCACATTTCTTCTTGCACCCCTTCCTAGCAAAGCAAACATGGATCCTAGATGACCTTACCCTCTGGTAATCAAACACTGGAAAACCCACCATCTACGAATGAATTTTCACTCAAACTTCCAATCATAGGGGCAGACCATGTTTGACGACACTGCAGGGTAATCGTGTTTGAAACTGTTGAAAACCAGCATCCACTTGTTGCCAGAGATCACGCCCGTTCCAATCTTGGTCCAGTGGCAGAAAGGCAGCACGGACCACGAAGTCCAGCAGGAAAGAGCTCATCGTGGCCTCGGTCATATTATTGGCTAGTCTATATATCGTTATTAATTCCCATTGAATCCACGTTTTCTATATTTTTCTTAGATATATGATATATTATATGATATATCATGATGAATCCCCACATTGATGATCAAAAATCACCTCAAAGCCACATCTTCGACCCATGGCGTCAGTGCCCATCGGTGCCATAGCAGTCATGCGGCGGAGTCCTTCGCGAGGGCAGCCACGGTGAAGAGCAACTCCCTGGCGGCACAAATGGGGGACGTCTTGGATTCTGGATACCCTCTGGTAAACTAACATAGCTATTGAAACTTGCCATTTATAGTGAGTTGTCCCATAAAAATGGTGATTTTCCATAGTTATGTAAACGTTTACCCAGAGAGTAATGGTGGCTAACAGTGGCTAATCGCGGCTAATGGGATAGATCCAATACTACACTACTAGGTACGGGGCCATAAGGAGCAACAAGATAGGTTTCTGTTGGTTTAGTTCACTTTGTTCACTCTGGCTTGGTGAAGATGTACCCCACACCTAGGTTGGGTTATAAATGTTATAAACCAAGTTTAATAACCGAGGGGCCGGGCAATTGCATCCACAGGATAAAAAGTAGTGTACATCAACGAAACCCAAATGATCGATGAATTTCATATGCATCAAATTTTGCCAACATGCTTCGTCGAGACCATCCCTAGCATGAATAGTGATTCGCAAACACATCCCTATGGGTAAAAGCCCTGGTGCCCATGTGAATCCCAAATAGCTGGCAAATGGATGTTCAGTTCATCCTAAAACAAAACAATGGTATATTATTGAGGTAGTGATCCATCATGATCCATCTTCATTTTGAGTTTCACCCAGTGGTCGGCTAATCAAGGAAATGGGGATGTACCAAGTACCAGCCAGCAATGATTACATCCCACCTCCAAAGTCAAATAAGTTAAATGGCGACACCAAGGTTGCTGAATGGTTACGCAATGGGGCTGAAGAGTTTTAATGTATGGCCCAGGTGAATGAAGAAGAAGGAACCCATGGAGATTTCCCAAAATTCTTCGTCAAGGGAAACAACAAAACAACAACTAAGAACTGTTGGTTGCTATTTTGGTGACCGGTCTGGGAAGGAAATCTGACAAGCACATCATATTGATGGGTGAACTTGCTAATTCCATGTTCTTTTGTTGGAACAAAAAATGCTAAATCCATCTAAATCCTATGTTAATAGCTTCAACCGTGCCCAATTTCATGCCAATTCCCAGCGCTGTTGAAACAACACACCATCTTTTTTTTCGTTTCATTTTCTCCGCATATTTCTAAAAGAATTCCAAGACGTCACCTGAACACTTCGGCTAAAAAGAACTAAACCAAGCCCCAACGTCGGCACCTGGTGACCTCACGTTGCTCCACTGAGGAGACCTAACAGGGAAAGAAAGCAATGCTGATTGGATCATTGAACCTTCAACGTCCAGTGGAACGATGTCCACTGTTGAAGCCGCTAAGCCCAGCTCGTGCCGTGTGTGATGACCACTGAGAACTTCCAGGGCAAAAGTTTCCAGTGTCCAGTCTTCAGGGTGACTTGCAAGAGGGCCAGGTCCACAGCCGAGTTCCCGTCAAGTAGTGGGTCGGTCTGTTAGATTTGGCGTCAGCGAAACACAAAACCTGAGCTGCCACCACTGCTCCATTGGCCTCCTGGGGAAACTAGCGCCCCGTCCCCAGTACCATTGAAACTCAACTTGCTGAAAGACCAAAGCCAGACAAAAGCGCCGTGCTTCTGCAACAAAACTGTTGTTACTGTAACAACCCACAGTCATGGTGGATTTACCAATGGGATCCAATGGGAAAAAATACATAGAACCTTCGGGAAATCTACGTATATCAGGGCTTTGTGGGATGAAAGTGCTTGGGATATTTAACAGCAATGGTTACCGATTGCCAATAAGTGGTTGAATAAACTGATGATAGCGGAAGAGCCAAATAGCTGGCATTTAAGTTTGCCCAGAAATGGGCTACAACGTCGTAGGCCCCACAAACCATCCCCAATGACTCAAATGACTTACCACACGACATCGATTGGATTTCAAAAACCCAACTGAAGGTCGATAACTAATTGGCTTTTGCGTACGGGGGATTGCATCCTGGTAAATAATTATTGGTACTGCTATAATCTCAGAATACAATTTACCATGAAAACAAAATTCAGGACAATAATTTGCCAATGGTTCCCCCGGATCCTGACAATGGTTAAGCATGCTTTGCCTAATCCAACAGTGTCATGCACCATGATCAAATGAGTGAAGATGATATGTGGTTTTTCCCAATGTTATATGTTTTCCCCACAGCTGGGGAATGCATTTTGGTTCAAAATACCTTCAGGAAACCACCGATTGAGCACTATCAAGTCGAGGTATGTGCCCCAAATGCACCGACTAAAGCAACATGATCCCAAGTGAGTTCAAAAAGATAATGTCAACCCCGGATTGATAAACCCTGGTTGAGTACAGTAATTGTGGTTCCCCCAAATAGTAACAAATGGCTACTGAAATGGTACACCATGCTGGGACCGGGACTTATCGGTTCTTGGATTTGAGACCGTGCAACTAGAGATATTGGAACCCATTCATGAACCCATCAAAAATCACTACCAAGAAAAAGGGCCGGTGTTACAACCCGAGACGAACCACAAACCTCTGGATGTTTGTTGGAACTTCCGGATTTTCGCTGAAGAAAGTACGTTGAATTTGATTTCAAAATATGTCAGACATTTTTGACAATTGACAATTCGGCACGTGGCATACCGCTATCTGTCTCTCTATAATTCATTAAAAAAAACATGTATGGCAAAGTGGATTAAACAAATGTATGAATGCCAGCAGCCAATAAGTATTGAATATCAACAGGAGGCAACCTCATGAACAAATGTATAAAGCCCCGGTTCCTCTCATCAAATTTCCACCAACCATTCACCAGCCATACTTCCCCAGGGGGCCCCCAGGGCCCCTGCGAAGCTGCATTTTTGCAGATGCCGTGGCACGTCGGACAGCTTGCAGCGCACCTGTGCATGGGACTCCTGTCCAGCCTTGGCGAGAAGGGTGACTTTCGGGGAGTGCAGTTCCAGTTTGGACATACATACACACACATATGTATATATATATATATACATGTCATATCTATCTATTTATCTATTTATCTATTTATCTATTTATCTATCTATCTATCTATCTATCTATCTAAGTATCTATCTAATTATCTATCTAATTATCTATCTAATTATCTATTTATCTATCTATCTATCTATCTACCTATCTTTCTAGCTATCTATCTATCTATCTATCTATCTATTTATCGATCTATCGATCTATCGATCAATCGATCTATCGATCTATCGATCTATCGATCTATCTATCTATCTATCTAATAATAAATCTATCTATCTACAGTATCTATCTATCTAGCTATCTATCTATCTATTTGAATATATATATATATATATCAAACTATATATCGATCTAACAATCTATCTATCTAACTATATAAAAAAAAAATCTATCTATGTTTCTATCTCACTAACTAACTAACTAACAAACTAACTAAATAACAAACTAACTATCCATCTATCTATCTATCTATCTATCTCACTATCTATCTAAGAAAATATCTATCTATCTATCGATCTATCGATCAATCGATCTATCGATCTATCGATCTGACGATCTATCGATCTATCGATCGATCTATCGATCGATCTATCTATCTATATATCTATCTATATATCTATCTATCTATCTAACTATCTATCTAACTATCTATCTATTTGTCAAGCTATCTGTATATATTATCAAACTATATGTAATTCTATCTATCTAACTGTCTATCTATTTATATATATATATATATATATGTCTAACCAACAATATCTCTAACAATCTATCCATCTATCTATCTATGTATCTATCTATCTATCTATCAGTCTATCTATCTATTGGTCTATACATCTAACTATTTATCAATCTAATTATCCATCTATCTATCAAACTATCTATCTATCTAACTATCTATCTATCTATCTGTCTAACTGGTTACCTCTCTATCTATCTAACTATCGACCTATCTATCCATCTATCATTCTATCTATCTATCTAACTTTATATTTATCGAACTATCTATCTACATAAATATCTATCTATCCATCTAACTATATATCTATCTATCTATCTATCTATCTATCGATCCAACTATCTATCTATCTAACTATCTATCTATCCGTCAAAATGTCTATCTATTCCAAGCTATCTATCTATCAACCCATCTATCTATCTAACTATATATAAAACTATCTATCTAACTAACTATCTATCTAACTATCTATCTACCTAACTATCTATCTATCTATCTATCCATCAAGATGTCAATATGTTTCAAACTATCTATCTATCAACATATCTATAAATCTAACTATCTATCTATCTAACTACTTTTCCTATCTAGCTATCTATCTGTCTAACTATCTATCTATCTATCTGACTATCTAGCTATCTATCTGTCTGCCCAACGATCTACATCTCTATCTATCTAACTAACTATCTACCTATCTAACTATCAATTTCACTATTGATCTATTCATCTATCAAACTATCTACCTATCTATCTATCTATCTATCTATCTGTTTATCTATCCAACTATCTATTTAGCTAACTATCTATTTAGCTAACTATCTATCTATCTATCTATCTATCTATCTATCTATCTATTAATCGTTCTATCTATCTATCTGCTCGTCTATCTATCTATCTGCTCGTCTATCTATCTATCTATTTATCTATCTATCTATTTATCTATCTATCTGTCTCTGTCTGTGTCTCCTTCTCTGTCTCTGTCTCTGTCTCTGTGTCTGTCTGTCTATCTACCTGTATCTCAATTATAGTGTGTATATTTACATATATATATATGTGTGTGTATATTAAAAAAAAACATATATATATATATATATATTGCACACGGGCTCTGAGTCTGAGGGGCGGCTATGCGAAGCCCCGTCTAGTCCAAACGAGAAATCTCTGCTTGTCAAGAGCTTCACAATAGATTAATTAGCTGGGCCACGACCACATATACTGTACAAACCTCCAGATTCATAGAAGAGTTGGACAGCTGAAATATTATGGAGGAAACATGATGACATTCCCAATATATAAAAAAATAACAAATGTTCCAAACCACCAACCAGATAATCTATAGTATCCTGGAAGCACCTTTTGGATCCATTTGAAAACCAACCCTTCACGGTTGCGCGGCGCCGAGTTGCTGCCTCTAGTTGCCTTCCAATGGGCAGGTGTGGGAGGGTGCATTGACCACCCACATTGGCTAGCACCGAAACATAGCGATGCACCTGACACCGATGGGAGTTTCATGATCTATATGGAACATGTGCTAAGCATTTTGGCATGACAATAGCAAACATACTTGTGTATAACAAGGTAGAAGAGTGAAAATATGTCATCATTTTATTGAATTCAAGCACTTAGCCGCAGAAAGCGTTTGACTTCACTTGGGATCAAGTAGGGTTGAAACGCTACATGATGGCATCGAAATTCATTTAAAATTATGAATATGTGATTTTCTCCCGCTGAAATTCATCCAAAAATTAGCATCGCGGCATTGCCATATCAGACTATAGTGATTTGACATACACATATATATATAACTTAAGAATCACAAACCTATAAATTTGTAGGTTTCATATGAAAAGACAGTCTTTTGATGCTTGGGTGAGCAAACGCTCGGCTTTTCCTTTACTGCTCAATAAAGTTGGAGCTACCCAAAGGTCAAAACGACTTTGTCAATTCATGTCAATTCCATGCAGCCCCGCCTACAGCTAGGAAAACCGGCAAACGGCTCTTTTAGAAGGAATGGCATTGGATAGCCGAACGGAGGACTGCTAACTTCGATTGAAATGAATGGCGAAGTTCCAACATGATAGATTAGCCAGCAATAGTCATAGTCTCATCAGTTCAAGTTAATGGTCCACTTGTGTCTTTTTTGATAGGTGTCAGGTTTTAGGAGAAGCGTCTGCATAGCTTTCTTGGGACAATATGCCTTACCAACTCTTATTCCACTATCAACACGCTGCATGAGAATAGGGTTCATTTGGCAACACCTTTTCAATCCCATTTTGAACTTTTTGATTGAACAAAATCATTGCTTTGACGATTTTGATGGGAACCCGTAGAAAACCCGTAGTAAAGTGCAGGGAACCCGTGGATACCCGTTAAAACATGTTCTAAAAAAAAACTGGGCCATCCAACCCATAGAAAACCCGTAGCAACCCGTAGAAAAAAAAGGAGTACTGAGGGTCTCGCAGCGGGCCTCACTGAACGGCATTTTTTTGCAATTTTCCAATTCCAAAATAATTGAAGCTACATCACCCGATACGTGAAGAGCGTGTTCACACGTCCAGCGCGGCCAAAAGTCACGCGCAAGTTTCTGGTGGTGCAAATGGTTGACTGATGCAACTCAATTATGTTGCGGGCTTGCATGATGGCACATACTTGGGCCCCAGGTTCATGTTAGGCTTTGTACACGCTCAGGCATTTGGCCACAAGAAGCGGAAGGTTCATTAGGACAGTCCCCGCCCTCCCTGTCCTTTGATCCCTTTTCCATGTTGGTAGAAGAACCAACGATCTCCCTTGTCTGGAGCTGCGCCACTCTACAAGATGGCTTTCAGTGTTAGTGATCTCTACGTTTTCTGAACGTATATAGCTTCAAATAGAACAAATCACTTTACCAAGAGACATCCAAAACCCCGGGTTTTTGTCGAAAACCCCGTCTTTTTGTATGGGTCCTACGTTTTTGTAGGTTTTTGATTCTCAAGGTATGTATATGTATTCTGATAACGACATGATGATAAACTATATAATATGTTAAGTTATATATAATATATGTTTTTTTCTAGGGTCCGATTAATGAGGACGGGTTACTTTAATTCTCACCGAAAGGAGCACAGTAGGAGTGCTCTTAGCTGCGAACAGCTCATCTGTAGCACCACTAGCTGATTTCACCCGTACCCGGTCTCCGCAGCCAGGAAGACAAGGATAATTGTCATAGGCTATGTAGGGCTCACTGTCATTGTACCACCGCTTATAGGCCAGCAGAAATTTCCTGATTGGCATCCCAAAAGATGACCTTCGGGGGGCGACATCCGTTTTTGTGGCCCTTTGGGCACCAAAAAATTGACAATGGATAACGAAAGATCTGGAAACTTTCCAAACATTGGAGTCTCCTCCTATGCATTCTTCCCAGCCTCATCTTTGTTGCTTATCAAGGATATGTGAGCAAAGGGGGGTTTGCACCGTGTCCCCATTCGAATCCCATGAAACCATCATTTTTAATGGTTATAAACCACAATTTTCCCAGCTGGTCAACTCATCCGGGCATGTTGAGCCCCAAAGGATATCACGTCAAAGTCAAACCCTACCAAAACAGCGGGTAAATTCATGCAAAATACAGATGTAAATTCCGATGTAAATTCCGCATCTATAGTTTTTCCATATTTGGCCACGGGGCTAATGGCCCCCACGAGAGATAATTCCGGACTATTCCACCGTCCTGGCTAATTCAAGCAAAAACATGACCTTCAGCAAATCCATGCCCATGGAACCAGCAATGAACAGCAATGTACTTCCACAAAATATTGAACTTACGGATACCCTCTGGTAAACTAACATATATTTAACTATGGAAAATCACCATGCTATTAATGGGTAAATCCACTATAACATCTATAACATGGCTATTTTCAATAGCTTTTTCTATGTTTACCAGAGGGTATATTGGGCAACTGTTGCTCGATGGCCCTGGACATCCAATTCCTCATAGTCAAAACCGTCGGCGTTGTTGAAACGGAACTTCGTCGACGTCTAAACGCCTGGAATCCACCTAATCTAGTCATTTTTTGTATCAATATATCCACCTCCTCTTCCCCATCATGTGCTGGTGACTCATTCCCCACCATTTGCTGGTCACTCCTTCGGCTTGAATCCCCATGTCTGTGTGTTGAATCACCAATTTCAATGAAAAACGCTACACATCTGCCAGATTCTGCCAGTACAAACGCGCCAAGTTGCAGGAATCGCTTCAGGCAACCTGAACAATACGCTGTGCTCTCGAAAATAGCTAGAGCCATTCGGTTATTGGTTGTAGTACTATCCAGGATGTCTGCAAAAGTGGTAAATCAATCATGGTCTGTCTGTCGAGAATGAAGTGTAAAACCTAAGATAAAGTAATGAGCAGATCATAGTAGATCAGGGCAAAATCGATGGCTAAAAAATGGACCATAGAGTAAAGCTGCTTGCATGTGACAGTGATGGCTGAGATATGGACTTGTACATGTCAAAACCCAAGGAACCCAGCGAACTATCAGCTCATGGCCCCAGATCCAAACACGCCCTCACTTGAAGAAGGAAACCGTGAAAACTGCCTATTTCCAATGGACAATTCATCTTCCCATCCCAATTTCTCAGGTGTTTTTCGTTTCCCATCCCTGCCTTTTTCCCAGTGCTTCAGACTGGAAGTTTCAGTGCTCAACAGCTTGAGGTGTCCGAAGGATAACAGCAAGGTTAGCACGTAGATTCCCTGCGCCGTTGGCGATCGATCTCCACAGTCCAACCATGGATGTGCCATGCCAAATCATGTGCTTACATCATCCTTGAGCTATGGTGATTTTAACATGGAAAAAACGCCAACAAGTTCACCCATTGGCCCATTGGCAGAAAATGAAGAATTAAGAGACAAACAAATCTACATATACATATGGCAAAACATGGTATGTAAATGTTACATGGATCATGGATGATCATGGATCAGTCGCCCTCCAGGACCTCAACTGAGGTCCTAGGGCCCACTATGGCACCGCCCCATGGGTCTGAAAACATGAAACTCTTTAAAAATCCCATGGTTTGTTGTCATGCTGAGTCATGCTTCCCATGTTTTTTGACCATTTTGGGGGGTACTTCCCCATTGACTCAGCTGTATGACCTGCTTAGGTCCCTGGGCGCCTGCAGGCTGGCCATGAGGATGACCTAACAGGGCAGGATGGGCTAAGCAGCAAAGCAATCATGGCTATAGATGCCCCGAAACAAAGGTCCATATTAGACCAGGAAATGAAAAAAAAACCTTCACTCAGGGCAAACATGTACTTTAACTCATGAAACATGCATATCAAAGCGAAATCCACCCAATCAATTGCAATGTTCCTATTGTATCACAGTGGCTCCAATTACCCAACTTTGAGTAATCATGCCTCCATGTTTCGTTGAGGGTAAATTACCCTGATTTCTGCCAGGCGGAATGCTTTTGCCGTGGGTAACAAGAAACACAACAGCTGTTTGGCTTGAGACACGTCACCAACTTCCACATATCGTATCTCGCATCCCTATGCTGTTGTTGTTTTTTCTTGCACCCACCTGTCCATCAACTAGGCTTCTGCCATTCTTGGTTACGCTCGTTATGTTCACTGGCTCTGCATCTCTATCTATAGTTGTCTGCCTGTAACACCTCTGCGTTCATTGTCATGACCCCTGCGTTCATTCCTTTTTCACCCCTTTCAGTCGATTCCAGGGTCATGTTGCAAACCTGGTAGTATACATCATATTGTTGCAGGTCTCCATACTGTTCTGCACGTTGGTACGGATACTTCATCATACATCCGAAACGAGATATCAGGCCCCGTGCTGATGGTTTTCCATATATACCTTGATCTCTGCTGCTTGGTCATTTTGGTTTTTGCTGCTGGAAATTATCCAAATTGGTGATATCCTTCTGTAATCCTGGCTGACCATGCAAAATCCACCGTTTGCATCCACTCGCATATACATATATATATATATATATACGTATGTGTATATATAACAGGGGTTGCTTATGCACCTTAGCCTGGAGCAAAGGATTTAAGCCAAGATTTGGGATAGAATCCAGCTGGTCTGAGACCAAAGGGCCCTGGATAGAATCCCTGGCTTGACCCCACGGTAAAAACAATGCAAAATATAAAAAAAAAATAGCAAAGGGTTTTGGAGATAAAATCCAAAGGCTTGAGATAACCCAACGAGTGATCAGAAAGAATATGTTAGAGATAGAATCCCTGGGCCGTTGTCGGAAAACGCGGAAAACGGGCCCGAGGACTTCGACCCCAAAACGGGGAGGTACAACGGGAAAACACAACGGGAAAACAACAACGGGAGACCCAAAGGGGGGAAAACACAACGGGGAAATGGTTCAAAATGAGAAATGTCAGTTTTATATATTTTTTTAAAAAAAAGAAAAAGCTGCTTTTGAAACATATTGAAATATTAAAATTGTGCATATGTGCTTTTTTTATATTTTTTAAAAATGATTTCTTTCAATAAATTATACCCAGAATCCATATATGATCCATATATAAATCACCAAACATTCCAAACCATTGCCGGAAATAAAATCCAAGGTTTGAGGTGTTGGAATTCCCAAGGTCACCAAGATGAAATCCCATGAGCTGAGATTTGGCATTTTATTAACTAGGCCAAGGATGCTGAAGATAAAATCCAAGGTCTGACAAACAAGCATAGATATATCATAGAAATAAAATCCCTTGGTCTAGCATCCAACATCTTCTCATTGTTTGAAGCCGTGCTCTGGATAAAATCCATGGGTCAAACATCAAATTTTCCCTGGCTGAAATCCCTAAAAAGGTTTGAAGACTTTAACTCGAGGCTCCAGCCTAGGGATTTCAGCCAGGCATACCAGACGGGTGTTATATATATATATATGTATATATATGTGTGTATATATATATATATGCATGTGTGTGTATGATATATTATCATATATTTCTTATAGTTTTTTGACTAGATATTTTGCTCCTACGGTTTCCTTGTATATGTTTCCTTCCACCATTTGTGGGAGTTCGGGACAATGCATTTCAATGCATTTCAGCCCCAAAGACTGCCGTGAAGTAACAGGGATCATGAACCAAACATTGGGCATACGGTAGACCACATATGTATCCATATGTACCATTGCAGGATTCTTTGTGAAAACTTCTGGTCAAACATGGCTGGGAAATCATCCATTTTGTTCCATGGATGTTCTTCCCATTGAAGGCTCCATGACTCCATATGTAGAAAAGGGCCTTTCCCAGCCATCAACTGAATGGGAAAGTCCCGACCGTTATAGAATCATATAGAATCAAATCGAATCACATATCCCATCATTAAACATCACTAAACCATACGTTTGCTTGCTTTCCGAATGGTAAAAAGGAAAAAAAACTCTCAATCCATGAAGGTTGATGAAACCGAGTCGCCGTCGTCTCAGGTAACAGCCAGTTCTGCAAGGAGATCATACAAAGGAAGGCAGAACACAGCAGAACCAGCAAATGCCTCGCTTCGTTCAGTTGCAAATACCGATTTGAAATCAACTTTCTCCGTTCAAGCTGGTCTCTTAAGCCAAGAATATGCACCAAACATATCACCATATATCACCAAACATGGCCTTAAAATCAAATGTATGGTCAAGTTCGCTTCCAAATGCGAGTTTCCTGCTGTTGTGACTTTCATCCGCAAGGAGGGAAAAGCTGGTAGTACCCCTTCAAACATTGACATGGATTCCAAAAATGACCATGTATTGTGGATTATCAAAAAACATCAAAAACATCCTAATGATCCTTTGATGGAGCTGCAAAAAGAGAATAAAACCATATCCTCCACAGTATCACTGGGTTTTTGAACATCTAAGAACTTTGCAAAACGAAAATTCGATTGCAACCACAATTGCCATGATTTGATCGATTTTCACATCCTATTTTCCTTAACTTATGACTAAGTCCGACATGGGCCAATGGGGCCCCAGCATACCATCCTGGATGGGGGTCACCTTTGGAAGAGGGTCGTCCTCACGTCATCCAGTCACAAAGCCTGCCACGATGGACCACGACCGAGGCACTTGATTTCCAGTCGAATCCTGAGCGGATCACACATCTATGTAGATCATCAATCTGTACACACATTACCCTCGGTCCAATTAAAGAGTTCTTAATTCTTACCATAACTATAACTATAGTAACTATTGATTAGTACGGGTTATCAAACAAAGCTATTCAACATGGCGAAACTATAGATGATTTGAGATGATTTACCCATGAAACATGGTGCTTATCCAGAGTTATGTTAAATTACCACAAGGTAAAAAAAAATAATGTGGCGCACACACTGTCAAGCATAGTGAAGAACATCATATGCACTGTGCACTAAAGACTAAAGCCAATTTAAGCATATCAAATCAGATAAGCATGTGTAAAAAATGAAATGATGTGCTCCCTCATCTCATAGACTCGCACAAAACATGAAATGCCTGGAAACCTCCGATACATATACACTGCTAGCATCTGCTAGCACTTCTGCTTCCCCAAGTGCAGGCATTTCAATATGAAACTGTGTGTCACTGCGCCTGTGGTTTCTTCATCCTGGGTTCATGTTATTTGTCTTCTCAAAATCCGTTCTTATCTTATCCGTTCTTTTCATCTGAGTCGATGGATTGGTTTAATAGAGACTCCAGAGACCACACTTTGAACCTGCAAATATAAAAATATATGTAGGGATTTCCCGCTAAAATTTTCCCATCATCCAATCCTGGGAGTGAGTTTTTCCACTGACACATCTCCAGGTCCAAACCCTGCAGCACTGCCCGCCCAGTCAGTGAATATGAACACAGCCCCCGAAAACCGGTATATTTGATGAAAATCCCAAGCCAAAAAATCATATTGAAGACCTCCATTTTTTTATGGTCCCAATGTGGTTTCATCCCCTACATCTAGCATGTTTTACGGGGGTGTTTACATTGGAGGGCAGGGGCTATAGGTATTGGGTAAAATACTTGTATAATAGTATCAGTATAATTATGTAACATATGATCAATTATGATCATATAATATATGCACGTAATTAAATATGGTATTGACGCAAAAGCAGATCCTCACCTCAGCAACCCAGCAAGGGACAAGAGATCGAACCAGCGATGATCGAACGGCCGCCATGTCACGTGGCACAGCATGGCGGCCAAAGAAACCTCGGAAAAGGTGTCATCTTTTGCCATGTTCAGTCATCTGCTGTCACCAAAGACACCAAGGCACACAAACAATGAGGAAGCACTCTTGCACTGCAGAGAAAGGGACTGCCTGCAGCTGTTTGTCATCATCCAGGCCCCAACCCGATGTCCGGTACGCCCGTTCCAAGGGTTTGTTCCGCTGGGTCGATGTCTAATCGGCCGTCTAGTCAGTTCCCCTTGAATCAACCTCGGCTGCGAGCCGCGATCGCCACCTCAATCACGATGAAGAGGAACTTCTGCAAGCAGACCACCACCTGACACGCTACTCTTGGAAGTAGCTTCTGCAATGAAACGTTGCCATGATTTGCAATGTATAAAATGCATGTAAATGATTCCAACAGTGGGGATATCTAGGAGTTCCATGCTGAAGTCGTGGCAATGCTTTTCTTGTGCCACTTGGATGGATGCCAGCATCTGTTCTTCATGGCTTGGTAAAACACAGAACAATGGTGGTGTTCCATTGCGAACTATGTTAATGTTACCAAAGAGTATAGGAAAGTATCCATCCCTATTTACAGTAATATACAATCAAACATGCAGGTGTCCTAGCCAGCCATCTTGATCTTAGATTCACCTTTTCAAATTCCAAGCAATAAACAGCTCCAAAGAAAACCGTGCATTGAATCTAATCATTCAAAAGCTCCCAGTCATTCCGGATGGTTTTTGCAGTGATAGTCTGGAAATCCGATAAATGAAGTTATGATTGTGCAATGATCACAAAAATGATTAAAGGATATCCCATGACAATTACGCAAAAGTGTGTCCAAAAATAGGATAACCCCAAAATCCAAAGGTTGTTCATCATGTTTCCAATACAATATGTTATTTGGGTGATGCATATATATATAATATACATATCAATTGTTAAATACACACGCACCTTAAATACCCTGCTGGTAAACACACAAGCGCACAAATACACACATATCATATTGTTATTTGTAGTATTAATTCCTCTATACCCTCAATGATGCCCAATATATATATATATATATATCTGGTTGGTGGTTTCAACCCCTCTGAAAAATATTGGTCAAACCACCAAACATATATATATATAATATATATATAATATATATATATATCGCGTTATCTTGATGCTTTTGTGATGGTTTTCCCATACTCCCTCCTGGGAGTCAGCATGGGCCTCCCACCACCAGCAGGAGGTGTTGTAGCCCAGCAACATGATCCCGTAAGGCCTGGCGGACCACGTTGAGGTTTCCAAAGTCATGGGGGTTACCCCAATAGCTGGAGAACAATTACAATGGAACATTATTGATGATCCAATAGATGATCCACATGTAAAAATACAATGGACAAAAATGCTGGCTCACTAAAATTGATGGTTTATAATGGAAAAAACATATTATATAACATAGTAACATGAATGATTTGGAGGTTCCGCTATTTTAGGAGACCTCCATATGTAGCTTTCTGGCTTTGAATCTTTGATCCATCCGTATCCATCCCCAATTCATGGCAGGTCAGGCAAGGACACCCGCTGAGGATTTCGGGTAAAACCATGTTTTGCAGGGACAATTTCCCACATATAACAGAAAACTATGGCATCATGGAAGAGATTCCGAGGCAGCTTACAGTGCCGGAGGGAGTAATATACTAGCCCTCATGAGGTGTCGTGAGCAGTTTCAACCCAAGTTAACCAACCGCTGGGTGGTTCAATTGGGAGTCTTCCAAACTTTATATCTTGGATTTGCTAAACGCCCCCGAAACACAAAATGTTCCCTATGGATTAATCCATTAGGAAAGTAAATCACCTTAAACAATCCCACGATATGATAACCTAGAATCAGTCAATGGTGACTTTTTTTGGTGTGTGGCCCTCCCAATCAACAATGTCATTTTTTTGACAATAGGGCTGGACTGGTATACCTTTGAGATCACAGCCAGGACTGGGTTGTAAAGAGGAGGGTGAATACCCCTCTATTTTCATCAGCCAACAAGTAGGATGGGTAATTTATGCCAATGGTCAATGTTTCTTCTTACCTTCTGGTATATAATTTATCGTGATGGGAAATCGACCATGAGCATCTGATTTACGAATACAATATGGCCATGTAATCATTTCATGGCAAACTGTCAAAAATAATCTGAGGGTATATGGGTGTGACTAAAATAAAAAAAGGCAATGTATACGATGTATAACCTCCCAAACAAAAATTGTGAAAATGATGATCAAACTTTGGATACCATATATAATGGGTGTCTTAGCTTCAAACTGGCCTTCTGAAGCTGGCGTCCATGCTTCTGCGCTGGTACAGCTGAAACCTTGAAACTTGGACCATGGCTGGCATGGCCTGGAAGTATCATGCCATCCCACCGTTCAGAGGATTTCACCATGAAGAAATTGGAAGTTCATCAACAAAACATGATTGACATTTGGTTCAACATGCTTTAACCATCACAAGCATGAGGGATGAACATGGTTCAACCATCCTGAGAGGAGACAATAATTATCAGCCAGTGTAATATCCCATATTGTTAGTGAAACAATAATAAGTTTATTATTGTTTTGACCAAAAAATCATCGTTGGGAGTCCAATGTGCTGCCAGGGAGCCAGCAAAAGAATGGCCACATCGTCCAGAGAGATCCGGCCAACAGGGAGAGCAAGAGCAAGGGCTGCCTAGGCACCCGGATGGCCATCGGTCACACAAAAACGAATTCGTTCCTGTTTGCCCAGCTACACCGATGCTACAATGGAGGCCTTGCACCGCTTTGTCCATATGCTCCATGGAAGAGTGACCAACAGAAACCTCAAAAATGTTGATAAATGTTCCATACATGGAGCTTATGGGTAAATTGAAGTGCCTCAAAAACCAAAGATTGAATACCATGTTGTCGGGTCAAGACCAGTGAAGAAAGATTGACTTTGGTAGTTTCACAGGTTAACAGGTCGGATGTCCATGAAAGTCTTCGCTTTGTGGATCATATTCCTATTGAAAATTGAAGTTGCCCAAGGCAAAATGATGAATTGTTGGCTAGCATTGCAATCCTGCAGTGGGACAGTGGAAAAGACCTACAATTATGTAACATAATATATATATATATAAATTAAGAATGTATATAATTGCATTTGACAAACACATGTACACACAGTCATTTATATATATATATATTAATTAAGATTGTATATAGTTGCATTTGACAAACACATGTACACACAGTCATTTATATATATATATATATATATATTGTATATATATATATATTGTGTATGTATGTAACACAATACATGTTGGCCAAAGTAAACCAGCCAGGTTGCGACAGGTCGCATTCCAAGACCCCGTTGCTGTACATAACCTGGGATATTTCAATGGACCACTAAAAAAGGAGCTTAACGTGTGACCAGAATGCTTCTTTGACAGTACCTTGAAAATCTTGAAATCCAGGTGCTTTGTAATTGATGTTGGTTGATGCTGACTTGCACACTTTGACTTTTGTCAAGATATTCTGTTCGAAGGCGCTTGTTCAAAGCTTGCGGGTGAACACATACGTTTATTTTTTTATCTGTGGAAACCTACGGCAGGAGCATGCAAAAGTAGCAGGGTAGTGTGCATCAATCGTCACGCCAAGAAATGAACACCACAATTGCCTCATTTTAAACCACCATCGACTACACTCTCGTGTTCTTAGCAGAGACTCCCTATAAGCAGCCCGCATGGCCCGCATGCTCCAAGAATTATACTATTTCACAACTGCGCAGTTTCGTTGCTAAACCACCGCATGGTTGCATGGCCACATCAAAGACAAAAAGTATAAACCATATTGAAACCAATATATCATGTACCAGATTAACCAGAGTAATCCATATGTTATCAATTGTACAATAAATAAAATTGAAACATTTAACATATGTTGAACCAATATGGCCATGGATCCATGCCCTGGCAGCCCTAGCACCTGGGATGAGGATGGGTTAATGGTACGTTTACTGGTACAATACATTTACAGGTATGCTGCAATGCATCCTGGAGGAAAATAACATATCAATGTAGCTCGCGTTTTCCTCCCCCTACAAGGTGAATGATTTACAATGTATGTGTTTTAAGCCATAGACATCCCAGTTTAAAATCATCTTACCAAACTAATTCACATCATATAAACCCAATAAGTTACCATTCAAATCCTCTTACAAAAAAAACATGACGCCTCGCACGTGTCCTTGCAACTCCAAGACACCGTACCTGGCATCGGAACGGCCGCGGCCCCCAGTCGCTGACAGTGCAAGGTGCTGAAGCACCGTCTTGCGGCGGGAAACCAGAAGAAGTACCTGGTTGAACTGCTGGAACACCATTCAAACATCCAAGTTTGGGATGGTTTAGGATGGTTTGCTCGGAGGTAAACCCAATAATACACCATCCCAATGAGGCTTAATAAAAGTGGCTATATTGTCCCTTTCTGGAACGATGTATGCCAAACAAAAACACTATGGAAATACTGGTCTTCCGTTCAGAAATGATCCTACAAACCCTGGATTTTCCGTAGCTATGTGGGTTTACTCGAGGATAGGATGGTTTGCAAAGTTGTCACCATAAAACCTCCAAAATTAAGATTCGCAACGCTCCAAACTCGAATTCACCACAAAATGTCTGACCCTTGAGATCCGTGTTTGAATATATATATATATATATATATATATGTATGTATGTATGTATGTATGTACGTATATGTACAAATAAGCATGTATACATATGAACATATGTATATATACATTTGTACATACACGCATGTATACATAATAAAACAAATTTCATTACATTACATTACATCACATCACAAAACATTACACTTATTTGTGTATATATATATATACACATAATTATACATACGTATACATATTTACATCTACATGTGCATGTACATACATTAGATATCCTGGCCACAAAATGGTCCAAAATATCCCCCCGTGCAGGGATCGTCCCAGGGCCTTTTTGTCGATGTTTTTTGATTTCGGGGAAAACTCAGCCGAAAACCAGTAGGGTTCTAACAAACATGACCAAACAAACTATAAGGGATCCTCCCAAATTTTCCCTTATATAAACCAGTTTTTGGACTCTACCTGGGGACTGTGGATAGTCAAGTCAAACTTAAGAACCTATCCCTACATCAAACATGGTGTTACGCCCATATCATGAGCTACCCTCCGGTAATCAAAATCCAACATGGCTGTAATATCACATTCATAGACGATTTTCCGATCAAAATGCCCATCTATAGTGAATTTCCAGGCTAGCCATGATTGATTAACGCGGGGTTCATTGCCAGGAGATGCCAGGAAACATCACGAAGCACGGCCCCTGTCCAAGGTGCAACAAGCATGTCCGCAGCGGAACCGTCTCGGTCCAGAAGCGCAGGAGGTCGAGTTTGCCTTAGCTCTAACCAAAGGACTTCACCCATGGAAAATGGGCAATGAAACCACACAAATATGCAATTAATGAGCAACACACCAACAGGGATCTATCCAACAAAAATTGAGATATATGCTATACCCAACACAATTGATCTGGAGAAACTAGAACAAAAACATCACCAGCCCCGCGCAGCTGAAATAAAGCCACTTGGGGATACTTACCCCAATCACAGCCAGACTGCAGTGATGATTGTTAATGCATTTACCCTCTGCTACTCAAGCGTGGCAAGATGTGGCAATGGAAAATCCCCTTTGAATGAAGGTCTTAATGGGCGAAATATCTATATAATTAGGGTGGATTTAGATTGCTTTGCTTACTGTCCGGAGAGTATACCGATTGAACCAAAAAAAACAGTGAACCAATGACAAAGCATCCGCCAAGGTCAAACAAACCTGGAACCGCAGTTGCAAGCAACAGATCTTCACTTTGACACCTGACCCACGCCGTCCTTGCACGACGGCATCCTATACGATATGCACGTCAGTACTTGGAGGTCCGCAACAATTAATTAATTAATTAACTAATTAATTAATTAACTAATTAATTAATTAATTATACTCAGTGATTAACAAGCGTGACAGACCAGGTTAATAACTGGGTCACATCCCCATCAGACTGAGCTCTTTCATATGGTAATTACCCACTTACAATTCCTCTGCCGCACATCTAAGTAAGAAAACCTAAAGCCCGAGAGAAATCAATCATGGCTAGCTGGGAAATCCCCGAACTATGGGTTTATAGCTGGGAACATCATCGAACGGGCCAGGCGCAGCCATGTTATCCCAACACACACACACACATATATATATATGTATTGAAATATTTATATATATATATATACAATAAATATATCTATATATATATATATGAATATATATATATATATACAAATTATATATACATATTATTATAAATATTTAAATTTGTATATATATATACATATATAGTTATAAACATATATATATATATAACAGTATAACAAATATATACATATATAAATAAATACATTAATATATATTAATATATGTATATTAAAATAAATATATATTAATGTATATATATATATGTATAGATTTAAACATATATACATTAATGTGTATATTTATACAGACATTAATATTAATATATTGATATATACATTAATATATATATATATATATATATATATATATAGTTGAATACATATATATACTGAAAACATATATATAAACAATAATACAAATGAATATAAACATTTATAAATATCTCTAAATATAAATATGCATAAATATGAATATATATATATATATATTCCATATACATAAATAAATATATATATATATGAATAAATATATATATATATATATTTATATTTACATCTATCTATCTATCTATCTATATGTATGTACCATTATTTTCCAGTATATCCAGCCATAATATATTCCATAACACTCCCATAAGTCCCATCATATCATGGAGATTTGTTACAAATAAATCACAATCCCAACAAATTCCATATATTTGTTACAACATACTTTGAATATATTCCCAACAAGTTGTGTTTGTGTTTGTAATAATTTAAATATATTTTGTTTGTGCTTGTAAGAATTTATATCCCAACAAGTCCAACCAATATTCCCACACAATATCCCATCATAATCATATCCCATGAAATATCTCATGATAAACAGCCATAATGAGCCATCATTTATAGCTGGGAAATCTTTCCGAGCGGCTGAAAAGGCGGGGGATGAAGAGGATCGGGCTTAATAAGCAGCAACCTGGCGTTCTGCATGCCAGAGAACTGGTGGATGCAACCTTGAAGCAACCTCTATAAATGATTTCATGTATATATATATATACATGTATAATAACATTACATAACCTACTGTGATGCACAATGAAAAAGGCCCAGAAACCACGCGCAAATGGACGAAGAACTCGTTGATGATGAGCAACAGACAGGGGCACTATTTAAATCTTGGAAGTGTCACCATTTTCGGAAAGGTCCTGTTACTATAACTACATCATCAAGGGCGTATGCCTCCTCAGTTGATCTTTCTGTGTTTTTGAGATGTAATTACTGTAGCCGTAGCCTTTTGTAACTTAAATTAGCTTTTACTTATATAGCATAAGATGCATCATGCAACATAGCGGCGCTATTTCAAAACGGTTCAATATCACACGAGCGACTTCTGTGACCCTGCTATGCCAGTTTACAAGAGGCCCCAGGAGCTTTCAACTGCGCCAGGTGGTCGATTCAGCGATTTAGATCCGTGACTATCTAGATTGAGGGTGCTGGATCATTACGCTAACAAAAAATCAAGGACAAACTACATTGAAGGCAATCAAATTGATGGGAAATTTCATGAACTGGATGCTTGTCGGCCACGAAGCTGCTGCACTAACACAAGTATTTGATCCTTGTTCTCTGCGGCCGCTGCAGCTGCCCTGATTAAACAGCATGGCCACTTCATGCCACTTCCAATCGGCGAAACCTTGTCTTCCACACCATTTTTTGGGGTTTGAAGTTCCAAGTGGACGGTTCAAGGATTTGCCATCCCGCCGCTTTCAATCTGCTGCTATTTCCGCTTCAAAAGGAAAGCTCCCGCACAAAAGAAATCCCACCAAATTCCAATGTCATAGGGGAACTGCCAATCAAAATCACTGGATGATTATTTGATATCATGGGATCTGTCCACCCAGCCTACATGAAATTGATCATCGGCACGATTTTCAAATTATCCGAATGGGTATCCACACGTCTCCCGGTGACATTTAAGTTGACATTTCGCCAAAAAAAAGGTTGGTTGTTTGCCAAAGCCCGCCATATCGATATGTGAAACCTGGATTTTCCACACAGCACCAAGGAGCAAAAGCTCCCCAACATGGATCGGGTCCTGAGGGCCAGCAGCTTGGGATGAAATCTGAGGATCAAGGAAGGGGAACATTGCGAAGAATATTGCATATATATATATAGTAAAAAAACAATAATAATAATAAAAACAAGAATAATAAATAATAGTAATAACAATAATAATAACAATAATAATAATAATAAATAAAAATAATAATAACAATAATAATAACAATAATAATAATAAATAATAAAAACAATAACAATAACAAAAACAATAATAATAACAACAAAATTGATAAATAATAATGATAATATAATGTAATAAAATAAAATAAAATATAATAATATAATATAATATAATATAATATATATATATTATAAAAATATATTATATATATATTATATATATATATTAAAAATATATCTGGGAACTTATATTAAATTATCATATTTCACTAACCTGACATGTTGGGCCATTTGGGATGATTCCCCTTATTAACCATGATTTCAGGTTTCGGGAGAACAGTGAGGTCGTTATAATATGTTATAATTTAGGTATGGCCCCTGGAGTGAATTCTCATCAGTTCAACTGGCCCAATGCTAGATACGCCTTGGTAATTTAACAGCGCCATGGAAGATGGCCATCAATGCCATTTACATAAATCACGTACCTATTATTATTAAAATGAAATTTCTTTTTCTCCCCCCATAGCTAAGACGTTTTCCGGTTCTGGTAGCTGACCAAGCTTCGGGGGGGTGGAATGGACCCAGGCATTGCAATGCATCAGTGGCCAAGACAAGCCCCACAGCCTCCAAAATCGGCACTGGATCGGCACGGGGCTCACCGGGGCGAATCGACACAACCAACAAGAAGATCTAAGGGCGACTGTTAAATCCCCATGATAGATCTTACGAGGACAAATGAGGAGAAAAGTGACGGAGATACCTGGAACATCAATGGATGTGGCAAGATCCACATCAATTGAGAGTTCCCTCGAAATCAACCATGTTTCTTGGGGTTTGTTCCCTTGACCGCTATTGCTATTGACTATCTCTATTGGCTATCTCAGAAATATAGATTGACCAAATGCGGAATGACTTGAATACACGCACCCTGACACTTAGCAGCGCAGCTCAGTAATGTTGAGAGAAGTACTTTGGCAAACCCAACAATGAACCATCCTAGTATCCAAGCTAAACAACCACAATGGGGGTCCTTTTCAAATCATACAAAACAACATGTGTATAACGGGAATAGCTTATTCTTGGATTTACCTCACCAGAACAATGCCTGGGATCAGCACCACTTCCAACAGTATCCATGACTCCCTCCTAAAGGATAGAGATGGTTCCCACGGGGGGGATTCGGAAACCGCCATCTACACTAGCGAAAATCTCCGGAATCTTCCTGCCCGAAATGGATCAGAATGGTGATTTCAAAGAAAAAGTCATGTTAACAAATGATAACGGAACGGGATTTTGGTGGTCCCCCAGTATCAATCCAACTCAACATTTGTCAGTTCTATTGTTTCTGGTGTTTCTGTGCAGGCTATGGTTAAACCATCAAGCGTTATTTTCACCTGTCCCACAAGTGATCTAAGATCTATTGCCTTCACCTTCACCACGAAGTTTCCCACAGCAAAACCAGCAGGTCAACAGATATGATATCGGGATGTTGTATTAACAGTCATGCATATCACATACTTATATATATATATACAGTTAATAACTATCCAATTCATATCAGATATCTTAATTGATATTACTGTAATGCAAAACAGTCAAACCAATTCAAACGGCTACGGCTTTTCCAGAAATAGGATATACACAATTTATGAAAAGTTAATTGCAATTCTAGCGGGGTAAAGTATCGAAACATCTCCAAGATCAATCTCAATCAAGCAATGGATTTAAAATGATCCCTGCATATATATATATAGTTTGTGATCGCATAGGACACGCTGGCTGGTGCCTACTTCAGCATGTGACACTATTTTCCAGCTGCTGGTCACAAGCGAAGAAAATCCTATACAGCATTATATACATATAATCGAGGTATCCCTGTTGAAATCGAGGAAGGCCCCAGTGGTTAAATTCTGCGTTTCAAGTGCAACATATATTCCAACTGGAATACACTGTGAGGTGCGCCTCACACTTAGTAACTCGATAATGACCTGCAGGTCGCTTTGTGCATCACAACTAATCATAACCAACAAATATACACATAGTGTATAAAGAAAAATCCTCAACATTACAACCATTTCCTAACTGGGATGCACGTCAAACTTCAAAAAGAACTTACATCTCAATTTGACATGCAATCCGGAGATATTGGCGCCTGCGTTCAACCATAAGGAACGTGGCAGCCAACTTTAACATCTTCAAACAGAACGAAACACACCAATGCACCGCCCGAGGCACCTAGAAACAAGACCCACATGGCAGAACAAATTAGGGACATTGTGTATGGAAACATGTATGGACATTGATCGTGGCCACAATGAAGTCTTGAAGAGCTCTGAATGTGAATCACCGTGAGTCTTGGTGCTGGGCTGATCCATGTTGGACCTGAAACCTTGGATTTTGGTCGGCGAATTCCTGTCCCCAAGGATCTCCAAGGTTTCAGATGTTGGATCCAGGCTGGGGCAAAAGTGGTGCCACCCGTTCCAGCTCTGTGGAACTCCGCTCTCACCGCCGGAAGGCGCTTTTGGGCCAGATTGCTGATGGCTGTTGCATCCATGTTTCACCGAGCCGAATACTGGTGCTGAAGAAGCAATCCCGATGAAATGACTAATCCCTTCCCCCCTAACATTAAACAGCCCCTTAGAAACCATGGTTTAGTAGAGAACTTCTCCACATAATTGGGACCATTTATGGGGTGTTTACTAGGCGATGGGATTAATCTTATCTGCTTGGTGGTTTCAAATCCTCGAGAAATATCAGCCGGTAAGGATCATCATCCCAGGTAAAATGGAATGATGCAAAAGAACGATGCCATTTCTGGATAACCTAGCCTGAGGGCCTTTGCGAATTTACCCACCTAAAATACCGTTATCATACAGCCATTCGTGGATGGTTCCCGCAATCAACTCATCATTCCAGTCAGGACGTGAGGTCATTTGCAATTCGTCCAGATAGATGTTCAACGATAATCCACCGTATTTCATGGTTATACCTCCACTATATTCCCACTACATTCTTAATTGGATAAGTATTAACTGTCTGATGATATACTACGTACTATATATGCATATGGTTATCAACTATTCGTGTTCTATATTGATATTTCAAACCACCGGCCACGTACGAAGCAATCCAGCCAGCTGTCATCTTCATGAATCAAAGATTCTGGAGCTACAACGCCTGGTCCAATGGAGGTACTGTACCATACAAGGATTCCAACAATTTACTGATTTCGATCATAGGAGGTACTGTTAATATGAACCATTAATATCTATACTGTAATGCAAAACAGTCAAACCAATTCAAACGGCTACGGCTTTTCCAGAAATAGGATATACACAATTTATGAAAAGTTAATTGCAATTCTAGTGGGGTAAAGTATCGAAACATCTCCAAGATCAATCTCAATCAACCAATGGATTTTAAATGATCCCTACATATATATATATGTATATATAGTTTGTGATCCAAATAACCCTGGCATAGGACACGCTGGCTGGTGCCTACTTCAGCATGTGACACTATTTTCCAGCTGCTGGTCACAAGCGAAGAAAATCCTATACAGCATTATATACATATAATCGAGGTATCCCTGTTGAAATCGAGGAAGGCCCCAGTGGTTAAATTCTGCGTTTCAAGTGCAACATATATTCCAACTGGAATACACTGTGAGGTGCGCCTCACACTTAGTAACTCGATAATGACCTGCAGGTCGCTTTGTGCATCACAACTAATCATAACCAACAAATATACACATAGTGTATAAAGAAAAATCCTCAACATTACAACCATTTCCTAACTGGGATGCACGTCAAACTTCAAAAAGAACTTACATCTCAATTTGACATGCAATCCGGAGATATCGGCGCCTGCGTTCAACCATAAGGAACGTGGCAGCCAACTTTAACATCTTCAAACAGAACGAAACACACCAACGCACCGCCCCAGGCACCTAGAAACAAGACCCACATGGCAGAACAAATTAGGGAAATTATGTATGGAAACATATGGAATTGTGTGGAAATGTATGGACATTGATCTTGGCCACAATGAAATCTTGAAGAGCTCTGAATGTGAATCACCGTGAGTCTTGGTGCCGGGCTGATCCATGTTGGACCTCAAACCTTGGATTTTGGTCGGCGAATTCCTCTCCCCAAGGATCTCCAAGGTTTCAGAGGTTGGATCCAGGCTGGGGCAACAGTAGGCGCTTTTTGGCCAGATTGCTGATGGCTGTTGCAGCCATGTTTCACCGGGTCGAATACTGGCGCTGAAGAAGCAATCCCGATGAAATGACTAATCCCTTCCCCCTAACATTAAACACCCCCTGGTTCCCCGCAATCAACTCATCATTCCAGTCAGGACGTGAGGTCATTTGCAATTCGTCCAGATAGATGTTCAACGATAATCCACCGTATTTCATGGTTATACCTCCACTATATTCCCACTACATTCTTAATTGGATAAGTATTAACTGTCTGATGATATACTACGTACTATATATGCATATGGTTATCAACTATTCGTGTTCTATATTGATATTTCAAACCACCGGCCACGTACGAAGCAATCCAGCCAGCTGTCATCTTCATGAATCAAAGATTCTGGAGCTACAACGCCTGGTCCAATGGAGGTACTGTACCATACAAGGATTCCAACAATTTACTGATTTCGATCATAGGAGGTACTGTTAATATGTACCAATTAATATCTACCAATTTCAGGATCCTAAAGTGTAGGTACTGTGCCATATTTCTGGCTATATTTTCGTGGGATATTCCCTGAAAAATAGGCCTAAAAAAATGGTAGGTACCTCCAATCAATCGGTTCCTGAAATGGCAATTGAATTAAGACATGTTTGTTTAAGACATGTCCCAATGTCCCCTGGAAATTAGAAAAAACAAATAGTCATCAATACCGGCCCCAGGGCTCCATTATTTTTTTTACCGCATCATTGTTTTCAACCCAAGGGAGCAAGGGAATCTTCCCATAAACCATTTTGGGAACTAAATGAGAACCCCAAACATATAATATTCCCAGTTGCATGTGGGTTAGATATGGGGTAATAAACCATTTACTAGCTGGAATGCACGTCCAAGTGCTTCAAATCAATTGGAAAAGTGGGCTGAGGTGTGAAGAGAAGCTTGGAATCTGAGGCGTCCTCTTTAGTGTTTAGGGAACCAGTATGTCCCAACAATATCCTTTGGAGACAAATACGCGGGAGTCTTGCAATACCTTTATGATCCATTCATCATCATTTACTGCTTGTGAAGGAGGTGGTCTGGCCGGTGAGCGGATAAATTAGATCAGACTCTCAAGGCCATTTTGGCATAGCTTCACCACCATTCCAATGATGCCGTGGCATGAGCTCCAACTTATGGAAATCTATGGTATGCTGCGGTATGCTCCAGCGATCTGTACGAACTGAACTCATGCAATGCAACATAAATAGGCACAGGAAGCACAGAAAGGACCTTCACATGCAAGGCGGCAGCCAAATGGCAATGTGCAAAAGGTTTGGGTTGATGAAAGTGCCCCCTGAAACCCTCTAGTAATCAAACATGGCAATGGAAAATCACGCATAGATGGGCATTCACATGGAAGAATCATTTTATACACACACACATATATATATAGTATGAGGCATTTTCCCGCCGGCCATGTTTGATTTCCAAACGGTAGTCCAAATTATATGGGACCCAGACATGAACAAATCCACAAATATACACGAACAAACAATGTTTTTTCCATGTGCGAAATCATAGTTTTATAGTCTTCAATCAGGCCCAGTTGTTCATGTTGTTGTGAAAAACCCAATGCAGACTGACAGGCAAACCCTTGCACCTCCACAGCTGCTGGTGGGCAATGGGGGCCATCATAAGGAAGCATGATCCCAATTCAACCAAAAGGGTGCTGTTTCTTTAAGCCCCGAATCATCTCCACCAATGGGTACTCAGTAACTACTCTCAATTAGCCAACAGGTCATCTTTCTGGCCTCAAAAGGTGCCACTATGCGGCCTCTGAACTTCGCGCGGAACACGACGATTGTCCGCTGTGGACCATAAAGGCGGTAAAAATTAGAACCGCTTCGAGAATAGCGCTGGTGCCACTATCAAACAAGCTGCGGGATTCTTCTCCCATGCTAGGCATGCCTTCTTATACATAAATATTGTGGAATATTATTTTGTAGATTCCCAGAATCAATGGATTGGTCTTTCAGGGGGCATTTGGAGGACATCATTGATCTTAGCATGAAAAACATAAGTTTTGTGTAATGTTCCTTTTAACCAATTATGAGAACCGAGCAACAGAATTAAGGTGCCAGTGTCAACTAAATACAGATCGTTTTCAACGACGATTCTGGCCCAGAGAATTGGATGTTTGAATATTCAAAGAGCGAGCTGACACACACACACACGCGCACAAAGAAAAACCGCTTGAACCAATCGAAATTGGTAGTTTACCCAACTTTATGAAGGATTTCTGATCAGGGCGTGATTGAGAATGATTTGGCATGCCCCACAACTGCGAACTCTAATCATTGGTATGTTAACAGGTTATTCTCCAGTGCATTTGGGGTATACCGACGCGTCCCACTTTCAGACACACCGCATAAATCAACATATTTACAGCAATTTACTGTATCACGAGCCCCTGGGAAAGCAGCCCCCAAGCAGCGGAGCGTGGCACAATTTTGAAAGTTATCATGCATCATGGGATGGTTTCAAAACCAACAGCGAACTTGCTCCCTGAATTGGTGGCAATTTTCGTGGAGCTTGGACGATGGATGATTAGAAAAGGTAATTTAATCTATCTAGATCCCCTGGGGTAAACCTAGAACTCCAAATGGACCTTGATGACATAGCTGTATGACATGCAAGTTTCAGGGTCCTTACCAAAGGTCACTCCCCCACTAATTGGGGTCATCAACCCCTAAGAATTGGGTTCATTACTTGGAACATCCCACGGATCGTAGCAGGTTATATAATAACCCTGGTGAACGTAAGACTCCCAACAGGGTTATCCGATATATGAGTGGACTAACGGCCGTTTCTTTGTGGGATGAGATGATTCTCCAAGTAGGCCTCCAGTGTGGGGGGTTTACCTTTCAAGGAAAAGCTGACCCCAAGATGTCCCAAATTTCACCGACATGGGAAAAACAATGAGGTCAATTCCAACTCCGCAAGGCTGTAGCCTAAACACATGCATAAGTGCACGATAACTATTAAATGCATACATGTTGATATAAAAACAAACACACGCACACACGTGTATATACACACGCGTGTATATATATATATACACACACACACGTGTCTGTATGTATGTATATATATATAAATGGGCTCGTGTTCCGTGGTCCTACCCCCCCCAATGGTATGGGTCCCCAGCTAGCACCCCCTTCCCTTCTATTTGCAAGCTATTGGCAGCATTTCTGAAGTCCAGCCTCGTATTTGCTAGGTACATGCTACCTTTTAGACGACCTACGTAGCACACATACTCCCTCATAGTAACTACGTGATACCAATAGTAAATATACATATGCCATGTATCTACTCCCTATTTACCATATTTATATATATATATATACAATTATATACATATATATATATGTATTTAAATATTATATGTACATATTGAAAAATTGATATATACATATACGTATGTATGAATACACGCGCATAAATATAATATATAAATTCTGTATATATAAATATTATATATACATATGTAAACACATTGATATATACATATACATATGTATTATAAAAATAATGCATATATATATATACATACATGTATACATGCAAACATATCTAAATATATATATATGTATATTTATTTATTTACATATGCGTGTATATATTTAAATATATATAAAAATATTTAGAGAGAGATATAGATATATATATATATATATAAATATTTTCAAATACATTTGCATATCTAAATAAAAATATTTGCATAGATACATATACATGTATATGTGAATATATGTATATGCATATACATATGTACATGTATACATGCAAACATATAAATATATATGCATATATTGGCTTAATTAATTATTTATATATTTACACATGCGTGTAAATTTATATAGATAGATCGAATTTTACAAATACATATACGTGTATATATATATACATAGGTACAATACACAGATACATATACATGTAAATAAATATGTATATATATATATGCAAACGTATATTTACATGTGTATATATGTATGCGTAAATATATGCATTTACATATATATATATATATATACATGTAATTACATGTAATCATACATATTTATATATATACAAATATGTACATATATACACAAATATATATATATATATATATACACATATGTACATATTTTTATATATATATATATATATAAATCCAGCGTTCCAGCCCAGCCCGACAGTACCACACACCCACCACACCACAAGGGGGGGAGGGGGACAGTACTATGGCTGACCCATGACCATGGCCCGGAAAAGGTGGAACGCTAGATCATATATATATATATATATATGGTGCAGCATCGCTCCCCAGGGGATGGTCATGGAATTTCTGATGTATGGTATGTATTGAACTATTCCCCCTCCCCGTGTGGATGGGGTCTTGCTTCTGTCTTCCTGTCAAGGTCCGCCCTTTGTGGTGTGCACAGTGTATAAGTATGTAAAGTATACAGTAATATAAAGTATATGTAGCATTTAAATGTAAACTATGCAAAATATTGACAATATGAACAATATCAAAAATAAATACAGCAACTAAAGATAATGAAGTATGTAAAGAGCCTACACTACATATGGTATAGACAATGTATATATATATATATATATAGAATGAAACTATATATGCTATGAACGTTATTGATAATACATAATTTAGCATGTGTAATATATAATGTAAATTGCACAAATATATAGTACATAGGAGTGTCTCGTATAAAGTCTGAAGCACACAGGAGTTGAGGCTCCGAAGTGCTGCAAATAGCGTGTGAATGGGCAGTCTGGGGGCTGGTCTGGGAAACCTGTACCACGTGGGGGGACCAGCAACACGGGACACGGTACCATATCTACATCTATTATGAATATGTATACATGTACATTTATTGTATGTATATTGAATACATGTTGTATGCACTATATGCATCTATACAATATTCTCTTTATATAAATAAACATATTTCTATATACAAACATTCACAGAAAAAACTTTTTTTGTTAAACCGGTCTGGTCTAGGACGCTTGTGCCTCTTCGATTGGGTGAAATCAAATCGGCTACCGGACATTCTCCGAAGATATGTGCTACAACTCTCTCTGTGGGTGATTCTCCCGATCTTTCTTCATTGAGCCCTGACTGTTAGTTTGTAGAGGTAACATAAACTCTCCCCCAAATATCAAATATTCACCGATAAGGCACCCCAAAAAAGAACAAATCCAAAAGTAGGAGATAACACCAGGGAGGAGGGACGGTTTTTGAAACCATCACACGAATCGCAGTGCGATGGAATGCTCACATTTCTTCTTCAGAGAGGCATTCATTAACGCCCTGCAGCTCATGCCTCGCACGTCTGGGTGAGGAACTGTTGTCAAATCAAACTGGAAGGCCAACTGACATATATTTGACGCCACAAGGGCCGGAACGTCCCGAATTTTGAAGGGAACCGCAAGGTGATCCAGTTGCAGTAATATGTTGAAAGCCCTGTTTTAAGTAGGGGAAGTAGGGCTAGTCCAGTTATAACAGGGGTTAGAATCTACTTACTAACTGGGGCGAACCACCTACCAAATAACATCTTCAACGTCTTAGCCAAGGCGCTGATGTTTCTGAACTGGCTTTACCTAGGGCTGTGCTGCGAATGGCTGAAACATGCGGAAACCACAAAATTGTGTGGTTTGTACACGCGAACCCCCTGGTTATACCATATCTCAACCAGTAGCTAGGTGTCTGAAGAATAACGGATCCATTCCAAGAATATTGGCCAACTGCATGCAAAAAAAAACATTGATAACACATAGTCCATTGTCAAAAGTCCCGGTCACCAGCAAAAAGCACCAGCATCATCCTCATTTTAATCCTTGTCATTCCTGGTTCATTGAATTGTAGTATAATCCTTCTCCTCCTACTCATGTGTTATATATGAATGGACACAGCATCTACTAAAACACAAAATCGTGACACCGGAAGTGCATGGAATTCTGTCAAGATGCTGCTAGGATACATGATACATGCCCGAGCTTCGGCACTCAGAAATGTTTACACTTGGATGCAGCAAACTAGCGTAATAAGCGGACAGGAGAAAACTTCACAATGATGATCAAAATACATTGTCATAAATAAATGAAATCAATATACATACTGTAAAGATCAAAAAATGTAAATGTATAAATACGAAAACATATATACACATGTGTATATCACACATGAATCGTAGTACCCACACATGTATTCACATGTACATATATACATAAACGCAAAAAACACATCTTTGCATTTTGTAGTTTAAAGTTGTATATATATATATAGTACCCACACTTGTATTTACATATACATATACTTGTTATATATATATATATCTACACACACATATATATATATATATACATATACATATACATATACACATACATGTGCATGTACATGTACATGTACATGTACATGTACATGTACATACAACAACAACAACAACTACTACTACTACTACGACGACTACGACGACTACTACTACGATTACGACGACTACTACTATGATGACTACTACGACAAACGACTACTACGACGACTACGACTACTACTACGACTACGACTACGACAACAAGAACTACAACTACGACTACAACAGCTACAACTACAACTACACCTATAACCACAACAGCAGCAATGACTACAGCCACAACTACACTCCACCGTACACGACAACTCCAACTTCAACTCCACATCCAACTACAACTACAACGTCTACACTACACGGCAACTACAACTACAACTACCACTACCACTAAAACTGCAACTACAACTCCACTACTCTACTCTATATACACTACTCTACACTACACTCCACTTCAGCACACCCCACTACACTACCACTAATGTTGAGCTAGGATTAGAAAAAACAAATTAATCATACCCATTCTGTCCTCCGATTTTGGGACAATACTAAAGTCAATTAGGTGCCGTTTTCCCCCCTAATAACAGTTTCCGGCCCCCTAATTTATCATACCCCTCCGGGGTCCGTTGACCTTGTTGACCTATAGGGCGGGGGCTATTAGTCCGGGGTCAACACATTACACTACGACTACATCTACAAGTACTACAGCTACAACCACAACATTACAACTACAACTGCGACAACGTCAACTACAGCTACAATTACACTACAATTTGAACTAAAGCTACAACTACGTTACACGACACTACACTACACTTTGAGGTGACAACTGCAACCACACCAAAAACACAACTCCAACCAGCTTTCTGTCCATCAGCGGATTCGCTCTGCCATCCATGCATCACAACAACTCACCTCTCCTATAGTTTCCTATCTTTGAAACTTCCGCCGCCGCCTTGTGCGGTACTACTGGTATATAGTTTCAAAAAAACTATCTATCTTTCTATCTATCTATCTTCCTATCTATCTATATATGAATATTTCACATGAATAGTATTACCTACATGTATTTATATACATATGTATATATATAGTATTACAAGATATAAACAAGGAAACATTACTACATGTATGTAACAATGCAACATCATTTATTTCTTCACAGCATGTGCAATTGTACCGCCAGACATGGCTTCACCTGGCTTCACTTTCGTTTGTGGTAGGTGGAAATGGCATCGGACAATTTACCGCATTCAATCTTTCCCAATGAGTATGGTTCCTTAGCCTCAAGAGAACATGGCGAGTTATGGACAATGACTGAACATGACCCATTTCGATTGACGGCTCATCTATTCAACAGTGTGGTTGTCCGCTATGTTAAATCACCAGTGGGCAAATCCGGTCAATCCCATCCCACTTACCAAGATGCCAATCTCAGGCCATGCAGTTGCAAGCACAACTTCGCGGCACTGTCCGTGTTAGGTGGCTGAAAGGTAGAGACCTCCACGTGTCGGACTTCTACACACCTGCACAGCACATGGAAACCCAACTGCCCTCCGGTCATTTAACATAGAATTTGCCGAATAGGGGGTTGGAAGATATGTTTCAACTAAAAACTATTGTGGTATATCTTTTAGACGGCAAAAAAATCAAAAAGAAAGGTCTTGACTATCGACCTTCTCCAGCCTTTTCCCAGAAAAAGGCTAAACCTGCAAACACAATGTACCTGACAATGCAAACATTCAGAATGCAAGCAGCAGTGTCTGTATAGCCAGCGGGAACCTAACGCACACTTGAAAACGTATACTGGTCTACTCGGACCCTGAAAAAATCTATCAAGATAAAGACTTGACATTTAAATAAAGACAATACACACACATCCAGTTTAAAACCTGAAAATTCTTTGAAGTCGTACAGCGGTATGTAGCACATACCTGGAGAGTGAAGGTTCTTTCATGGAATTCACAGCCGGTAGGCCCCATCCGAAGGCCCATTTTGGCGGCTTAAACGGGGATCTAAAGATCCGATCCTTAAAGAGTGCCATACTTGGCCATGCATGAGGGGTCATCGTCAGTTTGTTTGTTGTTGTTGTTGTTGTTTTTTTAAGGGCTATATATATATATATAAATCCATATCTGATAACAAGCATATCTTAAACCAGCTCTGTGAGAGTAAAACCAGATATACTATGATACTTCAACAGTGTATAACTTGTCTGTTTATGTTTTATTTTGTGAAGGTCCATCATGTTCAACTCACCGAAGTGCGCGGAACCATCCAGTGCCTCTTGCAATCATCCTGCAATCTCAACCTGGGGCCGCGCCAGCCAATAAACTTATTCCTTTGTTTCTTTCTTGGAAACCAAAGGAAACTAAAGGAAAAACATAGAATCCACCCAGCCCAAACCAAAGGAAATCAAAGGATAGCAAAGGAAAAATTAGATAATCTAAGAACTGATTTTATCATATTTTAGTTCGTTCCTTTGTGTTCTTGTTGTTTCTGTTGGTTTCCACCCACAATCAAAAGCCATATTTTGGTGCAAAACCCATTCGTTGGACTGGAAAGGTTGACACTGTTAGCTTTTGGCCCATACCTTGGTGGAAACGTGGAACGCCTGTTACAAAAAACGCACTTGTACTAATAGGGGAAAAAACACATGAAAACCCAAAGGTTTTCAAAGGACAGGATATGGTGATCAAAGGAGAACATCGGATCATCTAAGGTAGCCCTGCTGTGAAGAATGCATGTTCCAGTGATGTTACTAAAGGGTTTCTATGAAGTTTAAAGAGCACACCCGCAGCAAAAACACATCACATACGGATCCTAGATTGTTGTTTTAGAAGTGGTTTGTTGATTTAATTGTTCCTTCAATTCAACCCTGCTGGGAAGTTCTCCAGCGCCTCCCACAGTTCAATCCAACCTTAAAAACAAATTGATTTGGGACCTTTGGGGGATCTTGGGGCAACCAGAAATCATACACGTTCTGGCCCCACGATCACAAAATTGGAATCAAAAGGAACAGTCGGACGATATAAAGCGCATAAACCATCATAAACCTCTGGACTCTGGAGTTTTCCGATGCCAACTTTGATTACATCAGGGTATATCGCCGGATGACCGGATGCCATCCCGAAGAGACACCATCAAGGGTCACCCCATGAGTTGCTACGACGATTTAGACATCAGCAAACATAACAAGGACACCAATCAGTTTTTTCTGTGTCTGGTTTTAGTTCCCCGTGCGAAATCATGTCGTAAGTTGCGGCTTTACGGATCCCAATCCCCCAATTATACACCATATGTACCTTATTTGAGTGATTATCAGCCACGCTGCCCTTTGGGCCCTTGGCGCTTGCTGCTAACTACCTACGGGCTTTGGTTGCTGCATCTTCACTTCAAGCCACGCTTGACAGGAACCCCTGCACACATGCAGGATAGATACACAACGAACATACACTGCTTTCGAAAACGGTACTCACATCACCCTGACAATCATGTTGAAACCATTTCCATCCATTTCCGTGATTTTCCGGGACTAGTTGCAGAAATTTACCTTCCAACCAGAGTTTCATCCTTGCAAAGCCCAACCTCTCATTTCAGCCGCACCCCAAGTAAGATCAATAAACGCTTGATCTGGGCAAATCAAACCAAAGTACATCTTCCCAAACATCATTTGCTGAGCCCTTTGGGAATGATTCACACTAGTCGAACCAAATATTCATATGTAGATAAAAGATAATACTAATTCATTTTATGTGCAACTAGTTTACCAATGCGGTTGAAACCATGTCCAAACCCAAACTGGACATCAACCATTTATCTTTGATGAGGTCACCTCCGCATAATTCCTGATTGAATCATACTGACAAACCAATATATATATATATATATCTCCCCCCAAGGGGTCAGACCCCGACATTTGTAGCTACAAACCGCGGGGTCTTGCAAAAAGCCTACAAAATGAATGGATGCAAGCAAACAAACTCCAAAATGGTAGGGCTTTGTGCATCAACCAGCTCTTTGCAGCACCCCTACATTTTGTAGGGAGGTATCTTTTTCCCAGACGTTTGATTTCTATCTTTTTCTGAGTATGAGTCTTGCTTGCATGCTTGGACCCTGATCCCCAAAAAAGGCATATTTCCCTGCGTTTTTCTCAATTGTCTTTAAGGAGCAACCCACCCTTTTTGCAAGGAACTGGGCTCAGTGACATTTGTGGCCTGTGTTTTTTCAATGTGGACAAAAAGTGAAGCGTTCATACCCCTTCTATCCGGGTTCAAATTGCCGGGGTGCACCTGTGCAACCGTTTTATAGCTACGATTCTTGGTGCGCCCATCTTTGAACTACAAAACCATGTTCACAACCCAAAAATGGCCTCTACAAAATGCAATGGCTTCGCCTGGCTTCTTGCAACAAATAAAAACGCTTTTTGTAGTAGCATCATTTTTGATCCCTTCAAAGACAGAAATGCTTTTTGTAGTGGTCCTTTTGGGGTACAAAATTCATAACCAAAAACGCACGCCCTCATTTTATAGCTCTTGACCGTTGGTTGATGGAGTTTCTTCTCCCTTTTCAATCCCGGTGTGCTTTCCAGGGGTGAAATTGTGCTGAGCACTTTGCAGATAAAGGACCAAGAACCAGCCTCATTGCTATAAAAGAACACCTTGGCCTACATGGGAAATGACTACAACTTGCAGAATTCAGCCACTACAAAAAAACACCAAAATCGAACGTCACGGGAGGACATGAGGCCTAACATGAGTTTTGGATGATCTGGGGATCTCCCCGCAGACTCTTCTACAAAAATGCTACACAGATCTATGATAGCCAAAACAAAGTGAGGTTCACTAGCTATCCCCGTGTGTTTTTTTGGGGTCAACTTGTGCCAAGATGACATCATGCCTGGTTGAACGAAAGTCTGAGCATGGATTCTTTGAACTTGGGTGAAATTCAACTATCGGACAAAAAAGAGCACAAACCTAGTAGATTTGTAAACACTTAGCTTGTAATCACCTAAAACAGTCAAAGCACCGCTCAGATTGTTTTTAACCATGATTGTCAAAGCTACAGAGCAACATAAAGGACCCAAAATGTACAGCTCAAATTTAGATGATTGATTCAGAACAAATGTGTCCCACACGGTTTCGCTTTAAATTATCTACAGACATGAACAGTGTTTTTCAAACTTTTTTGGGGGTCGCCTGGGGGGGACTCAATAGGTCCTACAAAACGCTTGTGCACGCGTGTTCTACTACAAAATGCAATGCGCATGACAAAGGTTATCCGGGAAACAAGGAGACCTGCCCTAGAAGGATCAAAGCAAAGCTGGCTGCTTCAAGGGGGGTTCCAAGAATCACCCTCTACAAGATGCCAATCACACGTTGAATCTCACTGTGTGGTTGAAAGGAACTGCATGGATTCTTTGAACTTGGGTGAAATTCGACTATTGGACTAACAAGAGCACGAGCCTAGTAGAGTTGGACACACATGATTGTAATCTCAATTCTAAGGTGAGGCAAAAGCATTGCTCAGAGATACTTCTACCATTCAGAGCTACGGAGCAACAAAAAGGATCTAAAACGTACAAGTTGAATTTCACATGATTTATTTAAAAACAAAATCTGTTCCCCTCCATTTTTCCTCTTACAAGTTCCTAGATTTAAACAAATGTCTTTAACGTAAAAAAAAAACATGCTATCAAAATATATGGTTTTGTCGCAAACCAGCAAGCACATGTTGACCCTTTTTGCAATGGCAATACTAAAAGGGATCGAATCACGCTAGCATTTCATAACTTCACTACATTAAAAAAAAACAGCGTTCCATCCAAAGCGCCCCTAAAAAGCGCTACAAAATGCCACTTGGTTTTTCAAAGCAATTGCCAAACAATTCACTAAAAAGTGCTACTTGGGCTTGCAAGATAGAGGCACAAAAAAACAAAAAAGTGCTAAAAGGAAACTCATGTTGGTTTTATGAATGAAATTCATGCCTATCCACAAAATGCTGACAGGCTTCTGCTACAAACTCCATTTCCTGACACCAGTCTGCATCACAATACCCTAATACTGCAAAATGGTATCCCCAGGAAAGTTGTTCATCAAAACTTCAATGTCCTATAAAATGTCATGCGCAACTACACGTTTTTTAATGTTAAGAACCCAGGGACCCCTACAAAATGCATAGCTCCAAATGTTTATATACTCAAAAAAAAACTGTTCCTACAAAATGCTATTCCCAACCACATGTTTTACTATAAAACAAGCTTGTTTTGCAGTTTTATAGCTTTCACAGGTGCATCCTTTCTGTAGTGGAAATTTCTTCCCGGATCCCCTTCTTCTTTTGTCCAAGATTTGTGTTGGAAATCCGGGCCGGCTCGGACAAGTGGCATGGCGTTGCATTTTGAGTTCTTAGTAGTTGCAACTCTGCTGCTGCTTATATTTGGGCTCACTATGGTTCACTGATATTTGCCGCCTTTTTTTAACAATGTAGACAACGAGTGAAGCGTTCATACCCGCCCATTTCGCCCAAGAGCTGTGATTGGAAAGCTAGGCTAACTCGGACAAGCGTATGAACTGTTTGTCTACATAGTAAAAAAAAGGCGGCAAATATCAGTGAGCCATGGTCATCCTATTTCCTCACAAAAAGGATGGGTTGCTCCTTACAGACAGCTGAGGGCTGAGTGAGAAGAACGCAGGGAAATGGCAAAGCAGCACCTAAACAAAACCGTGCCATTTTGTATGGAGAAATCATGAGAAATCTTTACTTGTCCATCCCCCTTGAAATTCACCCGAAAGAGTCAGGGCCCACTTCTTATAGCTATAATCTGGCCCTTGCAAAAAAAAATAAACCTACAGGATGAATGGGTGCAAGTAAAAAATAACGATACAAAATGGGACTGTTTTTGTTCATCAACCAACTTTTGCTCCACTTGACATGTTGTAGGAAGGTATATTTCGCCCAGATTGTTGATTTCTCTCTTATTCCGAATATGAGCCTTCCCTGCATGCTCGGACCCTGTGGCCCAAAAAAGGCATCATGTTGTAGGTCTCCCTGCGTTTTCCTCATTCAGCCCTCGATTGTCTGTCTTTAAGGAGCAACCCATCCTTTTTGTAAGGAAGTGGGCTCACTATGGCTCACTGATATTTGCTGCCTTTTTTACAATGTAGACAGACAAAGAGTGAAGCGCTCATACCCACCCATTTTGCCCAAAAGCTGTTTCGGAAAGCTAGGCTAACTCGGACAAGTGTATGAACGCTTCACACTTTGTCTACATTGTAAAAAAAAGGCGGCAAATATCAGTGAGCCATAGTGAGCCCATTTCCTTACAAAAAGGATGGGTTGCTCCTTCAAAACAATTGAAGGCTGAGCGGAAAATAACGCAGGGAAATAGCAGAGCAGCAGGTTCTTACAAAATGATGCCTTTTTTGGGCCACATGGTCCAGGCATGCAAGCAAGGCTCATATTCGGAATCAGAGAGAAATCAGAAATCTGGGCAAAACATACCTCCCTTCAAAATGATGTGCAGTTTGAGCTTTTTCCCAAAACTTTGCCATTTTGTATGGATATTTTTTTACCCGCCCCTACTCATTCTATAGGCTTTTGGCAAACCTCCCAGGTTTATACCTATCCAAGAAGGGTGGTCTGACCCCTTGGGGTGAATTTCAAGACCTTTCAAGGGGGATACTAGTAAGATCATGTAAGACCTCAAATCATTCGCCATGCCACTAGTCCGAATCAGCCTTGCTTTCCAACACAACTCTTGGGCAAAAAGATGCACGTTGCCTCACCCATCCTCATTCTACACATTGGGCTATTGAAACGTTTCCCATACAAAATGGCAGGGACTCAGGTTCCATGTGTTCCCCCAACTGCTGTGCACCTGCTCACATGGACTTTCATGATCTGTCATGCTGCCATGAGAACCCTAGCATTTTGTAGCCCAGCCATCTATTTCCCAAGTTTTGGTCGACACGGCTTCCCGCACTCATCGCTGTATCGATCTTTGATCCTACTCCATCTTACATTGTTGAGCCTGGGTATGACAGGTGCCAAGCCACTAAGTTCTAAGAGCAGGCCGCCACAGATTTTTATGGCGCCCCGAAACCCGAACAAATTCCAAAATGGAACTGCCCATGGACCCAAGTGGAAATTGGGGAGAGCAGGACACGTTCTTTGAAGGTCTGAATGGGCAAAATGCAAAATGCTCAAAAGAGACAACAGCTCAAATCTACCAAGAACAGCACAAATTTCCTACAAAATGACAATTGAAATCAAAAAAGGAATTCCTTACACAATGAATGGCCCCAACCCAGCCAAGTTTTCAAATTGCATTTTGAAATTGCTATATGATAGTGATTTTATGCGTAATTAAATCATCTATTTTATTGCTCTTACAATATGGCAAGGTGCAGGCAGGCTCCCTACAACATAGCCTCCGAAATGGGCCTTGAGCCCCTTCAAATTAGCACATGCTACAAAATGGCTGCTTCTTGAAAGTGATTTCCCACAAAATAACCCTAGAAATCGGGCTTATATGGGCCTGGAGGCCAGCCATTTCATAGATAAATTTCAATGGGGATCTAGCTATCTATCTAACTATCTATCTAGCTATCTAGCTATCTATTTATATCTATCTGTCTATCTATCTATCCATCCATCCATCCATCCATCTATATTTTATAAATATAATACATCTTACACATAATATTTGGTAAATGCCCAGGTCTGTGGCTCAACGGCTACATACTTCATATCTTCACTGTATTAACTTCCCTAGTGATAACGTATTACCACTGTAGATTTATACGCATTCTATAGCCCAATCATGCTCAATCTATATCGATTTTAACGGTTAAACATAGTTAAACTCCCGACCTCGAAGGTTTCCCCACCGCACCCACCATATGCAACTTGCCACAGGGACCTCATGTTCAGCAGCTCTCGGTAGCCGGATCCCTCTGCACGGGCTGCGAAGCTGACCAACTGGCTTCGGATGGTGCCCCAATCGGTGGGTTGCACTAGGCCTCAGGAAGTTTGATGGTTTGTTGGAATTTTGGTAGGTTGAGTACTCGAGCGATCGATCGATCGATCTATCTGTCTATCTATCTAACTATCTATCTGTCTGTCTATCTATCTTTCTTTCTATCTATCAATCTATGTTTCTATCATTGTCTATCTATCTATCTTTCTATCTATCCATCTATCTATCTATCTATCTATCTACCTATCTACCTATGTACGTGGGCGTGGTATATAAATAACATTATATAATTATAACTATATATATATATGTAATATAGTATATATATATATATGTGCGTTTTGTTTTTCAAGAAAGCTATAACCTCAACAAAACAAGCAGGCCACAAAACTGATTAAAACTGTGGGGAAGGGATGGGTTGTCTTTCAAGATTAACCCAGCGTTGCAATTCAACCGCAGTGACTGTTCCAAATTCAAGGCTAAGGGAGACAATTGGAAGACCACGTCTGCAAGACAAGCGCGAGACAACTGGGGACAAGTACAGGAGACAACATCTGAAGACAACATTGGGTGACAAATGGCAGGGATTTGAAAACAATACGGTAAGTAATGGTAAGATAAATTCTGGGAGACAGCTGGGAATTGTGAAATAAAATTGGGAGACAATTCGGAGACCGCATCTGGGAAACATGTGGGAGACAACGGGGAAACAACCGGGAGACAATGTGGAGACCAGCCACGGTTCCGTGACAAGTGGACAACAACTAGACAACAAGTGGAGAAACCTTGGAGGCAACTGGGGGACAACATCTGGGAAACCACATCGGGGAGACATCTGCGAGACAACTCGGTGACAAGTGGAAGACGTTTGGAGACCAGAGACCACTGGGTGGCAAGTGGAAAACAATTTAGAGACCATTGGAAGACATGCGTGGGGAAGGGGGGGAGCAGACGGGCCGATCCCTGCTTTGGAAGTTGAATAAGTGGAAAACACAGTGGGAAGCGCGGTGGGAGACAAGGTGGGAGACACAATATGGGAAACAATGCGGGAGACAAAGTCGAGCAAACACAGTGGGGGACAAGCTGTGAGACAAACGTTTCAGGTGGGAGGCACAATGGAAGACAAGCGGGGTGACAAAGTGGGAAACAGAGTGGGAAAGAAGGTGGGAAAGAAGGTGGGAGACACAGTGGGAGGCACAGTAGGAGACAACTGGGAGACAAGGTGGGACACAACGTGGCAAACAAGGTTTCAAGGTTCCAGACAAAGTGTCAGACACAGTGGAAAACAAGGTAGAAGACAGAGTTGGCAACACAATGGGAAACAAGGTGGTGGACACAGTGGGACACAAGCTTGGAGACAAGGTGCAGGCAAAGCAAGCTATCATCCAAGGATCCAGGCAATCCCAAAACGTTAGGCAACAAAGCGTGAAATCCAATCAAAAATCTGGGATGGTCAGGGAGAACAACTGCAGAAAACCTGCAATTCTCCATCCCAAGCCCCAATCAGTTTCTAACATTATCCTTTACCCTACCCTCTGGTAATCAAACATGGCTTGCAGGAAAATCCAACATTTATAGGCAAACAAGGTTTCAGAAACACGGTGGGAGACAACGAGGAAGACATAGGTGGAAAAAAGGTAGCCCAGGTAGAGGACAAAGTGGGGAACACAGTGGGAAACAAGGAGGGGGACACAGTGGGAGACAAAGTGGAGGAGACACAGTAGGGGACAAGCCGGGAGACAAGGAGGGAAACAAGGTGGGAAACATGTGGCAGAAAAGCTTCCACGGTTCCAGGTGGGAGACACAGTGGAAGAGAAGCTGGGTGACAAAGTGGGAAACAGAGTGGGAAAGAAGGTGGGAAAGAAGGTGGGAGACACAGTAGGAGACAACTGGGAGACAAGGTGGCAAACAAGGTTTCAAGGTTCCAGGTGGGAGAGGTGGTGGGGGAGAAAGTGGGAGACACAAGGGAAAACCAGGTGAGAGATAAGAAGTAGGAGACACAGTGGCAGACAATGTGGCAAGGTTCCAAGGTTCCAATGTTCTAGGTGGGTGACAAATGGGAAACACAGTGGGAAACACAGTGGGAGATAAGGTTCCAAGGTTCCCAGAACTCTGCGCATACATGCCAGAGGAGGGAGAAGTCGCGATACCACCTCCTGCTTCTAGAGATTGAAAAATATTGAAACCCAACAGCTTTCTGCTGTTCGGAATTTCGGAGAAACGCGGTCTGAAAAATGTCCCGGAGAAGTCTTTTAGATAAACACATGGCTGTCTGAGTTTTGATTGGCACACAGTTTGATTTAACCGGTTCAAAACCCTCGCCCCAACGACGCATGAAGGACCTGATGTTCCCAGAACCTCTAAGGTGTTGACCTTGGCTATGAACAAATCCTGCTGATGGTTGACCCATGCTTTCTCCCATCAACAAATGAAGATTTTCATTTATGACAATTCACAATTCCCCCATTCATTGGGTTTATTACCTTCTGAAGGCTGTCCAATGAGCATGTGGCTCTACGCTTCTCTATGTCATGCGTGCCATTGGTTGCATCACAGCTTGAATAATTTTCAGGTCGCTGAGCGGTTGCTGGTTTAATTAGTCACTGGGGACAATCATAGCTTTTTTTCACACCACCAGCCAGTTTAAATGTACGCCCTTGTTTGCTCTTGACAACGTCTCCCTCGTGCTTTTTGTTCTACTTCCACCTCTGCTAGTTTTCTCCACTTTTTCTGTCATACTACCAGTACCGCCTATATACATTGCAGTAATTGTATCTCCCGCACCTTTCACGGGTTGTTTCGATGGATCACCAACCCCCCCCCCACAAAACATATTTACATTCCAAGTGCCTGTACAGTAGCATTGTCCATAAAACCCATAAATGTCCAACCCCTGTGAAATCCAAGGACCCTTTGATCCCTGAAAACTTTTTCACCATTCTTTTTCTCAGCCACCAAACAAAAGGAAAACCAAGGGACGTCGCAAACTGGGCATCGTGGAGTCGATCTCTTGGCTGTGCCGCTGGAAACTGAGATGCGCCTGTTCCACGTCCAACAACGGTGACGTCGGATCCACCTAAAATTGGCAGGGCGGCTGGGAAGAGAAGGAGGCTTTCTCAGGCAATAAACTTCAATTAAACTGCAACTCTGATATTTTCTGGGGTGATTTATTTATGGTTATGGCTTGTGATTTTTTACCATGCTCTGTTACAGTAACACGATTTTACGCACGATTTGGTGCATTGGCGCACGAAGATTGCAGAAACAACGCGATATGGTGCACGAAAAAACGCAGAAAAAAACAAGATATGGCGCACGGAAAAACACACACAAAAAAAAACACGATATGGCGCACGAATAAACGCAGAAAAAAATATAGCGCACGGGAAAAACACACACACAAAAAAAAAAAACGATATGGTGCACGAAAAAACGCAGAAACAAACACGATATAGTGCGTGAAAAACAGAAAAAAAACACGATTTGGCGCACGAAGAAATAAACGAAACATGGCATGGGTGCGTGCAAAGATGTGTTTTTTCTGATGAAAAAATGTTGCTATATATTGAAGTTTTTCTTTGGAAAAAAGCAAAAAAAACACGATTTGAAGCACCATGTGGAGCACGATGGATTTAGATATTTTTCTATGCCCTTGGCGCAAGCAAAGAAAAAATGCCGCGCTGAGACAAGAAAAGCGAACATCTTGAAACTGTCATGTGTGATGTGTCACGACCAGAAATTGCTACAGTTGAGCTGGATGGACGGGCTTTGTCGCCCAAAATTTTCCTACGTGTTCCCAAACTGCGTAATCCTTTTTTGAAAAAAAGTGATTTCAAGCTGCACCAGTTGGGGGGTCTGTTTGGTAAGAAAACCTTTTACTGACTGTTACAGAGCAAGGAAAAGCCTCAAGTTATGGTAGTTTATGACATAGTTTATGGTGGCTTTTGGAAGCTCATAAGCTTGTCCTCACTGAGAAAATGCATCTTTTGATGTTCTTTGTTTTGTGTGACCGCGGTGAGCAATTGTGATTTGGATTGTTGAGCTAAAGATCACAAGACTTTTGGACCTGTGGTAAAGGGCTTACCAAGAACGGTGGCAAAGGATTTTGGGCCTCAATAGTTCTGATCACAGGTGCACTCATTTCTGGACAATATATTATAAGTATAAGGGAGGCTCCCCATGAGAATTAGATTTGGCTACTTGGACATAGAGTTTGGTAGTTGTTAGCAAACATCAAACATTCCAGTTTTCGCCTCCTTAATTCAACCCATTGTTGACGAAGAAGGTCAAAAAACCTTGGGCGAAGCCCCATTGGCACTCTTTGCGCCGTTAGGGCTGCTGGCGCCGCGCGCCCCCATGTGGGCAAATAGGGCGGTAGACTCCCGGTATAGACCCAAGTTTATAAATACGACAATTTTTTCCGAATGGGAATTTTGCAAACATGACCTTAATATCAGTTTGCAGCTGTAATTTCACAATAGGACTTTACCATATTCAGTCTATAATATATAAATGCTACCGGTAAAGGTGTTCAATCAGGTGCTCTTACAAGTCTCACTTTTGCCCCTTTGGGAATTCATATTAAAGTAGATCCTTTGGGATTGCACATTCTCATTAGTGTCTAGTGGTTTTGCAGTAGCGGCATTTAGATTCACTGTTGTCAACATTGAACAGTTGCTTTCGTCATGTTCCCAGAAAATGTAATGTTGCACCCTTGGTGGGTTTGCCATGGGAAAAATCTGAGCATCCCCACTAGCAAGGTCATCTCTTGCAAATCACTTGAAATCTGCAGCAACGAGTTCGCAGACACCTCAACAAAACCAGTGCTTGGGCCGCCGGACGTGGCGCCGCGGAAGACACATGGCACATACAATCGCTGGAATGATTAATGACCCTGGTTTCTGATGTTTCTGTGGTTGAGAACCGTTTCAAATTGTGGCCCTTCTCATCCCTATCCCTTATCCACGATATCTAAGTGTCAAAATTGCGGGTGCACCCTCGAAATTGGTGCTTTACTACCAAAAATTGCACTAATCTCGGTGAAACCGCCCAGGATTTCAAGGTGCCATGAAAACGACGATGCCTGAGACACTGTGGTGACGGAAGGTGCAAAACTCCTCAGCCAGGGAGGAGACTCCACTCATTTCCTCACCCTGGTTGATGAAGGGTGAATACCTTCAAAAAGGGACAACTTGCAAATAATAATGATCAAACGTACCCAATTAAACATTAACTTGTTAATCCCGTTGGATACACTAGTGTTCCCCGTCAACAAAAATGATTGATGTAAAACAATTAAATTACGTGGGATATGATACTCCTACATTCAACACCTTTATCTGTTCACCAATCACTGGTCGGTATCATGTTCTTGCTACACTTTACACACACACACGCACACACACACACCTATATCATAACTATATATATATATACATGTGTACGTATATCGGTGTGCGCGCGTTGGACCGAATCTCTCCTTGCTCCCGCGGTCCAGTACCAGTTGGCTTACCCGCTAATCTCAAATACTGTAGCCTTTCTCTGGCAAGTTGTATGCAAATTTTGATTTGTACAACCGCGATTCTACCCCATCTATAAAAACAAAACACAATAAATATACCTCAAAATCAACCTGCTCAACCGATGTTTACCCAGCGTATACCCATTCAACTAACGGCAAAATACAAAGCATAAATCTGCACCACGGAGGGAATCCCACCCACAATTTCCAACCGTTAGGTCGTTGTGATTTACCCAGAACAAACGGCGTCCATAGGGGGAAACAAATCCAACCCATTCAAAACCTATTATACCATAATAGCATAATTTTGGTGGATAAACTTATCCAAGAATCCTAGCTATTTCAGCGGGCAAACCTCGGGATTCGGTTTTGATTCATGGTTATCATGGTTGTTTGTAAAACCCCTCTATGGGTATGGCTCAAAACCTACTGCTCTGGTGTTCACAATCAGTTCTTAATGGTATAAATATATTGAAAAATGGTTAATGATTGGATAATAATATTTACCATGTCCATATCAATGGATTGGTTTGGGGAAAATCTTAACCGGAAACCATTGTTTTTCCATTGGCCATATGATGGTATTGAATAATTTTATCATTTTTTATCCATCACTAACAATTTTAAACATTTTAATTGTGAATAAACAGTTAAAAATTGGATAATCATGTTTAATAATAGGTAATGATGGGTTAATAATCGTTAATAAATGCTGTCATCTCCGTATAATTCCAAGACACTTTCCATCAAGCTCCGTGTGGCAGCTCGCTGTGTGTGCGTACGGGTGTTCATCGGCATCCTCTGTGCATATGACCTGGCTCGAGTGGCACCCTGGCTTTTGCAGCCACTGATACAATATGTAAATTAGATAATATGAAAACCATACACACTTATGTAGTAAAGCACGCGCATATATATATATATATATATATATATATCATGATTACACCATCCATCATTCACGAATCCATGGCGCTAGCAATTTTGCTGGTTCTAAGTTGGCTAATTCAAACCACCCTTCTCATTTTTCATCGATTTTGATCGTTAAATGATCTTTTTTGCCGCTGAAATCTGCACTGTTGGTGGTTAAGTCTCCATCCTCCAAACATCGCTGCCCCTTTGCCTCGGGCAAAGATCGTGTGTCGCAGTCTTCCCGCAGTGCAACCAGGTGATACGTTTCTTCGCCCAGCCTAATGTACAGGCCAAAGCAACAGCTAGGTCACCACTAAAACTTGCAATGCGACCTCAAAATGAACATATCATTTGGATCTTGTTGGATATTGTGGGACACTATGGGATTTGATGGGGTTTTAGTTTTTTGACTAGTTTTAATGAGGTTTGATGGGCTTTAATGGGTTATAAACCAATTTGTAACTGGCACCACCTTGCGGTTTGTTGTTGGAAAAGCAAACCGAAGAACTATTATCTGGTCGATTTTGGATCGTTCTTCCAGACAGAATGGAACTGGCCATAGGCCCCTTCAAGTTTCTTTTTTGACATGAACTAATTACCTAACGAGCATTGATCATCTCCGGTCGAATGGTGACTGCTGGTGATGGCTTCCAAGAACCGACACGGAATGGGACATTTACCAACCAACCGCTCATCAAGCATGAATCATCGTTGATACCTGACTACAGCAACAATCCCAACTTCAGACCCGTGACTGAAAAAGACAATGTTTGAGTTTGAGATTCAACCTCCCTAGATAAATCATGGAAACCATCCCCAAACAGCACAGGGGTGTCACCATCTAAGCCTAGCCTCTTTTGAAAAGGTTTGATGGCGGTTAAGTGGTTGGTGGTTTCAAGATGTTCCAACCACCTTGAAAAATTATCCTTGTCATTGGAAATAATTATCACATATCCACGGTGAATTCAAAAAACACAATTTGAAACCAATAGCGGTTAATGGAGGTTTCCCAAAACATCCAAGATTAGACCATTTAGATTCATTTAGCATTGAAACCAATGGTTTTCGGGATCCCCCATTTTAAGAAACCCTATTGGTACACCTTATCGGTACTCCTTCATGACACCTAGTGGGGGGTCAATTCCCGATCGGATCCGGTCGGGCCATATGGTCCACTGATGGTCCACTGATTGGCCCAGAGACTGGTGAGGTACATGAAAAAGGTCCACTCCAACTCGATAGCTGTTTGAACGCTTCCTTAGTAGCCATGGCGCTGGTGGGGGTCAGTGCCACGAAGGATCGGAGATTCAAAGGTAAGATGATGGCTATGTTAATGTTTTAATTATTTTCATTGGGGTTCAAGAGATTTCAAGAGGCCAATTGCGACCAATTCAATGGGGGTTGAATAGCTTCATGTACAACCATGGTTCAATGGCCCTATTAGCATCAAACATGGCTTGGTTTCCTGCATCGCCCCCAACTTACGGGTAGTCTTCCAACCCCCGGCTCATAGCCTACGGGTCCATCGATTTAGGGGATCGTATTATATGAAGACACGGCTCATGACAAGGGTGAACAAACGAACGGCATAATAAGTAAAAGTAAACAAATGGACCTGGAAATGGTGGGCTGCCTGGCATTCATGAAGACCGCTCATGTATGATGTCGGAATGTTGGGTTCTTAAAATGCAGGAATCTATCATGAATTACAAATGTTGATTTGATCAACCACAAGCAACCTCTATCTCTCCCTCTCTCTCCCTCTCTCTCCCTCTCTCTCCCTCCCTCTCTCTCTCTCTCTTTTTCGTTCTTTCTTTTTTTCTTTCTTTTGATTTTCCTCACTGGAGGGGCATGTGTGCACATATAACTATATACATTCACTCTCAGGCTCTCTGTGTAGATATATCTATTTACACATTTGGCCAGTGCATATATCAAGAAACAAATGAACGCACCATTTAAGTGATTAATAAACGAATATCGAAAGAACTAAAAGTGTTCGGACATGAACATATTTTGAAAGTTTACGGGCACCAATAAAATTACAGTAAAAAACAACATGAGAATGACAATCGCACGGTACTTTTGTCATCATTGTCATCCTCATTTTGCAGTCTGTTTTCCGAAATTTGGCATGGTCTATGATTGGTTTGTCATGTTTGTTGTGTAATTGTGTCTGTGTTTGTTACCACTTGTGTATACCCCAAACGGACATATTACACAATATCTACTATACTCTATATGCTGGATATATATTAAATAATTAAATATATATATAACTACCCCTCCCGGATAAATCAACTGTGTTATACATACACATGTTGGGTACACAGATGAACTCGTTACATGTAAGTTTGTCTTCCTGCAGTGACTCCGGGAAACTACATTTAAAAAAACAAATACAATGAAAAAGGAACATTATTCTAGAACAGGATGCAACCAATATGAGACAAACGAAGAAGAAAGCACGGTTATGAAACAAACAGGAGCCACAACAAGATTTATATAACCACCCCAAAAGGAGGATGAGAACTCACTTGAATGTGTTTCCCTGTTTCTGGGGCAACCAGGAATTGTAGCAAAAAGTGAGTACGGTAGCCCCCCGTAGTCTTGATGTCATCCTCAACATCCGTTCTAAAAGTTGGTCGGTGACCATAGAACAACATTACTGTTACAAATAATATTTATATATATATATATTAATATATTGAAGAAACATATATACGTATATATAACAGTGATATATAACATTGATATATAAAATTGATATATAACATTAATATATAATAGATTAAAATAAAATAAAAAAAATATAATATAATATAATATAGTATAATATAATATAAAAAAATATAATATAATATAATATGATATAATATAATATGATATAATATAGCAAAATAAAATATAATTTAAGACAATATAATATAATTGTTCTATAGCAAAGACAAAAATGCACAAATTTAATTTAATACAATTAAACACAAATTATATATGAAAAACAAAACATATTATAATTTGATGATAGATTAAAACACAACAAAATATAATAGAAACAACATAATATACTAAAATATATATAATATCAACCAAACAATGGTACAACAAAACAACCATCAACAAATACTAATACAATATAATAATATATAACATAATAAAATTGCGCGCACTTATGCCTATGCTTTGAGTATGCACAATACCCCTGGCAGTTCCTACCCACTCGGATTGTCTCAAAGCGCGTACCTTCCAAAATTCCCAATAGAAGAGGATGATACAAAATGCAAGAATAAACAGTAACACAGTTCTGCCAAAAAGTTCGGCCACAAAATGTGGGTTATGAAACGTGCGAACACCAAAGGCCTCCAAACACGCCCTTGTTTACAATATGCACATCTTTCGCTTGCCCTCCCCATATCTACGAACTATATATATATATATATCTATCCATCCCTCTCTCTCTCTCTCTCCCTCCCTCTCTCTCCCTCTCCCCCGCTCCATCGCCGTCCTAAGGGTTCAGCGAGAATATATTGAAGCCTGTCTCCTTAACCCCTCCTTAATCTGCCCAGCCACCACCAAATAGACACAGCCGATCAAGACCAAGCATCAGGGACACTCGCAGGCAGGGCGGCGCGCTTGAGTTGCTTGGCTCTGGTGCCAACATGAAACCTTGAAAACCGGAAGGCCGGGTTCAAAGGTGTGACCCCCAGATACGTTTTTGGTGACAATGGCTAGATACAAAGGTCAACTTACCAATTTTACCTCCTTGTGGCTATAGTTTACCTTCATGAAATCAAAGTGAAACTCATGATGTGGGAGAGAAGGCGGAGATTTACCAAAATGTTCAGACAAAACATGTGGTGAGAGAAACTGTATCATGTGGTTGGGAAACGCTTAGATACGCTTATTATTAGCCCGTTGGCTCCCCATGGCTAATACAGTACGGAATATGGATACCTTGACTCCGAACAGCTTGGGCCCTTGGGCTAGATCGCAAGAGAGACTTGCGCATGACAATAGTAAAAGGCATCTGGCATCTGATGATCTAACACGGACCAAATTTAGTATGCAATGTCCTTCGAATTAAAGCACTGTCCGTCGCTACTGTGCCATAGGAAGGCAATCCACACAATCTTGGAAACAGGAATGCTCAGTAGGTGAAAGGTTTGGCTGTGCCTGGTGGGAGACGAAATAGCGTCTTCTCAAGCGAGCTATCCTCCTCGTCAATCTCATTCACAACCAATTTCAGATTGCGCTGTCGAACCGCGATGTGTCGGCCGCATGATATGTTCACGCCATAGCAGTCATGGAGTCAGGGTGGTGGCCACGCGACCAACTTGACCATTGAGGTTGGGATCAGAGAGACCTGTCAGCTGCACTGACTATTCGAGCTGAAGCTCCCCTGGATTCCCAGGATAAGACCGTTCATTTGTAGTGTAAATACTTTGGCAAGTCAGTTGTGCCCCTAGGTCTGGAGGCAAAACTGGCAGAAGGATCCGCAGCACAACTTCCAGCAAGTAGGGCCATGTTACAGGCCCGAACAGCAACATGATGACCATCAGCCAACTTCACACCATAGCAATTGGAGGTTGAACATGGAGTGGTGACGACACCCACTTCTCCAATCCACTCATGCTGAGACCAGACAATATAGCAAACGTTGACCCCCTAGGCTCTTGTGATCTAGCCTTGCAACCATCGGTGGCGGCATCGCTTGTGACCCCGGTCCCGGGAAGCTCGCCATCAACGTCATCACATCCTGAACGCCAGGCATCACCGGACAGCACCAGATGCCAAGCATGCTGGGTTGCCCAGTAGCTTGTGGGTCACCTGGAAAAACACAGGAAAATGCTCCGCACAAGCTTGCCGCCAGTGATGCAGAGCAAGCTCAAGGTGGGTAGCTGCGGGTAGCCAGGAAACAACATCTTTCTCTCCAGTATGGGTCTTGCACTGGCATGACAACGTATGGTGAATCGACCCTTAAGGACCATGGGAATGTGTGAATCTAAGGGTCCGAACCACCGAATAGTAGTCAAACTGTCGTAAATTGAGTTACTGCTGATCGGGATTCTCATTCTGGTTGATGATGATCCCAATAAATCCAGGTACCTCCATCCGGAAAATCCACCATGTGTAGATTTTTCCGAGCGGGAAACCAATGGAATTCTATAGATGTTTGTATGTTTTCTGAAGGGTTAATCCCCTAGAATCACCATGTTGATAGATTTTGAAGGTGGAAACCCTAAAAATGATGATCTAATGAAATCATTTACCCATACCCCAAATACCCCCAAAATACACTAATCAACCAAGCTCTTGGCCGCTGCCCAACTCACCCAAATCGAAAGGTCAGGAAGCTTCGGAAACGCTCGCGTTCGTCCTGGCAGGATGACATCTGCTGACCCCTGGGCCCCTGGATGTAGAAAACTGGATCCAACCCAAGAATCCGAATGCAAATCATGTAAAACACCTTTGCACAACATTGCAAAACAAACTGTTACAACAGTAGTGTATATGCTTCCCTTGTTACGATACTATTGTAGACTGTGGATGGTGGAGTGTAGAGTGTACATTGTGGAGTTTAAAGTGTGAAGTGCAAATAATGGAGTGTGAAGAGGAGAGTGCAGAGTATGAACTCTAGAGTGTGGAGTGCAGAGTGTAGAGAGCGATCATGGAGTGAAAAGTGTAGTGCATGGAGTGTAGCGTACGGAGTGTAAAGCGTGGAGTGTAGGGTGTGAAGTGTGGAGCCTGGAGTGTGGAGTGTCTTTTGTGCCTATGACATCAAGAAGAAATCTACATCCCTAGCAGCTCTTCTCGAAATGGGCGAACTAATTACATGGACAGATTAAACCCTGACAAACACGCATAAACGCGCCATCAGTAAACCTGGATACATCTGGCAGATTCGGCATCTTAGCCAATTTCTCGAGCTCTAATCTATCACACTTTCATTCATTCCTTCTCCCACCAATAGATTTGTGATGGGATTGCAAAGGTTACTTACAATAAAGAGATTTGGGTTTTTCAGCAACCTACTAATGGATTAGTCTTTGAATGTTGATGCGGACTCCTATCGTTTCCCAAGCATGGATTAAATACACTATTGAAATTGGCACCCAGGTCCCCAATGGAAAGCGCCCATTGCCCTGTTGCTGCCTCCACTAAGAGTTCCTCGAAATTCTTATTTTCGAAGTCCCCTGCACCGGTCATCAGCAAGGTCCTGAACTAGGACTGGTAGTTCCCTGTACTTAGCTCTCTCTATAAATTGGTTTAAAAGTATAGGTTAACTAAGGTTTTTGGTGGATAGTATTGCTATATATATATATAAATATATATATAGCTATCTATCTAATCTATGTATACATATATATATACTATATATATATACTGACGGACTGAAACTTAGAATGCGCGCCATTTTTCCAAATTTCCCTTTTTCGTAAACTTAGAATGCAGCGCAGCCCCGGGCGGCGACCAGACAGTTAGAATGCTGACCCAAAGTGTTTAGATAAAGATAGATAAAGATATACTGAAATGACGGATGGGGCATCATGGAGCATTCTAACTGTCTGTAAACTACTCTCAGGAAAGGAGCGTAGCATTCGAAGTTTCAGTCCGTCGGTGTGTGTATATATACTGTACATATATTATAAAAGATAAATATATAGATAGGTAGCTTAAAAAAATGTGGCCTCAGGGAACCTCATTGGGTGCAAGGTACATGGTCCGGCACTAGCATATTCTAGCATGGATGGGTGGGTTTGCATCATCTTTTAAAAAAAACTTTCTATATACATACCAAGTATGTATGTTTCCAGAAAAACACCAGGGAACCTTGAGGGAACACATGAGTTGTGGGGTACAATTGTCTGCGCAACCAAGTATATATATATATATATTTCCCAACAATCAATGTTTTGAAGAAACTCATGGGTTTTAGGCATTCCTACCTCCCACATTCTAACTGCTTGTAAACCTATTTATATTCGATGTTGGTTTCGTGCTGTCGCCAAGATCTATATATCCACCAGAGATGTTTCCCCAAAAAATGAGGGTACGATTGGGTTGTGGGGTACCCCTGCCCTATACCTCCCACATTCTAATCGTCTACAAAACCACGTGTTTCCCAAAAATCACCACTGTTTTGAAGGAACACATGGCCTCCCACATTCTAACTGTCTGCAACACCAACTATGTCTCCAAAAAAAACTACTTTATTTTCAATGGAATGCGTGGGTTCGTATAATAATGCCCGAAAAATCTATCCACATGTATGTATGTATATGTTGTGGTAAACAACCTTTTTTATGGTGACTTGGAGGGTCTAGGATATATATATATATGTGTGTGTGTTTCTGCCTGGAAAAAATATACCCTTGGAGACATTCCAACTGTTGATTGCCGAATAGCTTCATCCTAGGTGAAAAAAGGCATTCTAGGTTCTGAAATGCTGGTAAAATGCAATTTTCCAGTTTTGCCGTTTAAAAAAACATATAAACATCTTTTCCAATCAGTGACAGTTACAGGCATTCCAGCTAGCGGCCCATCTAGGAGATAAAACAAAGGTATTTATCAATGATGGGGATCCTTTACTAAAGCCACAATTCTAACTGTCTGTTCAACACCATTAGTGGCTGGGTGTGTCCTCTTTTCCCAGAAGCCTATCTACCTCAGGTATGTGTCCAAAATCGCAATTTTTGTACGGAAACTCACTTTTTGTCAAGGTTACCGAATGGGGAAAGCGAGTAAAAGTGCCTTTGGGCTGCCTGTTGGTTCATTGAAACTTTTCATGGAATCTTTACCCAGACCTGCAAAATGCACAAAAAATAATGTGATATTCTCAAACAGGTACATTCATATACCCAGAATCAGAACCTCCAAATATCATGAAAATTTTCTAAAACTATGAAAATTATGTGGTAAACTACCTTTTTTATGGTGACTTGGAGGGTCTAGGATATATATGCGTTTCTGCCTGGAAAAAAACATATGCCCTTGGAGGCATTCTAACTGTTGATTGCCGAATAGCTTCATCTTAGGTGGGGGGGAGGCATTCAAAGTTCTGAAATGCTGGTAAAATGCAATTTTCCAGTTTTGCCGTTAAAAAAACATATAAACATCTTTTCCAATCAGTGACAGCTACAGGCATTCCAGCTAGCGGCCCATCTAGGAGATAAAACAAAGGTATTTATCAATGATGGGGATCCTTTACTAAAGCCACATTCTAACTGTCTGTTCAACACCATTAGTGGCTGGGTGTGTCCTCTTTTTCCAGAAGCCTATCTACCCCAGGTATGTGTCCAAAATCGCAATTTTTGTACGGGAAACTCACTTTTGTCAAGGTTATCGAATGGGGAAAGCGAGTAAAAGTGCCTTTGGGCTGCCCGTTGGTTCATTGAAACTTTTCATTGAATCTTTACCCAGACTTGCAAAATGCACACAAAATAATCTGATATTCTCAAACAGGTACATTCTTATACCCAGAGCCTCCAAATACCCTGAAAAGTTGCTAAAACTATGAAAATTATGTGGTAAACTACCTTTTTTATGGTGACTTGGAGGGTCTAGGATATATATGTGTTTCTGCCTGGAAAAAACATATGTCCTTGGAGGCATTCTAACTGTTGATTGCCGAATAGCTTCATCCTAGGTGGGGGGGGGCATTCTAGGTTCTGAAATGCTGGTAAAATGCAAATTTCCAGTTTTGCCGTTTAAAAAAAAAATATAAACATCTTTTCCAACCAGTGACAGTTACAGGCATTCCAGCTAGTGGCCCATCTAGGAGATAAAACAAAGGTATTTATCAATGATGGGGATCCTTTACTAAAGCCACATTCTAACTGTCTGTTCAACACCATTAGTGGCTGGGTGTGTCCTCTTTTCCCAGAAGCCTATCTACCCCAGGTATGTGTCCAAAATCGCAATTTTTTGTACGGGAAACTCACTTTTGTCAAGGTTATCGAATGGGGAAAGCGAGTAAAAGTACCCAGACCTGCAAAGTGCACAAAAAATAATGTGATATTCTCAAACAGGTACATTCTTATACCCAGAAACTCCAAATACCCTGAACAATTGCTAAAACTATGAAAATTATGTGGTGAACTACTTTTTTTAATGGTGACTTGGGGGGTCTAGGATATATATGTGTTTCTGCCTGGAAAAAATATACCCTTGGAGGCATTCTAACTGTTGATTGCCGAATTGCTTCATCCTAGGTGGGGGGGAGGCATTCAAAGATTTGAAATGCTGGTAAAATGCAATTTTCCAGTTTTGCCGTTTAAAAAAAACATAAACATCTTTTCCAATCAGTGACAGTTACAGGCATTCCGGCTAGCGGCCCATCTAGGAGATAAAACAAAGGTTATTTATCAATGATGGGGATCCTTTACTAAAGCTACATTCTCACTGTCTGTTCAACACCATTATTGGCTGGGTGTGTTCTCTTTTCCCAGAAGCCTATCTACCTCAGGTATGTGTCCAAAATCGCAATTTTTGTACCCGAAACTCACTTTTGTCAAGGTTATCGAATGGGGAAAGCGAGTAAAAGTGCCTTTGGGCTGCCTGTTGGTTCATTGAAATTTTTCATGGAATCCTTACGCAGACTGCAAAATGCACAAAAAAAAAATGTGATATTCTCAAACAGGTACATTCATATACCCAGAACTTCCAAATACCCTGAAAAATTGCCAAAACTATGAACATTATGTGGTAAACTACTTTTTTAATTGTGACTTCGAGGGTCTAGGAGCTATATGTGTTTCTGCCTGGAAAAAATATACCCTTGGAGGCATTCTAACTGTTGATTGCCGAATAGTTTCATCCTAGGTGGGGGGACGCATTCTAAGTTCCGAAATGCTGGTAAAATGCAATTTTTCAGTTTTGCACGTGTGGAGTGCCGCTTCCAAGTGCGCATTCTAAGTTTCAGTCCGTCAATATAATTATATATGTATATCTCTCTCTCTATTAGTCAACTATACATATCTACAGTATTCTGAGGTAATAATACCTGGATTTACATCGGGAAGGGGACCACATTGCACGACGAGAAATCACCAGCACGGCTGATCAAGAGTTCTCAGGTTTTTTTTCACGTGATGTCACGTGCTTCCATTCAACCAGGAAAGAAAATGCGCGAAACTTCGTATCAAATGACTACTGGGAGATCCTTGAGCGTGGTTCTTGGAGAATCATCCCAGTACTCCTGCCCCTCTCTCTATTCATTGCCTGCCATATCATCCTGGCATATACCCAATTCGCAACATGATGACCACTCACTTCCAATGACATGTCCATCCCAGTTGATCAAATCACCGTCTTGACTATTTCTTTCTAATTAGGTAAAAATTGTTGGTCTCATCTTTCATCGCCCGGCAGCCCCCTGATTTTGGCCAAAACACTGCAAGCAGCCTGCGACGGGGCCCGGGCTTTTTTCGGGCAATGCACGGGTCGGTTGAAATCGGCTGAAACCCATCCCAAAGGTGTAGACTGGGCATGTGCTATTGGTTTCATAGATAAGAATTGACCATTTATGATTTTCCCTAGTTATATTATAGTTTAAACAGACTGTAATCATCCCCATCTGGCATTTTTCATCATTTTTTAGCACCCGAATCTCGTGTCGGACACGGTTGAAACCAACAGAATGACAAAATCGATGGGGGGGAACGCCACAATTTCCAGACATGTGGAGAACTAACCAACACGAATGCGATGACTGAAAAATCAGACTCTTGTGCTTGTGGTGAAAAACCCAAAGCATAAACAAATAATTGGACATCGTATGAAAGCAACAAATGGTTATAGCCAGCTAATGACTGTTCAAGACCTTCAAAATCTTTGAAATTAATGGCTATATAATCACGCCAAGTTTCCACTCTGGTAACATGACCATGGACAATTTCCCACAGATAACCGTCTCATTAAAGCCTCCATATGGAGGAGATTTCCCAGCAAGGCGAACTGCAACAGTTCCGTGAGCGCCTGCTTTTCCCGAAATGCGCAGCTTGCTATCCAACAGCACCTCACCATCACAAACTCCCCGCAGTACCCTGCGCAGCAAGGCAGCAAGGCAGAGGTGACGTCCATGCTACTTATAAGACTGTTAATGAATGTGAATGACTAGCTCCGAGTTGCAACATGCAAGATCATCCGCATATAAATGCACAGTCCCGGTACTATCCATCTTTTTTGGCTGCTCAAATCTAAATCCCATCGAATCCTTTGTTTCTGGCCTTCAATCCCACAAAAAAAAGGAGAAGAACCCATATTTGTCACTCCAGGGTCCATTCGTTTTTTTGGGCCTTCGGAAACTGGTCACCATGGACTCGGATTTCAAGAGCACCGCAATGCGCGAACGTGAATTCAGCTCCACTAAGCCAGCGGCAAAGATGATGAAGGCTAAAACCTCTGGATCTGGGAGATGCGAACCATTGCCACACCCCACCAAATACACAGGGATCTCAAGCCACCGAAATGGGGTTTCATGGGGAATGTGCCAGCAACAAATGGTTGAAGAATGGACATATATGATTTACTGTACTGGAAATATAATGGAAATATATAATGGAAAATAAAGGAAATATAATCGGATATATATAATTTGTTCTTGCAGTGGCCCAGTTTGCTAAGGAAATCGATTCAGCTTTCGAGTGACTAGTGTAACTGTATCCTCTCAAATTGCTTCAAACCCCCTTAGGGACCATTTTAGAACCCAAAAATGGTTTCTAAAATGGAATCTACAAGGGGGGTCTTAGAACCCAATTTTTTGGCAGCTATTCCGTTTTGGGGTTCTAAAATGGGTTCTAAAATGGTATCTTCCACCCTTAAAAAAACATTAAAAATCATCTAAAAAATCCTTGTTGAAACCATCGCATTTCAGGAAAAAAACGATGAGGAAATCTGCGCCCCAAAAAAATAGATCAACATGAGGCGAATCAAAAAAACAAACGCTGCAAAGAGCACTCCATGATACTCCACAACATTTTGCAGTGGGTGGCGGCCACAGATGGTCGTATCATTTACTACCTATGGAGCCAAGTTTTTGCCCGCGCTCTTTGCTTCCTCTCTTGCCAAACCACTAAGGTACACCCGAACCCAAATGCTTTCAGAATGTCCCCTAGATCACCCCTTTTCAAACGAATTTAGTTTTGGACTCGTTCCATTTCCCGTGCGACTGTTTGTATAATTTTATGCAGACATGTCCAACCAGATAAATTTTCAATAAAACAGCAAACTCCTACATGCAGCTTTTTCAAGACAATAGTGTTTTTGCGTCAAAGGGGAAATCAGCAAGCAGCTGTGTGTCGAACTACAGTTGTCGCAGCTGTCACTTTAAAAGAATGTAAGTTTGCCTACCTTCATCAGGACACCACTAACTGGACACTTGTTCTTTTGGGATATTTGGGGGGGGCTGGGCAGCTATGGCACAGAGATGTCACCCTAGACAATGCACCTTGAGGATTTATCTTTGGGAAGGGTTCTGGAATGGTTTCCTGCTTGGCCAAACGTGTGAAATACCAGCTACTGCAAGAGGAACCCGTTTTAGACCATTGTATGCTTAGATAACTTACATCTGAGCATTTGTTGCACAGGCACTGGTCTACTTGTACAAGAACAAAAGATGGCAGAAACAGTTTTTAACTAACTTGATTATCACTGAAATTCATTGGCATTGGGTTGTACCTGCCTACCTACCCCTGTAGGTATTTATCTTTGGGAAGGGTTCTGGAATGGTTTCCTGCTTGGCCAAACGTGTGAAATACTAGCTACTGCAAGGGGAAACCATTTTAGAACTGTTGTATGCTTAGATAGCTTAGATAGCTTAGATATGTTCATTTGTTGCACAGGCATTCGTCTACTTGTAGAAGAACAAAAGATGGCAGAAATAGTTTTAGCTGACTTGATTATCACTGAAATTCATTGGCATTGGGTTGTACCTGCCTACCTACCCCTGGAGGTATTTATCTTTGGGAAGGGTTCTGGAATGGTTTCCTGCTTGGCCAAACGTGTGAAATACAAGCTACTGCAAGGGGAAACCATTTTAGAACTGTTGTATGCTTGGATAGCTTAGATAGCTTAGATATGTTCATTTGTTGCACAGGCATTCGTCTACTTGTAGAAGAACAAAAGATGGCAGAAACAGCTTTAGCTGACTTGATTATCACTGAAATTCATTGGCATTGGGTTGTACCTGCCTACCTGCCCCTGGAGGTATTTATCTTTGGGAAGGGTTCTGGAATGGTTTCCTGCTTGGCCAAACGTGTGAAATACCAGCTACTGCAAGGGGAAACTATTTTAGAACTGTTGTATGCTTAGATAGCTTAGATAGCTTAGATATGTTCATTTGTTGCACAGGCATTCGTCTACTTGTAGAAGAACAAAAGATGGCAGAAACAGCTTTAGCTGACTTGATTATCACTGAAATTCATTGGCATTGAGTTGTACCTGCCTACCTACCCCTGTAGGTATTTATCTTTGGGAAGGGTTCTGGAATGGTTTCCTGCTTGGCCAAACGTGTGAAATACCAGCTACTGCAAGGGGAAACTATTTTAGAACTGTTGTATGCTTAGATAGCTTAGATAGCTTAGGTATGTTCATTTGTTGCACAGGCATTCGTCTACTTGTAGAAGAACAAAAGATGGCAGAAATAGTTTTAGCTGACTTGATTATCCCTGAAATTCATTGGCATTGGGTTGTACCTGCCCCTAATTCTGGAGGTGTTTATCTTTGGGAAGGGTTCTGGAATGGTTTCCTGCTTGGCCAAACGTGTGAAATACCAGCTACTGCAAGGGGAAACCATTTTAGACCACTTAGATAACTTACATATGAGCATTTGTTGCACAGGCACTGGTCTACTTGTACAAGAACAAAAGATGGCAGGAACAGTTTTAGCTGACTTCATAATCCCTGAAATTCGTTTGTCTGTCACTACAGCTGTTTCCAGTGGGGAAAATTTCTACCTACCAATTTGCCGCTCACTTCACCTATTGGGCCCTTTCGTTCAGAGATGTTGAGCTAGACAATATTTGGCCCACGCCTTTTCGGAAGTAAATCAAAAGAACAGCCCAAACGCATGCAAATCTCTAGCAAATGCACGTACATGTTCGACGCGGGATTTTGCAGCCTCTTGTGACACAACATGCAAAAGCCACTTTATGTGTGCCTCAGGTGACGGCAAAAGAAGCAAACATGCAAAAAATAAACTCAAAAAACCATGCATTGCTGGGGTGAATGCAAAGGTAAAGGTACAGCTAACCACTTCAAAACTGAGCTGAACCCACAAGTTTTCCCAGTCAGAAATGTTCTTAGCATGTAATGAGATCAAGAAACAAACTGAACTGTGAATTTGTCAATTTTTCTACCATGTATCTGTATATAATCCTTCTGGTTTTTGTGCCGAATGGCATTGGTTCGGCAATATTGTTGCGACATAGTGCAATCGAGCCTTGTAAATCACCAAAACCATAGTTTCAACAGCAGGATCAAACTGGCAAATTGCTTTCAACCACCGGCTCACTAGGGATCACAAATACCTGCACAAAACCTGCACCATATATCATCATATGCTATTATAGAAGCTTCCAAGGTTCTACAATATGCTTACGGGACCGGAGGTGCTACAATGATTCCCCACCTGCCAGGTGAGGGTTGTTAGATTTTATCAGAGCTGTTCTCCTCCTCCTCCTCCGCCTCCTCCATCTCCTCCTCGTCCTCCTCCTCGCAGTCCAGATCCCAGTGGGCACAGCCGGACCTCCACCGCGAGCTCCAGATCCCAGTGGGCACTGCCGGACGTCCACCGCGAGCTCCAGATCCAAGTGGGCACTGCCGGACCTCCACCGCGAGCTCCAGATCGCAGTGGGCACTGCCGGACCTCAACTGCGACTTCCAGGTTGCAGTGGGCACTGCCGGATCTCAACCGCGATTTCCAGATCGCAGTGGGCACTGCCGGACCTCAACCGCGACTTCCAGATCCCAGTGGGCACTGCCGGACCTCAACGGCCAGATAGAATGCCAGAAGATATGCCAGATAGAATGCCAGAAGATAGGCCAGATAGAATGCAAGAAGATATGCCAGATAGAATGCCAGAAGATTTGCCAGATAGAATGCGAGAAGATATGCCAGAAGATATGCCAGAACATATGCCAGAAGATATGCCAGATAAAATGCCAGATAAATCAGGTGATTTTTCTGGTTCCCAACTTCCAGGGGAGCAGTTTTTTTGGTGAAAAACATGAATATATACATGGTATATACCTGGTATATACTGCCTAAATATGGTCAATATAGAAGGCTTATAGAAGGCTCTCTATACAGGTAGCAGCAACAAAGTAGTTGGCATACGTTGGGGAAATTGGCACCAAGCAGGATCAAGGGATTCACTTGCTCGCTGCTCTTTTTCATCACTGCACGCGAGGAGTGCATAAATAAATGCCGATTGGGCCATGCTATCTTTGATAGTTACTTCTTGTTTCTTCTTTGCGTTGTCAGGTTTGGTCTTTGCCTGGCCTGGTGCTTATCATGTGTGTCTATAATAATTTTGTTCTTTCCTGTTTTCTTTTTCTTGTCTTGAGCACTGCTGTCAGAATCTGGGGGCAGGTGATGGGGGGCCTGCCAAAAATGGGTCTGGAATTGTAGTGAGCAAGCGACAAATTAGCAGGAAAATGCAGAAAAGACAATTTTCTTGAGTATATAATAAATTCATGATATATTGGATATGTATTGCCTGAGCCAATATATATACGCAGTATATACTGGGTATATATTGCCTGGAGCAGTATATACGCAGTATATACTGGGTATATATTGCCTGGAGCAGTATATACGCAGTATATACTGGATGTATATTGCCTAGAGCAGTGTACGCAGTATGTGCGTGCCCTCCCCTGGTAATGCAGCCCGAAGCTTGTCAGAGAAAACCAACCGACCAATATTCGGAGGGAATTATGCAATTTTCCTTGGACATTGAAACTTTCGGGAGTCTGACCGGCAAAGTTCTGTACGGATAGTGGCACATTGTCACCATCATTACCTGTTTTACAGCCATCATTGCGCTTGTCATTGACGAAGTCCATGAATCATACTTCCGTTGTCTTGTGATTCAATTTCGTCTGGATTTGGGTAATGGTCTGCAACAGAGATTTGACTGAACATCAGATTTGACTGGATATGTGACCTCCTGCTTATCAGGCTTGTGGCTCAAAGTGCCCAAATGCGGGATATAAAGGTACCAAGCTCTAAACTTCCTCCCCTCGAAATCCCTCCCCTGAAAAACCCGTAGAATAAAATGCCAGAAGATATGTCAGATAGAATGCCAGAAGATTTGCCAGATAGAATGCCAGAAGATATGCCAGAACATATGCCAGAAGATATGTCAGATAGAATGCCAGATAGAATGCCAGAAGATATGTCAGATAGAATGCCAGAAGATTTGCCAGATAGAATGCCAGAAGGTATGCCAGATAGAATGCCAGAAGATAGGCCAGATGGAATGCCAGAAGATATGCCAGAAGATGTGTCAGATAGAATGCCAGAAGATTTGCCAGTAAGAAAATGTATAAATGCCATGGTGGGGATCATTCGAAGTGAAGTAATTTTTGTTCATTCTAGAACCCTCCGTGTTTATCCCAGGGGGGCGGCATTCTAGAACCTTCCAACTTGAGGGTATGTAACTGTCACAATATAGGTTTATGGTATAGATGTAGCAAACCAGTTCATCGGGAACTTATACTTGTGGGGCACACCTTGTGCATTGTGGATATTGGGGACAGCCATCGATGGGATAGGCTTCTACTGACCCGAAAAAAAAACATTGAAGGCCTGTATTGTTTTTCCTCTGTCTTTATTCCATCTTGACATTGCTTCGACCCTGGCAACTATACATAATCTGTGATTTTTGCTGATTAAATCCCAATTTTCGTTTGATGACCTAGTCAGCATCCCAAATTAAAAAAAAGTTGAACGTCTCAGACATGCTTACTGTACTTTGGTACTCAATTCCCAGTGTGATATTATATAAGTTCCTATTTTATCCAATGTTTCTTGATTTGCCAAGTGCTGACGGTTGGGAAGAAACCCTTCAATCCAACGATTTGTTTTAAAAAAACGAATTGATGGCATGGTTTGTCACAACCATCTGTTGCTGACCAAGACACCATCTTTTCCGTGTAGATACACGCATTTTTTGTTGGCCAAATCATATTTTTTTTGGTTGAATCACATGTCTGGTGTACTAAACCAACATTTTCGACGATGAAATCCGCATTGTTTGTCGTAAGATCACAAATTTGCGTTAAAACATGATGCTGGTGAAATCGATCATGTTTATTAGCTAAGTAACCTGTGCTGTTTCCAACTTTTCGGATAAAACACATCACGCTAACTGGTTGGTGGTATACCTACCCCTCTGGAAAATATGAAAGCCAGTTGGGATAATGACCTTCCCAATATATGGAAAAATACTTTACTTCGAGTGATCCCCACCATGACATATCATGGTGAGGATCACATAGATACATGATACCAGCAAAGAAACACAAATGACGTTCCTTCGAGTGATCCACTAAAATTCTATTCGACATGATCTTGTATTCTATCTGGAGTATCCTCTGGCATTCTGTGTCGCTATTCTGGTCGTTTATCTGGCAAATCTTCTTTCTGGTATTCTATCCTGCATATCTTCTGGCACACTTTCTGACATTCTATCTGGCATATCTTCCAGCATTTTATCTGGTATATATTTTGGCGTTCTATCTGGCATATATTCTGGCATTCTATGTGGCATTCTTTCTCGCATATATTTTGGCATTCTATGTGGCATTCTATCTGGCATTCTATCTGACATATCTTCTGGCATATGTTCTGGCATATCTTCTGGCATTCTATCTGGCCGCTGAGGTCCAGCGGTGCCCACTGAGCTCGGAAGGTCCCAGGTTGAGGCCCAGCCGTGCCCACTGGGCTCGGAAGGTCCCTGGCCGAGGTCCAGCGGTGCCCACTGCGCTCAGAACCTTGCGGTTGAGGTCCCACTCAGATCGGAAGCCGGCAGTTGAGGTCCAGCAGTGCCCACTGCGCGCGGAAGTTGGCGAAGAGGCGAAGAGCGAAGAGTTGGCAAGGCGGAAGTGGACGTGGAAGTGGAGGCAGGGGTGGTGGAGGAGAAGGAGAAGGAGGAGGACGAGGAGGAGCCGGAACAGCTCTGATAAAATCTAACAACCCTGACCTGGCAGGTGGGGAAAAAAAACATGTTCCAAACCACCAACTAGTTAAAACCAGGATCTTTTGTATAAGCTGTCAAGGCACGCACAACTGGTGGAAGAAGGCCACGTGCAAAGGCTGCTGGTCGCGGGTGCACAGGGTGTAGGCTTCGATGACACCTTGGCCAGTGGTCATGGATGGGGCCAACAATTCCTTCTCCAAACCCCAGAAACTATGGTTTACTAGGGGATGAAATAGTGAGCATCCATCATATTTGATAGAAACTATGGTTTACTACGAGTACGTGTACTGTTATGGGATGAAACCACATATTTGATGATAGTAATTTGGGGATTCTTTAGCCATCATCTACGGTGAGGTGACCAGATCAAATACGGTCGCCAGAATTTTATCCAGATTCCCAGATGTCCGGGGTTTTATTCTAACCATCAGAGTAGGGGGATAGCCAGGACAACTAAGAATTGATGGGAATATCATGGGGGAACTAAAGGAGTCTAAAGGGGCATGCATGGCCCATTTAGTTTGCTGATTTACTGTACGTATCAAATTTTCATTGATTTTCCATTCGAACTCATTATAAAAACCCGAGGATCTCTTCCAGACTCTTCCAGTACACATACAAAAGGACATGGAACATCCACAATGAAGGTGGATCAGAAAGCCATGGATTTGCCGTTTTGTCAGTCCACTGGATGGTAAACCCAAAGCAATTACATGTCATAAATACTAGATTTGATGGGATTCAATGGGGTATTATATACACTTATATGCATAATGGGACATGACTGAGAATTGACCATCTATGATTGGGTTTCACAAGGAAAATCCACCATCCCAGTAACTCAAGATGACTGGCACTAACCGCAGCATCCCAGATGAATGTTTTTGTCCAACGATACGCTCAAACCGAGGGCTAATCATTGGGTTTACCACATGATATTGGGATAATTGATAGAGATACCGGTATATTGTTCACCACTTTTTCTTTTACCACATTATTTTCCACATTAAAAAAACCACACCACCACATCATTGGAATAATGTGTAAATAATGTGTAACCACTAATTCTTTTATCACCGTATGGATAGAGAAACCATTATTGTTAATCACATCATTGGAATAATTGTCCTTCATGGGGATATTAATGGGATGATTCTCTGAAGCTAAAGCTCCCGATCACCTGGTAATTAATCAGGGTTCCAACTGTCCGCCGAGAGAGACAGTACAGGGCAGCTACCTTCAACACTCGTGAAATTTCAGGGGTTAACCACCAACAATTAGATACAATTCGGAAAATAACTCATACCAGTTTCCATATGGGCATGGGACATCAGCAAAAGTTGAAAAGAAACTGACATAAGTAGCCTCTGGTAATCAAAGATGGCTGTGAGATTTTTGTGCTTTGCTTGCTGTGTTTTTGCTGCCTTGGGCAAACCCAGTTGGGTTCACCATTTGATCTCCAAGCCGTCAGCCCAGTGCAGAATTCGATTAATGACTAAGATTGTGCAACCACAACAAAGATGGCTTGCGGGAAAATATATAAGTTCCCATTTCCCATTTGCAATGAAGTTTCCCATTAAAAATATTAAAATGCAAAAATCAATTTTCCCCATTGAAACGCCCATGAGGGGTTTCCCAGCCAGCCGTGTTTGAGGACATTACAGCTGTGGCTATGGTGCGTTCTCGAAGAACATCGTTAGTTGTGGGATCAAATCACAGTTGTGGGGATTGAATCACAAACACTACAGACTATAGTGGTATACTGGAATATAATGGGGATGCAATGATGTGTGTATATATATATATATATACAATTATAAATTATATATATATAATTAAAATGCATGGATAAATTACAGTATGACAACTCACTAGCCTGTCGCTCTGATCTCCCTTACTAACCATCATTTTTAAAGTGACGTCACAGTGAGGTTGTTACAATTTGAGAGGTGAGCGTCACCAGCGTTGGGAAAACCGAAAGAAACACTTTCTTGGGAACAGTATTTGGCACTTCCAATCAAGTGCAGAATGTCGGCATTCCTACAACGATTATTTTCTGATAAAGCCTTCTTCACAATCTTGTAGCCTTGGCCACCCCACACTGAACTATATTTCCAACGTACAAAATAATAGTATCGACATATTCAAAAGTAAAACTAGTTTGTATGTGGGCAACACTGATGCAACAAGGATCCATTAAAAAAAATACTTCACTTCAAGTGATCCCCACCCTGGCATTTCAAAGTCATATATTCTGACATATATTTTGGCATTTTACCTAACATTCTATCTGACATCTATTCTGACATTCTATCTGGCATATCTTCCAGCATTTTATCTGGTATATATTTGGCGTTCTATCTGGCATATATTCTGGCATTCTATGTGGCATTCTATGTGGCATATATTCTGGCAGTCTATCTGGCATATATTCTGGCAGTCTATCTGGCATATATTCTGGCAGTCTATCTGGCATATATTCTGGCAGTCTATCTGGCATATCTTCTGGCAGTCTATCTGGCATATATTCTGGCAGTCTTTCTGGCATATATTCTGGCATTCCATCTGTCCGCTGAGGTCCAGCGGTGCCCACTGAGCTCGGAAGGTCCCAGGTTGAGGCCCAGCCGTGCCCACTGGGCTCGGAAGGTCCCTGGCCGAGGTCCAGCGGTGCCCACTGCGCTCAGAACCTTGCGGTTGAGGTCCCACTCAGATCGGAAGCCGGCAGTTGAGGTCCAGCAGTGCCCACTGCGCGCGGAAGTTGGCGAAGAGGCGAAGAGCGAAGAGTTGGCAAGGCGGAAGTGGACGTGGAAGTGGAGGCAGAGGTGGTGGAGGAGAAGGAGGAGGACGAGGAGGAGGTGGAGGAGGAGGAGGAGCCGGAACAGCTGTGATAAAATCTAACAACCCTCACCTGGCAGGTGGGGAAAAACAGGAACCGTTTACAATACATTTTGGATGGTTTCAAATCGTTAAAAATAGAGCCTTTGAATATGTATAGCGGCCACCTTGAACGAATGCAGTAAGCAAGTATCTAATGGTTCCATGTATATAATAATCGTTTGACAAGGAGAAGGATCTAGTTGAGATAGTGCATTATCACTCAAAAGTTTACAGTGTTCTAGGATGTTCTAGGCAATATACATGCATGATACCCCTTACTTGTGCCCTAGGATGCTTTACGGAACATTTTATAAAGAAAATTTGCTATAAAATGGTCATCCGTCAGCCAACATCCAGAAAGCAGGCGGGAACCCTCTATGAAATGACCTCTGGGAGACGAACAGCAGATCCAGGACTGGTGGTCTCTGGGCAATCCATTTATCGCACTTGTTGAACAGGTTGAATTATTCAATTTAGGGTGTGTTCATGTTTGTTCAAGGGAAACATATGAAACACAAATACATCTATTTTGTCTAAGGATTCCGGATTCCTATTGACGGCGAACAGATTAGCCTGGGTATCACCAACAATATCTGGGCGAAATGGGTAGATGGTTCGCAACTCATCCTGGGCAAATGACAAGGTGCTTATGATGGATTGCGCGGGAATTCCTGTGCTGAAATCCACAAAGAAAACTGCCACGGCAAAGCGAACGGCAGTGGTCAACGCCGTCCACATGATCGCACCAGCGTCGCTCTCACTGGGGCAACCGTAGATGAAGACCGCCACCAAAACATACACGGCCTCAGGGACGGCGGCCCCATCCCGGAAATTGGCTGACACAAAAATGGGGACTGCAAGCTGTCATATCTGTCATCCAATTTGGGGATTCCCCAACTGATGACTACTGGTTGGTGGTTTCAAACCCTCTGAAAAATATTAGTCAATGGGAAGGATTATCCCATATATTATAGAAAATTAAAAAAATGTAGAAACCACCAACCAGACTATATTGTCTCGGAAAATAGGGGATCACACCACCACATGCTTTTTTCGGATCCCAGGCTTCCAAAACCATGATCTGTGTCATTCCCAGTGAATGAGCGAAGCTGTCAACCGCAGCCACGCTCCTGAAACAGGCATCAACTATGACAGTTTGACAACTACCTCAACAACAACAACAACAACAACAACAACAGCAACAGCAACAGCAACAGCAACAACAACAACAGCAACAACAACAACAACAACAGCAACAGCAACAGCAACAGCAACAACAACAACAACAACATATCCCACAAGACTGGGCTTTTACAGGATACACCCAGGTTTGGTGAAACAACAGGAGTCATGGATTTCCTGACGGTTTTTTGCCCGCAAAAAAAACTGAACGGGGCCAAAAGGCTCTGAAACTTGGCAGCCTCAGCAACTTTCAATTCAGCCAGGTGGCACACTGCAAAATCTTCAATCGTCTTCGATTCAATTGTACCACCCCGCAGCTAACTGCACTATGCACCACCTCGGAATCACATTCGTGGAGATCACTCTGACATTCGAAGTGGAATTGCAGCGTAGTCTGTGACTAGCAATATTCATGAAACATGTAACATGTATACTGTATATTATACATGTATATACAGTAATGCATATATATATATATATATATTAGATTATTTATATATAATTATATGTGCATTACGTAAAGAGTTCTCTACTCTACCTATACTGTCTATCCATCTATCTACTGTCTCTATCCACGTATCTCGACCAAATCAATATACGTGCATGTCTCCGACGAATGTCATAAAGGGCCAATGGATATGAGCGTACAGTGTTGCATCTAGATATCCTCCAGTGATCAAACAAAGTTTTCTGGACAATCTCCCATTGACGCCTTGCCATGATCTCCCAACCATCTTAGGACAACCGAGGATACGATACAAACATACATCACCTGGATGTTTCCACCGGGCCATTGCTTCTGAAAAAATGGCCCTCAAGACATGAACCTGAATTGGCATCACCTTCCAATGGCTTCAAATACCCTTCGAGAAACTCAAAAACGCAACTTTGTTGGAATAACTCGTCCACCAAGCATTCATCCTATTGAAAATCTATCGCAACTGCCGCAACTACCCATTTGGAACTGACTGGAACCAGCTCAGGATGCATATGGAACCAAAAATATCCAAAAATCATGTGCTGCAACATGCTATTTCCGAGCCTTCCAACCATTCTCTTCAACATCAAAAACCATCCAGTCCATAATTAGTGAAGGCGGGCAACCCACGCAACGATGCATACGGCAAATGGGAGGCGAGACTGTGTGGTCGGATGGTAGTACAAGTCCAACATCTGACCTGCTGTGTCAGATTTATGATGCATTCCAGGAAACAGCAGCGGTTTTAAATTGGTGATCTGGTTGGTGGTTGACCTACCCCTCTGAAAAATATGAGTTCGTCAGTTGGGATGATGACATTCCCAATATATGGAAAGTCATAAACAATGTTCCAAACCACCAACCAGTTGTACATGGCCATTGACCACATACCAACTGGATGTTGATGTCCAAGATCGAAGGTCGTGAGAGTGGGGATCCAAAATGGCGATTGAATCGCTATGAACCACTTGTTTTAAGTTACTGTATCCCGAAGCAAGTAAAGTAAATCGGAAACACTATAAATAGAAAATGTTAAACATGTTTAAACAAGTGTAAGCCACCAACCAATTACATATCATTTGTTGTATTCTCATCTTGATTGGCAAATATCCCTCTTTGAATGGGTTGAACATCCCATCCATATCACTAGCGGAGAAAAAATGCCAAATATCAAAAACCACTTGCCAATAACATACCGCCTATACATATGTAATGTTAGCACCTGATTAGTAGCATGGTACTCTATGGTGGCAAACTTTTTCCTCCTTATTCAGTAACCTGCTGTTTGGTGGGGGGGGGGCCTCTATTGTGGCAAATGTTTTTCCAGATTTTTTTTGTTCAAAAAAATTGTTCCTAATTAATTAATTAATTAATTATTTTTTGAATTTATTTTAAATTAGTTAATTACTTAAAACATGCTTTTCTGTTTTTCATTTTTTTTATATTAAAGCTTTAAAATGCAAGGTTTTCCAAATAATTAGATGCCTTATTAAACCCTTATTAAAAAACAGCATCCAGACAATTTTTCAAGGTGGTACCCCATGAGTGGCTGAGTTACTCAAAAAATATGAATGTTTGGATGGTACTCTATTGTGCCCAACAACTTTTGGGGTTGAAAAAAAACAAAAAACCATTTCTCCACCTTTCTTTGAGTAAAGCTGGTCCATTTACTTTAGGAAACCATATTTGTATTAAAGCTTTAAAATGCAAGGTTTTCCAAATAATTCGATGCCTTATTAAACCCTTATTAAAAAACAGCATCCAGACAATTTTTCAAGGTGGTACCCCATGAGTGGCTGAGTTACTCAATAATATGAATGTTTGGATGGTACTCTATTGTGCCCAACAACTTTTGGGGTTGAAAAAATCAAAAAACCCTTTCCCCACCTTTCTTTGGGTAAAGCTGGTCCATTTGTTTTAGAAATAGATATTTGTGTTAAATCTAAATGCAAAGTTTTCCAAATAATTAGATGCCTTATTAAACCCTTTTAAAAAAACAGCACCCAAACAATTTTTCAAGGTGGTACCCCATGAGTGGCTGAGTTACTCAATAATATGAATGTTTGGATGGTACTCTATTGTGCCCAACAATTTTGGGGTTGAAAAAAAACAAAAACCCTTTCTCAACCTTTCTTTGAGTAAAGCTGGTCCATTTACTTTAGGAAACCATATTTGTATTAAAGCTTTAAAATGCAAGGTTTTCGAAATAATTAGATGCCTTATTAAACCCTTATTAAAAAACAGCATCAGACAATTTTTCAAGGTGGTACCCCATGAGTGGCTGAGTTACTCAATAATATGAATGTTTGGATGGTACTCTATTGTGCCCAACAACTTTTGGGGTTGAAAAAAAAAACAAAAACCCTTTCTCCACCTTTCTTTGAGTAAAGCTGGTCCATTTACTTTAGGAAACCATATTTGTATTAAAGCTTTAAAATGCAAGGTTTTCCAAATAATTAGATGCCTTATTAAACCCTTATTAAAAAACAGCATCCAGACAATTTTTCAAGGTGGTACCCCATGAGTGGCTGAGTTACTCAATAATATGAATGTTTGGATGGTACTCTATTGTGCCCAAGCAACTTTTGGGGTTGAAAAAAAACAAAAACCCTTTCTCCACCTTTCTTTGAGTAAAGCTGGTCCATTTACTTTAGAAAGCCATATTTGTGTTAAAGCTTTAAAATGCAAGGTTTTCCAAATAATTAGATGCCTTATTAAACCCTTATTAAAAACAGCACCCAAACAATTTTTCAAGGTGGTACCCCATGAGTGGCTGAGTTACTCAATAATATGAATGTTTGGATGGTACTCTATTGTGCCCAACAACTTTTGGGGTTGAAAAAAAACAAAAACCCTTTCTCCACCTTTCTTTGAGTAAAGCTGGTCCATTTACTTTAAGAAACCATATTTGTATTAATTAAAGCTTTAAAATGCAAAGTTTTCCAAATAATTAGATGCCTTATTAAACCCTTATTAAAAAACAGCACCCAAACAAATTTTCAAGGAGGTACTCCATGAGTGGCTGAGTTACTCAATAATATGAATGTTTGGATGGTACTCTATTGTGCCCAACAACTTTTGGGGTTGAAAAAACAAAAACCCTTGAAAGTAAATTGAAATCAATTGAAAGTAAGTTGAAATCAATTGAAAGTAAATTGAAAGTAAATTGAAATCAATTGAAAGTAAATTGAAATCAATTGAAAGTAAATTGAAAGTAAATTGAAATCAATTGAAATCAATTGAAAGTAAATTGAAAGTAAATTGAAATCAATTGCAAGTAAATTGATTTCAATTGAAAGTAAATTGAAATCAATTCAAAAAAAATGTTGAAGGTGGGGGGGCGCAAAAAAATGGTGTTATTGAGTAGACTAAAATTGTTTGGGGGGGGGGGCCCTCACACTAATCAGTCGACAACATTATATGTATATAGTGCGCTATATCGGCATGTGGTAGTGGTTGAATTCTCTTCATACTTGTTGATAAAGCACGTGAAACCATGAAACCACCAAGGGCATTTCTTCCTTGCGAAACAGGTTCTGGTGTCACTGCGCACCGAAGAGACAATACATTTTTTAAGGCAAAATATGGAAAAGTGCTGTGGCGCAACTTCCGGGTCTGCGGCGTAACTTCCCGGGTCTGCTGCGGTGTAATTCCCCCGTACCCAAAACCGGTTTCAGTTCGTTGCAAAACTATCTCAGCTATCGTAAGGCTGTCTGGATCAAATCAACACAAGTGCCCATCCAAGGCTTTTAGGTGGCAAGTCTTTCTGAAGAGAACACACGCTTGCGGTAAAACACTAATGTTTTTTTTCTCCAGACTGATCCATCCAAATCGAGCTCTAGGTGCCGCAGTGATTGTAGTTCAAGATTCAAAAGACATATTTAAGGGGTCTAGCATGATAACCAACATTGAACTTCTAATGTGCAACCTGATGGCAATTCTTCTGCTGCGTGCCGTTTCAGAACTAAATTATTCTGTGCATTTAAGGTTGCGCAACTGTCCTGGGCCAATAGCGGACCGTGTTCACACAGCCGCTGTTGCCACCCATACATGTCAAGATGAACCTGAATCATGTTTCCCCATTGGAATCATTTTCGTTTTTCAGAGTCATAATTTTTGCCCGGAGTCGGAAATTTCTGACTCGAGAGTTGGAGGCTTTTTTTTTCTGCCTCAGGATTTTTCTAGGCATGTATACATATGTAATGATAGTAAGAAGAAGAACAATAATAACAATAATAATAACAACAATAATAATAATAAGAAAAAAATACAAATTTCCGGTATAGGTGGAACCGCCTTGCCATGCCCTAAAGTGAGCAAAGCTCACACTGAAAACCTCAGGCTGTGCACCAAACCAATTTTGGCCTGCAACATCTTCATAATTATTTGTGTAGCGTCCAAAAAATATAGTAGACTGATATGATATAATATAATGATAAATGACGTTTCGATCTTGTGGGATATACACCGTCTAGATATATGTGAGGCATGGAATACTTCATGCCCAACCCGTCAGTGGCATGGTACACGAAATCCCCCCACGCCTATAATGCTAAGCATCGACAAATGCATACACGCTCTCGATGCAGAGCGGTGTTGTTTAATTCGGTTCTCCCACACCTCGTTGGTTGCGACTCGCCACGTTTGAAACAGGCCAACGGTGCCGCTTGCGCCAGGTTCCGGGTCATTTTAAGTGGCGCTGAAGGGGGGTTGACGATCTTTGGAAATGCTTATGAGGGCACTAGATCACATGATGATTCCATGTGAAATGCCAAGGTACAAGTATCACGTAGCCTGGACTCTTCTGGCAATTTCATTAACATCTTGAACATGTCCAAACAGTGTTTCCTCCTTCTTCTTATGAGGTCATTTGGTCGAATCTCATTCTTATATAATTTGTATATATATATATATATAGAATCCAGGTTTTGCCGTGTCAAGTCCAAACAAATGCTTTTGGTGAAATCCAGATTTTGGCTGGTCATACTCCGTTCCCCCATATCTTCCATTCTATCAAATGTTTTTGTAGCTATCTATATTATTCTATCTCATTGTATCTCTACTATTCTTCCAGCACTGCTTAGTGTGGTAAACCAAATGATAAACCATCCACAATTGTGGTTCATTATTTGGTATATCATACCACATTAATTGTTAAACAATTTTGGTTTATCATGAACCAAGTGTGGTTCATTCTTGGGTATACCACGGCGTAGCCCTTTTTTTTATGGGATGAGTGCCAGGCAGCTGCATCCTCCAACCTCGCGTCAAAGTCGTCACGGTTGCCACCACCATGGTCGTTCCAGACGGCGGAAGCCAAACCGCGGAGCAATGAGAGGATCTCCTCGGGAGATGGAAATGGCCAATGTCAATCTGATGAAATGACTATCTGGTTGGTGGTTGACCTACTCCTCTGAAAAAAATATTCGTCAGTTGGGATTATTATTCCCAATAGATGGAAAAATAAAACATGTTCCAAACCACCAACCAGTTATACTATATAGCTTATGAACTATGATTGACTATCTTATTAACAATCTATTAGAATACAGCGATGGTCTTTTGAGATATATATTGAAATCTAAAAGGAGTATACAGTAATAGGCGTATGATAGGAAATGTAAGAGAGATTTATGGACATAAAATTGAGATATCATGGGTAATGAATAATGGGATATACCACCCTCCGGTGTCTGCACAAAGATGGCATCCAACTCGCCTTTCTCGGATTTCTCGTTGCCACTGCGCATTGCCACGTGCTTTTAGCATGGCCAGGTGTGTCCCTGAAATGGGAACTTGGTTGACGAGACTTGTTTCCAAATCTCACAAAATCCTAAGACCTAAATCTGATATCAAACCCTAAGCCTTGATTAAATCTTTGTTTAAAGCTGAAAAAATGAAACCCTAAATAACTCAAAAAAAAACTAAACAACCTGAAAGAGTCACCATGCCATAATTGGAAACGAAGTCGAGAACCACTGGTCCAAGGGATACAACCAACGCAAGCAACGCGTTTCTGTTTGTCTCACGTACGTTTCATGGGGATTCAGCCGGATCCCGTTGACCAAAAATGATTGGATGATGTTTTGGTTCTCCCTTACAAACATGATATAGCTATTGAAAATGGCCATTTATAGTGAGTTTTCCCATAAAAATGGTGATTTTCCATAGTTATGTTCGTTTACCAGAGGGTAACATGATTGTTGGTGGTGAAAATAGCCCAAAACCCACATTAGCAGCTGTTTTTTTTCACCAAAGATTTCAGGACTCCAGAGGGCGTCATGGAGCATCCCAGTGACCCAAAAAAAACCAGCATGCCATGGTCCAATGGTTTAAATGGTTTAAACATGTTCAAACTTGATCAAAAACACAAAAAAAAGGAGAACAAACAGCAAAGAAACATCTGCAATGATTATCACATGATGCAGTAACCATTTTTCTGACCTGACGGCCCAGGATTGTTTTGGCCCAGGTGATCCTTGAAACATCGTGAAACCGATAGAAGAAGCCGATTGGAAGAAGCCGATCTGTGACTACAGCAACCCCAAATAGGTAGAAATAGAATTGCTTCTGTAAGTATATATACTATTATATACAGCTATTATTATTATTGTTATTATTATATAAAGTAGAATCAATTGCTAAATTGTAGTGGTATACTTCACCTGCTCTACCTTTTTGACGGCCGCTTTGTTGTGATGCGGGTTTAAATTGATGTCAAGGTGGATAGCTATCGATAAGGTAATACTTTCTTCAGCGATCATATATTGCTATCTGTGCACAATGATTGCAAGGACCAACTGTGAAACACATATCCATACCCTCTGGTAAACTAAGATAGCTACTGTAATTATTGAAAATTACATCATGTGGCCATAGAAAGTTCGTGTATGTACCAATGATTTATGGAATCTATGGCGATTTTCCATAGTAACAGGTTAACGTTTACCAGAGGCTAGCCTTAAACAATACCTCCCATCCCAGCTTCCCTGGGTGCCTCACGTAGGGATGTCCCAGGATTGTAGAAATATTTCATTGCAAGATTAGCCTTTCAAACAAAATATGTCAATATTACACATACCCTCTGGTTATTTAACATAGCCATGGAAAAATAGATGGTTTACCTATTAAAAATGGTGATTTTCCATGGCAAACTGTTAGTCATAACCAAAGGGTACTATTTTGGGGATGCCGCAAGGCCACTGGAATATTTACTGTATCAATCCAAGGTGACAAAAAATATGGGTTATGACCACAAAAACTGGGATGAACCCCAACATATCCCAGGTCCCATGTTGCCATCCCAGGTGCCGACCCATGGTTCCAGCAGTGGATCCCAACCACCACCGCGCCAATCGCCACCAGCCACGTATTCTCCGCCATCGCTTTCTTTCGGCGCTGTTTCGGAACAGGGTTCTTTTTGTGGAGCTCAACACGGCGGAAGTTGACCCAAGTCGAAGCGGCACAAAAAGCTCAAGTGCAAAGATGTTGCAACGAAAAAATGGAAAACACGGTGAAAACCAAACGTTTTTTTCTTAAAGTACAATGGTCTCTGAATCATACATTCACCATCAACATCCATGGATTTCGTTCCAACACAACTACCTGCTGGCGTTATCTGGGGTCCAAGGCTTGGTTCTATCACGTTCTATCCCCCCATATGCTCATCGCATGCACACACGCACACACACACACATATATAATATATAATATATACATATATATATATATAGTGTGTGTGTATGATATTAAGAAAGAAAAAAAGCAAACATTCAAAACCATCCAATATAGAATATATGCATACCGTCCATGTCTGGGATTCTACTTTAAAAAATACATCGTGCACACACACACACACATATATATATATAATACCCTCCGGTAATTTGTTACATAGCTATTGAACATGGCCATAGAAATAGTTGATTTACCCAGTAATAGCATGGTGATTTTCCATAGTTGTTTGTTCACGTTTACAAAAGGGTACCCATCACAATTAACCATTATTAACCATTATCAATTAGCATTACAGTAAACACTATGAACCATCATTAACAACTATTAATATCTATTAATCACTATTAACCAGAGGGTAATCCACCATTTTTGATGATCAAATCAATTAAATCCTCTAAATTTGCATCATTTTATTCAGATCAACACTTTCGTGTTGTCATGGATCATCCACTAACCTCCCCGCCTTCGGCTGCTGATGGCCATGATCTGCTGCAAGGCCTCAGGGGGATAGGAGCCGCAGGTCACGTCGAGGCCGTCAAAATGCACCTGGCGCCGCCAGGCCTAGGGGATTTCCACCTTTCAGCAACAGAAAATGAGGATTCAACCAACAAAAATGATGGAAACTGATGGAACATTAGAGGATCTAATCATCAAAAATGGTGGTTTACCCTCTGGGAAACGTTTTACATAGCGAACTGGAAAATCACCATGTCACTAGGTACATCAACGAACTAAATGGCCCATTTTCCATAGCTATGTTAAATTACCACAGGGTAAACATTAAACAATATGATTTAACCAACAACCACTGGCGATTTATTCTTTACAAAAATGATGATTTGACCAGTCGAAAAAGAGTTTCAACCAAGAAACAAATGTGATTTGGCCATCTGCATTGGGGAGTGTGTGTATTTAAACTATTTAAGCAAGGGTATGACCATATAATGGGAATATATTTGGGGAACAAGTGAATGTATCTATATATGTATGCAAAGAATCCAATGGGAGATTCATGGGAACTAAATGGGAATTGCACACATATATATATATATATAGCCAACATTAAGGAGATATACCGGGGAAATAATGGGGCTATGTGGCCAAACATATGGATACAAAATATACATATGTAGGTGGGATGCGTCACCAGCAATATTTGTTCTGACTGCAAAAAAAGGATACAATCAAATACATATAAAATGGGATACATCACTCCGGGTAAACACAAGGATTCACATGGCATACAAATGGAATATATAACTTATATAACCAACAACTAACCAACCATGTCGTTAGGAATGGGTGGCCACATGGCTACTCATGACTCATGATCAGCTATTACCATCTGGTTATTTAACCGTTTGCCATGGAAAATCACCATTTTTAAAAGGTAAACCATCTATTTCTATGGGCCATGTATACCATGGCAAACTGTTGAGGGTAGGTGAATGGGTAACTCGGGATCAAGCAACCAAAGTTCTACGTATCCGACGTATCCGTGCAGGACAGTGATGAACAAAAGCGGATGAAATGGGATACCGGGATACCCGATTTTCTCAAACCAACCATTCTAAAGCCCAGAAAACAAGTTATCACCCGAAAGTCAGATTTGACAGTAAGAACCTATAGGGCCCATTACATTATCACCCATTAAGAACATGGTCTGACTGAAATATTCTGTGTGTGAGAAAAACATGGATCAACTCGCCATGCTTTTTGGTGGATTAATCACTTGGACCTATCCTATAGGTAGGTAAAGAACCTGGAGATGTTGCATGGGATGACATACAACTTGGGCGCTGATGACCAAGTATCATGGCATTGTAAAGGGAAAAGTTAGCAAAACTACTGATGTTGGTTATATTATATAATGGCACTGGGTAATTTCATTCTTTAGTGATACGGTGATACTGCCAATCAGAACCTTCTTCAGGAAAAAAATGATGTACTTAGGGAGAAATTGTGGCATCCAGTTTGGCAATCACAATATTTATCATCTTTTGCCTTGCCTAGAATTGCTTGTGAAAAAATGGGGGTTGCTGGGTTTACCCGGTGACGCCTCTACTGATCAAACAACTCATACTCTTCAACACCGAGGGGTCAGAGACCACATGTGCTTCATGCTATTGCAGGGTCTTGACAGTCTTGGTATCAAGCCAACTCCAACAAAACAATTTCAGGGGAAGAAGGGAATAAGGGCTCCACGATAGTAAGCTCTCCGCAATTTGTGGCCCTGAAACACACACACACATATATATATATGATATGCAGATTTCAACTTGTTTTTTTCTTACCATTGCCATGAAAATCATAGCTACATTTAATGCCAGAAAATATATTTACTGCAATAATCTAACATCATCAAAATGATTGATATAATTGGGTGGTTTAAGATGCCTCCCAGCCTTGCTGGAAAATTCTGCTGCTTTCAGCCAGTGCTGCGCATGCCTCGCCATGTAGATGCCTCATAACTCACGAGACAATCAGCATCTACACCGGGTCCTTTTGCCGTGGAAGTCAGGATGGAAAAACCTGTCGGTTTACATGGAAGTCGTTTACGTCCAATTCCTGGGGAAAAAGTGAAACTGGGCTACCGGGCCAGCAAATGCGGAAAAACTGACCATGAATCTCTTACATGGAAGTAGCTCATCAGATATGCCAGTGACATATTCATCATGGAAGTGTGAAAACTGAGACTAAAAACCCTTACGTGGAAGTAACTTGAGGGTCCAGACATCAGGTTGGCAACTTCTATGTTAACATGTTCGCCCCTCATGTTGAATACATCCTTCTAGGGCGATCCTTAAAAACCCCAGACTGACCGCCACATCATTTTTTTCTTCTTTGCATCTATCTTCTCACCCCTGTCATGTCCGAGCGATTGAGGATGCAACCTTTCGAAATCAATTTGCAGTTTACCACCCCCCATTGCAACTAACATGGAAGTAAACCTTCGAATTGTCACGGATTTTTTTTAAAAAAATATTTTTTTTGCGCTACGGTAAAAGGAGGACCGAGCGCTCGCTAACATGGCACTGCCCACATCCTACTTCAAGTAGCAAATTTCTATGCAAGTTATCCGTTCCAATCGTTGGTTGTTAAAAATGGAGGCATTCCCAGCTTTATCTTGAAACAATCAAAATTTATCAAAATTTCTACGTTAATCAACAAATGCCCAGGATTCCCGGGGAACTCGTGGCAAAAAGAACTAGCCAAAAAAAAGGGCTCAGATCCAAAGAACACAAATTTGCAGTTTACCCCCCCCATTGCAACTAACATGGAAGTAAACCTCCGAATTGTCACTTTAGTTAACGTGGAATTTTAAAAAAACAAATATATTTTTGCGCTACGGTAAAAGGAGGACCGAGCGCTCGCTAACATGGCACTGCCCACATCCTACTTCAAGTAGCAAATTTCTATGTAAGTTATCCGTTCCAATCGTTGGTTGTTAAAAAATGGAGGCATTCCCAGCTTTATCTTGAAAAAAACAAAATTTCTACGTTAATCAACAAATGCCCAGGATTCCCGGGGAACTCGTGGCAAAAAGAACTAGCCAAAAAAAAAGGGCTCAGATCCAAAGAACACAAGTTTGCAGTTTACCCCCCCCCATTGCAACTAACATGGAAGTAAACCTCCGAATTGTCACTTTAGTTAACGTGGAAGAATTTTTTTTGCACTACGGTAAAAGGAGGACCGAGCGCTCGCTAACATGGCACTGCCCACATCCTACTTCAAGTAGCAAATTTCTATGTAAGTTATCCGTTCCAATCGTTGGTTGTTAAAAAATGGAGGCATTCCCAGCTGTATCTTGAAAAAATCAAAATTTATCAAAATTTCTACGTTAATCAACAAATGCCCAGGATTCCCGGGGAACTCGTGGAAAAAAGAACTAGCCCAAAAAAAAAAGGCTCAGATCCAAAGAACACAAATTTGCAGTTTACCCCCCCCCATTGCAACTAACATGGAAGTAAACCTCCGAATTGTCACTTTAGTTAACGTGGAATTAAAAAAAACTGTATTTTTTTTTTGCGCTACGGTAAAAGGAGGAGGAGTAGTCATCACGTGCAAAAGTAGCAGCATGCTCAGCATAAATTACTTCAGTTTGGCGGAGGTGTTGTTAGCATCACTAACCTGAGTAAACAACCTCTTCACCAACCATTTGTCTTAGGTGTTAGGTATACCACGGTATATTAGTGTATACTAGTGCACATGTGTACATGTTCAAAAGTCCATTACAAAGGACGTGGACACCTGTTCCCCGTCGTGGACCAAAAGGGTAGCCACCTCGAATGATGTTGGTCTCAGTTTTAAGTGTTCAGTTTTCTGTTAATTTCCAAAGGCGTTCTGGCCATGGTGATACTCTCGGCAGTTTTCCACTTTATTTGTGATGTTTTTTTTTCGACATGAATATATATATATATATACACCTACATATACATACACACACACATATATATATACATATTCTATCTTTGTATATGTACATTATTTGTAGAATTATACATATATATATATGTACAGTGTATCAGAATACTTAAACCTCTTAATGCCAAGAAAGTTAGAAAAGTGTACGGCCATCAAAGTGGTAGGGAAGGGTTTCCTGTTTGTGGGAGCCCTGTTTGTGACGACCGTCACAAGTAAACAACTTTAAAGAGCCCGGTCCAAGCCTCAAATATTTCAATCAATGATGCTGCATAGGATATTCAACAGGAACGCTCATATTTGGTCGGTCAAACTACAGGTTTCCTGCAGCCACCTAAATTTACAATGTATAGCTCGCACTTCAAACCAAATAACCTATTTATATACTATATTTATATATATCTATCTATCTATCTATCTAATATGAATATCAATATGTTGTTTTGCCCTTGGCATCTGCGGGCAGAATTTCTTGCATAAATCATCCCCGTGAAGCCAAGTTGCGCAGCCACATGAGCAGCAGCAAACATGGCAGCAGTGCAGCGACCAAGGGAAGCGAAGCCCAAAAGATCAAGGACCGCAGTTCCGTGGTGCGATGGAAAGTGGCCTTACCCAGGCGGCTTCGGCGCTGATTCATCAAAATGTCATGTCTTTAGGATTCGGATGGCGTGTGCCAAGAACCAAACCATATCAAACCTATCCAAGAATTCAAACTTTCAGGATCTAGATGACCATTTGATACCAGGTTACCATTTGATTCTGTGACGAATTGGGCTCCTTGATTCCCCATGCAGCGATATCAGCCATCCCCCCATTCCAAGATCCCATGGCCAGCGTTAGTCGTAAGCTGACCCCCGACCCAGGATGCGAGGTGCCAACGTGGCCCGCGCTTCCGCTAGAGTTGGCGAAGAGTAGTCCTGAGATGCGAATGTTGGCCGGGTGTAACATGGTGTAACCATCAAACATGGTGGGTCAATATGGTTTAACCGTTTAACCATCCAAGAATGGCACTAAATAACTAAATATAGCTATATTTGCCAATATACTCAAACATTTCCAACAGTTGGGCCCCCCAAATGAGATCAAATGAGTAGATGCAATACTAAACCAAGGTGCCTAAAGGAGTATACAATAAATATCATTATATAACTAGGAAAGGATTATTTTGACAGGGCTTCCTTCTATTGGTTGCTGTTGTATTATTCAGTGGCTTCGGGTAGAGAAACACACGTGCATGTAAGTTTGTAAAGTTTAGACACTTAGGCCAAATGACTTATTGACTTGGTAAATTGTGATCAATGACAATGACATGGGTTCCGAATCAAAAGTGCAAATGCTCACAGCTTGTTGGGCCATCTGCCCAAATGTGCGGAATGAGCCCAGGGACTTCATGCATCCAACATCAGACAGGGGCGCTAAAAGTCGCTTCGAAAGCTGAGGCTCAGCTAGACATTGATAGGACGTTGGATCTGACATAGGAAGAAATTCAGGAGGTATCCATCAATTAGACTGAACATATTCAATAATTGTTAATTGTTGATGCCTAAAGGCACACTAGAGATCATAACTTCTGTTACAGTATACCAGGATCAAAAACATTACCACAATCATTGCCTTCTCACAATCAATTTTTGCCTTCTGCAATAGATCAATACCATTGCAATATCCAAATGCATTCCAGTGAATGAAAGCCCCAAAATGTCTTAAATCACCTTGAATCCGAATGTTTCCATCATGTTTAATAGTGAACTAGTCTTAAATCATCTTAAATTACCACTTAAACACATGTTTAATAGTTAAATTGCCATCATGTTTAATAGTTAAATTACCACTTGTAGCATCATTTACCCACTCTTTTTGAGTCCTAACTAACTTGTTTCCATGGAGCCATTTCTGCCTAGACTCCACCTGGGAAGTATTCGCCAGGGCATCAAAAGCTTGCCGCAGTTCCTGCTGGAAAAATCCATGGAAAATTCCCCTGTAAATGAACTGGTTGGTGTTTATTCACATAAACAAATGATGGTTTAGTATGGTTTCATATCTGGTTGGTGGTTTTTCGCCACCCCTCTGAAACATATGAGTTCGTCAGTTGGGATGATGACATTCCCAATATATGGAGAGAACACCATCGATCCATGGGACATGTTCCAGGGCCATGTTTGGTTGCTGGAGGGTAAAGGGTTTAATCATGTTTAATTAATCAGATGGGGTGCATGATGTTTAGTTGATGTTTAGCTGGTGTTTAGTTGATGTTTAGTTGATGTTTAGTTGATGTTTAGTTGATGTTTGGTTGATGTTTGGTTGATGTTTGGTTGATGTTTGGTTGATGTTTGGTTGGCTAATGTTGGCTATCATGAATGGATTGGTTTAAGGGAACAGAACATCTTAACCGGAAACCATAGATTTTGCCCGTAAATATGGGGTTTTCCGGATTGATATCAAGGATAATTCACCGAAGAATGGGATAAACCCAGCTATGACTGGTACAAGGACACCCCTTACAATGCCGGCCTGGGTATGACCAAGTGTGGGCGACCACCACATTTTGTTGTGCTGAATGGCGTTGGACCCCAAAGCACCAAGCATGATCAGTACATAGATGGGCCATGGGACTATAACTAGTAACTGGGTGATAATCCATTATTTAACCAGTTATAATCCACTTACTTACCAGTGAAGTAATACCAGGGCCTATCTAAGTACTGACATGACTGACATGTAATTACTGACTCAGTTCAAAGTCCATCCTCTACATGCAACCTTAGCCTTAGTATCCCTTAGTCACTCGAATCTTATTCTTTTGTGGCAACGGGGATCTCTTAGTCAGCCTAGCTCCCCAGTGAGGCTTCTCCGTGTGTATTGATCCACAGCGACTGGTTGGTGGTTGAACCCTACCCCTCTGAAAAATATGAGTGAAAGTCAGTTGGGATTATGACATTCCCAACTGAATGGAAAGTCAGAAAATTCCATGGTTCCAAACCACCAACCAGATCATCATCATATTCCCATTGTTGTTGGTTTAAAGCCTATTAATTAACCACTATTAACCACTATTGACCATCTTCCAATTACCAGAAATGTATGGAAAAATGAAATTCATGTTCCAGTCACCACCAATCAGATTATGGTCCATGCGGTCCCAGAAAAGCTCCAAATTCACAGAGCCGCTGAGCTCACAGAGCCAACGCTGAGCCCGGCTGTGTCCCCATCCTACAATTTGACATGGCATACCCTCCATCCAACGTGGCACTTGAAATCCAATTTTCCCATTCAAAGTTCCACGAGGATTTTCCAACCAGCCGTGTCTGATTACCGAAGGGTTGTCCACCCTGACCTTAGGCGGCCACGTCAACCGGCCACGCCTGGGTGCGCCAGGGTTGCAACAAGCAGTGCAGCGAGAAGACTTCGTTGCCACAGGGCGGCACGCCGTCCTGAGATGCCAGGGGCCTGGTCGAAAATGACCTGCAGGGTGGAATCCCATCACACATAAGTACGATACATTTGGATGTTCGATGGGTGATGACGGTTGTTAATATAATGCATATAAAAATATACATATAATACATATAAGACTTATGGATACATATAACACATATTAGTGTACATCATATGATTGTATATGTATAAAATGCATGTGTCTACAAATAAGTACGCATGTGGTTGTATCATTATGCATCAAATTATATCTATGATATGATTTGTAATTCTGGATCGACATGGATGGGATGGTTGATGATGGTTGTGCAAATTTACTTCTTTATACTATATTTGTTTGGTTATTTATACATTTGTTTTATCTATTTATTTGTTGACATATCTGTATATAAAATAAAACGCAGCGTACATATATAAATCATATATATATATATATATAAATATCACATATATAAATCACATATGTAAACAACGTTTCTATCTTTTTTGGGGGCACTATACATATATATATATATATATATAGATCAAACCAATCTTTTGCCTTTGAAAGTGCCCTCGGCGCATCTTCACCGCTCACATTTTTTGAGCGCGCCATAGCCCTAGCAACTCAGCCCCGGTCCAATTCAAGCAACTCGCCAAGGGTTTGCTACTGAACATGGCCCATAGATAACCATAGAAATAGATGATTTACCTATTTAAAATGGTGACTCTATGTGATTTTCCATAGTTGTGTTACATGATTTACATTGCTTTACCTATTTAAAATGGTGATGTTCCATAGTTATGTTAGATTGTTAGTTTACCAGAGTGTATCTGCACTGAATGATCTAATAAAGATATGACATGTACAGTAGATAGACACGTTTCGGCAGACATCATCAAGACACATAATGACGTGAACTGCCAAACGTGGGATCTATCATAATGAATCCCAACCCGGGATAGACAAAACTGAAATATCGTATCCAACATGCGGACATGAACAATAATCACAGAACAATCCAAGTATATCCACATGTGCTGAGAATGATCTTTTTTAGACGGCCCGAGCTATAGTTCTTGAGACCCTCCATTCTTTAGGCACGGGCCTGCAATGAAAAGCAACAAATTCTCTCATTCACAAACATGTCCAGAATGATATGGAACTAGACTGAGAGACGGTTGCTGGCACTTTGAAGCAGCAGAATTGGCTGAACCATGTCGAACAAAAATCCTATCTTGGGCCTGTGGGACGGGTTAAAAGAACAACTGCACAGAGCAATGGCTTCAAAAGTGGATCCCCGAAAACTCCAACCATCAAATCACCATAATTAATATTTATGTCATTTACCTGTATATATATATATATAAATATGTATGTATGTATATGTCTGTATATATATATTATATATATGTTATGGTATACTGAAAGTCAACCAAACTCCGAGGTTTGCAAGATTTTCTGAAGAAGATTTGACCCATCCCCTGACATTCTTGTCCCAGGATCTGTGATCATCACCAGGCTAAGGAACCTGGCGGGGTCATGCGAGGGCATTGTTCATTTCTATGATATCTGGTTTTGTCAGAAATTGTCAGGACTCAAGTTGAATTGAACCAGGAAGTTTTAAGTTTATGTTTTTTTATCGTTGGATTTTGGGGTTCCGCACTTGAAGACATCACAATCAACATCAATCATACCATAGGAACGAACACGTTTAAGAATATGAAAGTCAATTGGGAGTCATCATGTCAACCACCAACGATGGGAATACGAACCAGCCATTAATCAAGGTTTGTCTACTTGAATGTACATCCCAGCTTGTATCCCATTTAGGCCTCCATTTTTACCATTGTGATTTGTTTTCAATATAAATCACAACGGAAAGATCAGAGACATTCAGAGACACCACTTACCACCAACCAATGGGTTCCCAGAAAACTCCCCATGGTTGCTGGTTTTAAAAGTTTTACACCCTTTCTTTTGCTGATCAAAGGAGGCACTGGTGTTGCCACCATTCTCATGCCATGGCTACTTCATAATCACCCAAGAAACTACGTCAATCTGTGTCCCGTAAGGCCTGATGCTCAAAATCCACCTGTTTGATGGTGAAATTCCGATTCCTATTGGTATTTATATGTATAAGTCATATTAAAGTATATAAAGTATATAAAGTATATCAAGTATATTAACATATAATCCTATTGGTATTCCTATTGGTATTTACTTAATGGTTCGGTTAAAGCATCTTAAAGTCATTGATGATCCAAAATCCCCAAGATTTACCTAGGATCTCTCTGACGCTTTCCATGCCACCAAAGCAACGACTCCAAGAGCGGGCCGTGCATCGTGGCACGCAGAAAGCACGACCTCAGGGCTAATCAAATGGGATATCGTGGAGCTGACAGACCAACAAAAAATAGTATTGCTGGCTGAAACCTTGATAAAATAAAACAAAATCTATCTATCTATCTATCTATCAATCATCTATCTATCTATCTATCTATCTATCTATCTATCTATCTCTCTCTCTATCTCTCTATCTCTCTATCTCTCTATCTATCTATCTATCTACCTATCTACCTATCTACCTATCTACCTATCTATCTATCTATCTATTTATCTATCTATGTATCTCTCTATCCATCCATCCATCCATCCATCCATCTATCTACCTATCCATCCATCTATATGTGCGTGTGCGTGGTTGGCTGTTTCGACTCCTTCTGGATGTCTCAGTCAATGTGTGCAAATCAACCGGGGTTGTTGATGCCAAGGGCTGAGAACATCGGCACTTTTGTATCTAATATAACTTTGCCATACAGCCATACAATAGTGAGGTACTGGCACCCGTGATCACCCGTGTGTCTCTTTAAAAAGCGTTGACGTCAGCCCTTGCCAAGCGGCAATAAGACGCTCATGCTCGCACAGTGATTCATCAACATCTTCCTGGGCTACACCGCTCCACCGCTCGGCTGGACTCAGTTCCAAGACGTTCCAAGTGTAAAAACAACCGCATGCTGTACTGGTTTCTGATCCAAACAGGAATATTGGAAAGAACTATTTAGATCTACCCTCTGGAAAATTTAACATAGCTAGTGAAAATGGCTATTTTAGTAAATTGAGATTCTCCATAGTTATGTTAGTTTACCAGAGGGTATAGTACATGTATGTACATGTGCTCATTGTATACCACCTTTGTCCAACCAAAACACAACATCTAGATCTGTAGCCCCGTCTGGTGCCCCCTGGTCCCCCGGGACGCTGGTATCCGTATGGTGGATTTCACCATCCTTGCACCTTGACCCTGAGACCCTTGGCTTAGGCAACCCACATCGAGAACAATACCCGCCTAGTTGGTTGCCATAATTGTGTTTATATTCAAAAGAAGTATTGATCTGATGCAGTTGTGTTTTCATGACCATTATTTTTCTTTCATATCTGCTCTGTCAATTTTCTGTAGAAATACAGTATGAGTTAATATCCGTCTTAGTTTTAGCACAATGTGTCTACCCCGCAGCTCTTGGAAAACAAATCAAATGCCTTTCAGGCCGGAACCAGCCTCACTTGCGCCCATCAAAACGACTCACTTGCGCCCAGATTCATGTATACCTATCTTCATGTATAAAAACAACCTTTTAGGTTGGGGCTTGGGGACTTGGGTTTAGGGGGGGACTTGGGGACAAGGAGACATGGTGTAGGTATCAAAGTGTACATAAACAACCTTTTAGGTTGGGACTTGGGGACTTGGGGACTTTGGGTTTAGGGGGGGCTTGGGGACAAGGAGACAGGGTGTAGGAATAATATAAACGGCTACGCCAGGCAAGGTAATCATTATATAATTACATTATGTAATCAGAATGTTACGTTTCATTCCAGTTAGATATCTTCTATGTTGGGTGGTTCTATTTTTGGGGCTTTATCTACGCTTTCGTTTGTCTTTTTGCTTTTTGACTGATTTTTTCCCCATGTATATTTTTTGGGAGAAACGGCAGTGTGCTTATGTGCTCTTTGCGAAGACCCCTTTCGCTCCTCACCGTTTCTCCCTTACCGTATAAAAATCTATCTTTTGTATTCATAATGAATCTATATCTAGCATGTCTGCATCTGCCGCCCGTGGGGATGTGCCTTTGGAAACTTCCGCACCCGGAGCGCTTCGCTCCCCCCACGGACGGTCAGATGATAAAAACAAAACGACCTCTCATATCTACTGTATCTAGAATAGAAAGGATCACAAATTCGCCACTAACGACATAAATGGGGTTGAGACCCACTAACGAGATATAAACCCAAGTTTACTTATCAGAAACCCATAGTTGTGGCCGTGCATCAGTTACAACTACTTTTAACGTCATTTATGGAATGTATAATCATCCCATTTATTCCCAGTTATAACTGGTTATAAAAGGCCATAGCTTCATGGATTATGATCATCCCCAACATATCAAACGTTGAAATGATTTAAGGGGATTTCAAAAATCGGGATTCCCATAAATCATCAATTTTTATTGTATTTTCCATTATAAACCCCCGGGGATCCGCAGGGCCAGCCTCACGCCCTGCTGTGGTTGCATCACTGCCCCAGCCGCAGCGTCAGCAATGGAGGCATGCGGGCCACAAGGCCTTGGAATGAACGGGGTAGTAAAAATCAAATTATTAATCTACAAGACATATGAATGTCGGGACATATTCTATTTAATTGGTAGATCCATGTTAGGATCATGATGGCTGGTGATGTTTGCAGCCGGAATCTTTCATTTAGTAGATGGGTTTCAATCAACGGTAGCCCTTTGAACATATCTTAGTACTTCTTTGTGGGGATTGGGTTGGTCATGAAATTATTACCACCCGAAAAATGTAACAAATTCTTGGGAATAATGGCATATTTCCAATCCATCCTAGCTAGAGATCATTTGGGGGTACCCCCATTTATGGAACTTCCCCCTGATTTTCCACCATAAACCAGCCAGCTATTCGGGTACCCTCCGTGACTTAACCTCGGGCCAGGCCCTAGCCCTAGCCCGGGCTGAGACTTCGGGCCCCAGATGCCCTTGACAGTCTTTGCAATGCAGGCCACAGGTTTTTCAAATCTTGCTACCTAAGGATGCCAGAAGCACTGGCATACTGCCGGATTCAGGCCAAACAAAGGACCCGGCAATGTGGACTGGGATCTCTTTGGAGCATGTCTCTGCACAATATATATATATATATGTATACTGTATATAAATAAATAAATCTATATATATATATTATATATACTTGGCTCCACTTAACATAGTCAAATAATAAAATTGTGTTGAACGCATCTTTCCCCAAAAAATGTTGCAGGATGTTGCAGGTTCCAAGAAACTTTACAGATCCATCTTGTACAATCATCCGTGGTCTTCCATGGTCGATCTGGGAAAATATGCTGATGATCCAATTGGGCTAACCGGCTAACCGTCCAAGATATTCCATGGTCTGCCGTGGTAATATATGCTAGGCTTAAGTACAATTGGTGAGGCTCTAAGTGGTCTTATTATCCATTGTATTCCATGGTCGGTGTTGGAAATATGCCACAACGGATGTGGCTGAGAATGTTTGATAGGGATTTAATTGCCACTACTGGCTAGATATCTTATATAAATATCCATCCGGTCCCAGATTAGAGACCCGCCCCTGGCTGACACCGCGGCCAACCACGCTACACCCAAGCTGCTCCAGTCCAGCCGGGGACCTTGGCCAGTGAGACGGGGAACTTTAAATTGAATATAATATTTTCAGATATGTCATGGGTTTACTCCGTGAATTTCAAGAATCAGAATTTATATGTTCGATTCGGATGTTGGCCCCCACTGGTTTCAAAGCAGATCCAATCCAATAAAATAGTGGTATAGAATCTTTACCAAATAATACCAAGTTCCATGTAATTTTGGTGGTGATATAATATTTCCAAAGCCACCTGAGCAAACCAGGGCACAATTTCTTGTTTCCACGAAATTCCATCAGTGCCGTTGCATGCCGCGTTGAATTTGTTTTGTCGGCATTTCAATACAGTGAGAAAGAAGGTTGCGCCCATTTTTTGAAAAATTAGCATTCACTATTGAAATCCAGAAGTGCACTTAAGCAAATCACCGCTCTATGTAAGGGAGCAAAAATCCCCTTTCACTTCATCACTCCGAAGCGCTTCCGAGTGCCGCATGGGTCCCCCCTGTGATGGATCTATGGGGCGATTTTTTTTGATCGTTTTAGACCTGACCGAATCTTTTCAACATTCACTTAAGATAATAATTTTGTAGGCTTCCAGCACTCCGAAGCGCTTCCGAATGATGGAGTGATAGGGGTAACGCGCGCCTTCGTCTACAACAGTGATTTGCTTCAGTGCACTTCCACATTTTGGAATTCGTTGCTAATTTCATTTTTCAATCAATCATTCACCCATTTGATCAGTCCAAGGGTTTGATATCCACAGAATTCCAGCCGAAGATCAGGGAATACCATGAGTAGTAGATTTCCAGGGCCATATCAGCGATAACTGTGAATCCACAAGCTTGGAGTGGGCCCCCCCACTCACGCACCCCTTACACCAAAATTCATCATATTTAATTAACCATCACCACCCGCGCCATCATGGGGATGTGGGGACGTCCGATCAATATGTATAAGGGAAGGCATCTTTGAAATTCGGATTGTTAAAACTTTTTTGGTGCATGAGCAATACCTCATCCAACAAGGAATCTGGGAATTTGTTAAAACCGTGATATCGCATGAGTACCCTCTAACAAGTCCTTGGCTCAAACTTTACTTTTATGATAATTCATCCTCCGTTAATGTGACTTGGAATATTCTAATTAGACTATTTGACTACCTTAAGTGCTGGCAAGTATATACATGATTACATATATATATATACATCTAATAAAATATATATATATATATCAATATAAGCTATATATATAGTTATATATATGTTATATGCATCCGAAATTGGTCCAAGTCCCAGTGGAACTGCCCGGGCTTGAAGCCGCCAGAAGTTCGATGAAGGAGAAGAGAACCACGGTGAGGTCCAACCAGTTCCTGGGCTCTCGGTCGGCCATCAAGTGGGAATCTATATACTAGCTGGGTGGTCGAGCCCTACCCCGCTGGAAAATAGGACGGTGGTTTTGGGATGATTATTCCAGGTACTTCAATTCATTCTACCTCGGGAAAGGTTCTTTTCTCCCTGGCCCGCCCCGGCCATTTCAACATACGGGATCCACCTCATTTAAACATACGTTAAATACAATCGCTTTACCAGGGGTGGAGAAATTCGGGCAAAAATGGGGGTATCATTGTTTTTCATTTATGAGCAGATAGATAAATCGGGTTGTATATGGCATGTCTGATTGGGGCATTTTACAGACATTCATTACTCACCCCCCTTACATCACCGTGGGCATCCAGTCATCCAGCTGGCCGCATGCGGAAGATAAAATTCGCCCTCTTATCAGAACAGTTTGTTGCAAGGGATGAACAACATCGATTTTCTCTTCGTGGGGTAAATCCCATACTCGCCAGAACATCGTCTTTTTTCCGCCGTCTTCTGCCGTTTGCGCCTCTCACCCCCCTCCCACCGGACGGCTTTGTGCTCGTCCGGTGGGAGGGGGGCCTGTATACAGCGGCGACTTCTGTGCTTGCCGCTGCCCTTCGTCCTTCGTTGGCCTGCGGCGGGGCGTTTTGGCAGGGCGACAAGGTCATTCAGTTCATTGATCGGAAATTTCCATCGGCCGGTATCATTAGGAGATGTTAATCCGCTCTCCCTCTCTTTCTATATCTTCATCATCTCTATATAGATCCGTGCATTTTATGAATTGGTCTTGCCAAGTATGAATTTCGAATGCGCAATCTCGAAGTTGCACGCCATTGCTTATAATTAAGTATAATGGTTTGAAATGTCGTTAGATGGAAGATGGAAAGTTGCCTTTAGCGAATAGTTATTTTCCTATGCTGGTGGTCTTCCCGGGCCCCAGCTGTATCCCCGGCCTAGGCTTCTTCCTCTTCGTTCTCTTCCTCTTCGTTCTCTTCCTCTTCGTTCTCTCTCAGACGGAAGAGCCGATTCCGAAGTTCGGCAACCAGCCGTGCCATCCTCCTTGGAAACGCCGCTGGCTGGTTGTGCCGGCGGACGTTGAGCCGGCAGCGGCGCGCGGCTGTGCGGAGAGCCCGCTTCAGCTGCCGCACCCTGAGGAGCTCGCGGGCAGTGCCCGTCACGATCTCCTTCGATGTGAATCAGACCAGGGCGGGTCCAATTTAAGGGGCCTAGAATTGTACAGATAGATAGGCATAGCTAGATCGTAGAGGCATACACACACATAAAAATATATATATATATATATTATTTATCTATATATGTGTGTGTGTGTTGATATTTACATAAACAGTATATCTAATTACTGTAGGTGCGTAACCTTTTTCTTTTTTCTTCCGATGTTTTCTGTTCTATTGCATCCATTGATCTTTCTGAACTAAGCGATTGTTCAATCCTGAGTTGCCGATCGTTATCATGTCTGTTTATGAATATTGGATGTTGTTATTTTCAGACCTGATAAATTCTGTTCTCAAGTCGTTGTTCGAGGAAATGTATCGGGTCATCGGTGATCAACCTACCTGCTCAAGCAATCTATGATAGAATCAGGATATATATATATAGTTGATGGTGCATCATTCGTGCTATTTAAATATTTCTTTCGAGGCAGACAGATTGCTTTTTTTTTTGGGTCCTGGGCCGTCTGCCGTGCCCGCTGCGCGGCGCTTCTCGGAGGGTACTGTTTGCACTCAGTCAGCAGCTGCGCAGTTCGCGCAGCGCTGAACCCTTTGTTTCTGAGTGCTGCCCGGATCTCCGCATCGCTTCGCAGGACCACCTTCAGGCGCATGCACTCCATCTGAGAGGGGCCAGGCATGCTTGAGGGCTAGGAGGGCTAGGTCGCGGTTTCGGTTTTGGGCTAGGTTGCGGCTGCGGAACCGTTGTCGACGATATCGTATTAGCTGGGTCTGTGAGAGGTGATGGAAGTCCGTCTTGAATTACAGAATGATAATCAATCTACTTCGTAATCTACTTCCTATTCTCCCCAAAATCAATATCCATCTATATCAGCACCTATCATCTATGGCCAATGTTCTTCCGTATTAAGTGTACATAAACAACCGAACCTTCTAGGTTGGGACTTGGGGACTTGGGTTTAGGGGGGGACTTGGGGACAAGGAGACAGGGTGTAGGTGTCAAAGGTGTACATAAACAACCTTTTAGGTTGGGACTTGGGGACTTTGGGTTTAGGGGGGACTTGGGGACAAGGAGACAGGGTGTAGGTATCAAAGTGTACATAAACAACCGAACCTTTTAGGTTGGGACTTGGGGACTTGGGTTTAGGGGGGGGGCTTGGGGACAAGGAGACAGGGTGTAGGTGTCAAAGGTGTACATAAACAACCTTTTAGGTTGGGACTTGGGGACTTGGGTTTAGGGGGGGACTTGGGGACAAGGAGACATGGTGTAGGTATCAAAGTGCTCTTCGCTGCTGTTTACCTTGGCCCTGCCACGTAAAGTCACTGAAAGGGGCTGCACGGGCACAAGTGAGACAAATCGACGGGCACAAGCGAGGCCGTTTCCTTCAGGCCAGGTATATAAAACATATGAAACCACTTTAAAAAAAAACAGTGAAATCAATCCAACGTTTTCAGGGTCAGGGGCCTGAACCCCACTGATTCTAGCAATGATCCTCGGGGTCCAAACGCAAAGTGGGTACCAAGTGCCAATATATAAGCCTCAAGTAAACTAAGGGTCCAAGTCTGAAAATCAAATAAGATCCACAAAAAACAACTGGTGAATAAATCAAGGTTTCCGCCCTGAAGCTCACATGGTATGCCAGCAGGGTGGATGTAAAACTTCGAAAAAGGTCCCATCACCTGCATCCAAATATGCACCAAAGGGTGGTGACCTATATGGTAACCAATGGCCCTGGCTGGATGTGTCGAAGCATTGGCAGTTCCTCATACTCCTGCGCAGGCAACATCCCTATCAGTAGTCTGTTGCCAGCACCAGCAGTGGATGGTCTGAAGCTGCCTGGCAACAAGCCTCCAGGAGCAAAGCGATGTCTTGGGTTTTTGTAATGCTGTCCATGCTTCCTTCTCGGCAGCTGTTGCACGCTGCACGATGAAGCCGCCACCTGAATTCTCCAACTCCTTTTGATCTTCATCCAAGATTCACGATTACTTCAGTACATCTTATACAGCCACTTCCAAAAAAAGAAATCTTTGCACTATTTGAGGGAATGTTTCCTGCATGGATATTCCCAGCGCTATTTTCCAGCACTGGGACGCGGTACACCTGCCCTGTCCCGGACGCTGCCAGGACATCTCCACCTCATGGTTGACTTTAGGCCAAGACATATTTCGGTGTGTATATATATATATATTCAACTACAGGATATAGTCCAAAAAAAGTCAATAAAAAAAACATATTATCTTTTAACTGTTTCAGCCCGTTTAACATATCCACCAACAAAACAACAGCAAATCAGTTATATACCCTCTGGTTATTTAACATAGCCATGGAAAATCATCATGTTTTTTAAAGGTAAATCATAAATCATCTATGAATGGTCCATTTTCCATAGCTATCTTAAAGATTCTTCAATTACCAGAGGGTAATTCCATGTCATCCCTAATTTCTCTTGGTGAATTCCCACCATGGACCGCCACAATAATCACCTTCTGAGGCTCAGCATCATCAAGTAGAGCTGGTGTGAAGCTTCCTCCTTGGAGCCAGCCAGCTGCACAGAAAGTCAATGTAACTGGGCTTCAAAAACAACTTAGCCCACAGCATCCCATGTCTAAATGGGAATGCGATGGGTATATTTATTATAGGGTATTAGTAACGGTACGTTGTCATGTATTGTCTTTATTACGATCTAACACCTCTGGTAGCTGAACAGCTGAACAGCTTGCTATGAAAGCCATGGCCAATTTCATTCGACGATTCACCGTTTTCAACAAATAATTGTGATTTTCCAATAGCTATGTTAAATTGCCAGAGGGATCCAGAGGGTAAATATTGATGTAGTGAAAGGATCATTGATCATGGAAATCATCAATGGGAAGAGTACTATGGATTTGCGGGACCCAGGAATAATATATATATATAATATACTCTATCACCTATTTATCTGGAGATATCCCAGTGATCTAACTACAACTGCGGCATCATTAATATGGTTATTGCATGCTACTACCCACTTAATAACTGGGACACGGCCACCAAGTATCAACTTATCAACCCCGGAAACCAATGGAACATGTGCCTTTCATATGTTGGGGGTCCTGTGGATTCTCCCCTGAAACAGTCCTTGGTTGACAAGGCAGCCAGGCTAGTTTGCGGGACTGGGTTACAGTGAAAAACCCGGAGGATACCCAGAAGATTTCACCCCATATCAGAACTTGAAACCTGAAAAAACAAAACAAACATTGTTCAACTGATTAGTAATAGACAATCTACGTGCAAAAGTATACAAAAAGTCATGAAACATCTACATACGCCAAAGAGAAATCAACAGGTTGAATGCGATTTGGAATTGACCCATTTCCATCTAATTCCGTTCGACATGCACTGGGCAAGAACTGGGACAGCACGCGCTTTGCGCGATTCTTGCTGAAGACAAGGTGCACTTGTCGCCAATACGGTCGCGAAACGCGTGTAGGCAGCCTCTGTTGCCACCCCGCAGTAGGACATTTGGGACCATCAACGACCACCAGTGGGCCTTTGGTTTTGTGGCCTCAACTGTAGAGAAACCAACTACGATTCTTCTTGGTGTAGAATGGGCTGTTACCACCCACGGCGGAAAATTTGGATTTGATTGGAATTGAAGCCCCAGAAAGTAGGAGTCCATCATGGAACCAAGCCAAGTCGCGAGATAGAGCACAGCCATTGCAATGCCAATCGCCATGTACAGTTGCCAACTGACGCACCTCACCGACACCCGCACGTCAAGGGCAACAGATTGGAGACTATTGCTGGGGGGATACCCCATGGAGCTACAGCATGAGACCGAAACCCAGCTACAAAACGGTTCCCATGTCAAATGATGGGTCAGAGCCAGAGCCTCTTATATAGTGTTGCATGTTGCTGGACTTTCAAGACCAGTTTGAGGTCCCCTGGGCGCTTCTATGACTACAGGGGTGCAGTATGAATGATCCATACTAACCATGTTTTGTGTTCAAGTATCATCGTTCAACCCATCCCCTCTACAACGGTACAACGGTCATTTTGGCCCTTGGGCACGGAACATAAAACCCGTGCAGCCGTGAGTTTTTTACAACTGCAGCAGCTAGAAAAATATCACTCTATGTACTCCATTGTTGCTGGCTATATCCCTTATATGGTTGGTTGAATCAACTTAAATCGCCATGTTGGCCGGTTCAATCCCAATTTAATTTCTCTTGCACTTCAAATGGTCTACTATAGTTTCTAAAATGGTGGTTGCTGCGTGTTCAAGTTCAATTCACTGTTTTCGTTCCAAGCCCCATTTCATAAAGCCAAATCCTTTCTTAGAACAAGTTGCGAGTTGGCTTATATATGACCATAGTCTATAACTATGTCATGATTATATATATATCTACCATAAGCCCTAGTTGTTTATGATGTTTGCCAAGGTGCTTGTAGCGAGCAGAAGCACCCGCACCTTGGATAGGGAACGTGAAGCACCATAACATTTTTTTGGGTCTGAAGTAACAACAAATTGCTGAAACATGGGATAAAAAGGACTTAGGTATAATAAAAAATAAACATATTGTTTTTTTTAACATGGAAGCATGAAGTAAAAATACTAAAAATATGAGAGCGGGTAGTCATGGGGGGCGAGGTTGTGAAAGTCCTGATTTTGTTATATTAGTCATTAAATTCATAATTATATCAGTCATTACATTAATCATTATATTAATCATAATAATATTCATTATATAAGTCATTAAATGAATCATTAAATTAATCATTATATTTATCATGGTATGCCTCATGAAATTAATCATTATATTAATCATTATATATATGTATGTAAAATCATTATATTAGTCATTTTATAAACCATTCAAAGAATCATTCAAATTAATCATTATATTTATCATTCTATGAACCAATTATATCATTTTATTTATCATTCATTAATCATGATATTAATCATTTTATTTGTCATTATATAAGTCATGAAATGAATCATATCATTATATTTATAATGAAATGACTCATTATTTTAGTCGTTGTACAGAAAATTATACTAACCATTAAAATAATCATTAAATGAATCATCATATATATATATATAATCATTATTTTAGTCATTATATAAATCATTATATGAGCCACTTTATTAATCATCATATTAGTCATTCAAATTAATCATTACATTATTCATTATATTAGTCATTGAATTAATCTTTTTACTGGTCATGATATTCATCATTTTATTCATCATGATATGAATCATATTAGTTATTAAATTAATCATTATATTAATCATTATACTAATAATTTAATATTCAATATACTAGTCATTATATTTGTCATTATATTAATTATTATATTAATCATGTTATTAATCATGAAAAATACATATATAATCATTATATTAGTCATTATATTAGCAATTTTTTTATTGTTACATTAATCATTAAATTAATCATGAAATTAATGATTATATCAATCATTAAAATCATCATTATATTTATCGTTTAACCAATCATTTCATTAATCATTCAATTAATCATTATAGAAATATGTCATGATATTAGTCATTATATAAGTCATTAAATTAATCATAATATAAATTATTAAGTTCATCATTATAATAGTCATTATTTTAATCATTTAATTAATCATTATAGTAATCATTATGTTAGTCATTTTATAAGTGATTAAATGAATCATTAGATAAATCATTATATTTATCATTAAATGAATCATGATATAAATCATGATTTTAATCAGTATATTAATCATTTTATTAGTCATTATATAAGTCATTAAAAGAATCATGAAAAATATATTTTTCATTCTATGAATCATGTTATTAATCATGATATTAGTCAATAAATTAAAAAATATATACCAGCCATCACATAAATCCTTATATTAATCATTATATTAGTCATTATATGAGTCATTAACTGAATCATGAAATGAATCATTATATTTATCATTATATGAATCATTATATTAATCATTTTATTAATAACTATATTAGTCAGTGTATTAGTCATTATATTAATCATCTCATTAATCATTATATGAATCATGATTATAATCATGATATTGATCATTTTATGAATCATTATATTAATCATTATATGAATCATGATATTAATCATTATATTAAGCATGAAATTCATTATTATAGCAATGATTACATTGATCATTATATTGATCATTATATTAGTCATTTTATGAACCATGATATTTTTTATTCAATAAATCAAGATAGATAGATATATATATATAAACATTATATTAGTCATGATATAAGTCATTAAATGAAGTTTGGTTTTCCATGTTTTTTTGCAATTTGGCCTGGGGGGCGCAGGTGTGCAAATTGTAGAAACGCGCATTTTTTGAGAGGTACTGTGATGAAAGCATATTCACATGAAAAACATGCAAAACAACTATGGAAAAATCAAAAAAGTTCAGACCCATGGGCAAGGTCTGGGGAGAGGCCTGGCAGGGGACATGGGTCTGAACTTTTTGTTTTTTTTGTTTTTTTTTGTTTTTCCATGGTTTTTTTGCAATTTGGCCAAAACCTCGAGAAAACCAAAAAAAACAAAAAAAACAAAAAGTTCAGACCCATGGGCAAGGTCTGGGGAGAGGCCTGGCAGGGGACATGGGTCTGAACTTTTTGTTTTTTTTGTTTTTTTTTGTTTTTCCATGGTTTTTTTGCAATTTGGCCAAAACCTCGAGAAAACCAAAAAAAAAAAAAAACAAAAAGTTCAGACCCATGGGCAAGGTCTGGGGAGAGGCCTGGCAGGGGACATGGGTCTGAACTTTTTGTTTTTTTTGTTTTTTTTGGTTTTTCCATGTTTTTTTTTGCAATTTGGCCAAAACCTCGAGAAAACGAAAAAAAACAAAAAAAACAAAAAGTTCAGACCCATGGGCAAGGTCTGGGGAGAGGCCTGGCAGGGGACATGGGTCTGAACTTTTTGTTTTTTTTGTTTTTTTGGTTTTTCCATGGTTTTTTTGCAATTTGGCCAAAACCTCGAGAAAACCAAAAAAACAAAAAAAAACAAAAAGTTCAGACACATGGGCAAGGTCTGGGGAGAGGCCTGGCAGGGGACATGGGTCTGAACTTTTTGTTTTTTTTGTTTTTTCTTGGTTTTTCCATGTTTTTTTTTGCAATTTGGCCAAAACCTCGAGAAAACCAAAAAAAAACAAAAAAGAACAAAAAGTTCAGACCCATGGGCAAGGTCTGGGGAGAGGCCTGGCAGGGGACATGGGTCTGAACTTTTTGTTTTTTTTGTTGTTTTTGGTTTTTCCATGGTTTTTTGTATGTTTTTCATGTGAAGATGCTTTCATCACAGTACCTCTCGAAAAATGCGCGTTTCTACAATTTGCACACCTGCGCCCCCCATGGGTACCCCTTCTGAAAAATATAATGTTGTAAAAATAATCTTTGTTTATCAATAAAAAAATATTGTCTTTTCGGAAAAACGGTAATATATAAAAATGAAAATTGAAAACATTGAAACACATAAATAAATGAAATATCCTTAAAAATCCAATGCATATTCAGAGTGTCTAGGTTTTAGATTGCTTTCAAATTGGTGGAAGCAATGTTCTTTGAGCGACAATCCAAATGCTCAAAAGATGCTCAAAAGCGGCGCCTGCGGCGGGCCTTTTTAAAGATTCATAGAAAAAAAAATTCGTTGGCAAACGGCAAGGCTTCTGTCTGCAAAAAAATGTGAAAATAGTTTTAAACACCATACATGTTAAAACGGAAGACCGAGAAAAATAAGCATGGACATGGTTAGACAAAATGTTCAAACAACAGCGAACGGCTTGAAGAATAACAAAATGTATATAGATTATTATAGATTATTTTCATTTTCATGCCCAACACCAACAGCTGCTGCTGTGGAGCAAGTCAAATGGGCTGTTGTAAGATGTTGTAAGTGTTTTTGTTTTGGATGATTTCTTTAGGTGCCTGCATTCGTTTCTTTATGGCTCCTGTTATGATCTGCGCATACTTTATTTTGACCTACGCTGTCAACATCTACGAGTACTAGTTTGTCACTCAAATTCCACACAAAATGAGTCATGTGAATGGCTGCAGTTACCTGATTCAACACAATTGGCTCAAAACCCTTTCAATCTGGATATCAATCCCAAACATTTGGTTTGCAAATATCCTAAACCTTATTTCCGTGTAATTCCCTTATTTTCCTGAATTATGAACATTTACAAACTTAGGCGTGAACTGTATATATATATATATAAATCTAATTGAATGTATATATACATGTCTATCCAGTATATGTGCATATGTAATTATAATGTCATTACATGCCAATTCAAATAGATTCAATTCAATCTCCCCAAAATGAAATAAGATCCAATACTAAACCAGGGTCACCAAAATAATATTATTTATATATATATATAATATAGGCGGAAGGGAGTAACCAATCAAAATGGGAATGTAGCGACAAGTCATCCGCCATTCTGGTGAGCAGTCTTGGGAGGCGACACAAATAGATCAGAATAGCTGTGATTGGCTGTTTCGACCCATCCGGACAACATCATCGCGATGATAGGTGATGGGAAAGAAACAACACACAAACCAGCCAGGCATGTCCAACCACAAATCTCATAGTGTTCAGTGTTCATATGCGTTCATCACGTTCAGATCTGATCTCGGACACCACAAACAAATATATGCGCTGAAAATTCAAAGGACATAATCTTGAAAATGGCACCGCATCACCAAAATCATCCATGCCTTTGATAAAACCTACCTTAGCGGTGGTTTTCCGTTTCTCTCTCCACTGGTGAAACGTTCAGCGCAAAAAAACCTGCGCCCAGTGGCTGAAACCACCCAGAACTCCGAAGCACTGACGCCTAGGCCGCTGGAAAATTGTTGGAAATTAAAGTCGGTCAATGTGTATTTTCCCATGGATTCGGATTTCCTGGGATTTAATGCATGGGTATTCAATAGGGATTTGAATGCACAATATGGGGATATGATGGGAATATAATGAGGAGAGTAAAAATAATATCTGGATAAGCTGTGTCTAATGCACCAACCTGACCAAACATGACCGTTCGGCCCTCCGAAGAATGCATTATGGAAAACCATGGAAAGAAACTGAGCGATGGACGTTTCAAAAAAGTTAACATTGAACATCTATAATATTGACGCGGAAACATATGAGGTTAGTTTTCTATTTTCCCTACAACTACTTTAAATGCAAGCAAACCAAGTTACCAAAATTAAAAAAACAACGTGGCTAGTGAACATGCGACTTTCACATTGAGGGTTTCCTTTCGGGGCAAAGTGCATTCCTCGTGGCTCGGTTCTGTTTTGGCCGGCTTCTCATGATGAATCAGTTCAATCCTAGGTTACTCACTCTTCTATGCACTAAGCCACTAAGCCACCAGTGGGAAAAGGACCTGTGTCACATCTGTGGCAGGTTCATGTGTGTGTGTGTGTGCTTTTTTGGCGGCTATATATACACCTTAAAACGCAACATATGCGGCACGTACATCATTTATCATCATTGTCATGTCCAGTTCCACAAAAACTACACAAACATGATTGTATAAGTATAAATACATCGGTTCATGCCTGTATGAAAACGAATCAAATGCCCAATCCATTTTGGGTTTTGTTGACTGAATCTGCTCATGAAACAAGTAGAAACATTGTGAAGTGATCATTGGGACTCCCAAGGAGAAACACAATAACCATGGAAAAACAACTTATGCTGCTGCATATGCGTATAGATTTGAGTTGTCACATCTTCGAGTTCTTGCACAGCAATGGCTTCCCTGATTCTATCCCCCCCCACATGTTACAGCAATTACTTGCTCATTAGGGTGACCCTTTGTGAATCATAGTTTGGCACCCCAAATCGCAAAAATTCACGGGTTGCCTTTCACCAGACCCATGTGCCAGTCTTGAGATTAGAATAAAACCGGCTAGCCTAGCGGCTAGCAATTGTCCTACTTAATTGGCCCAAAAGCCTTGAACAAATGCCATCACTTACATGACACCATTCTATAAATGGGTCTGAAAATGGGCTGTATCCCAATACATTGTCATTTCGTAGGGAAAAACTATGAAAATATGGGGAATTTCTAGTAAACCATAATAAATAATAAACAAAAATAAATTACTTTACTTTGTGTGATCCCCACCATGACATTTATACATTTTGTTACTGGCAAATCTTCTGGCATTCTATCTGACATTTTATCTGGCATTCTATCTGGCATAACTTCTGCAGTATGTTCTGGCATATCTTCTGGCATTCTATCTGGCATATCTTCTGGCATTCTACCTGGCATACCTTCTGGCATATGTTCTGGCATATCTTCTGGCACTCTATCTGGCATTCTATCTGGCATATCTTCTGGCATATTATCTGGCAAATCTTCTGGCATCCTATCTGGCAAACATTCTGGCACTTTATCTGGCATACCTTCTGACATTCTATCTGACATTTTATCTGGCATTCTATCTGGCATATCTTCTGACCTTCTATCTGACATATCTTCTGACATTCTTTCTGGCATATCTTCTGACATTCTGTCTGGCATATCTTCTGACATTCTTTCTGACATTCTTTCTGGCATTCTATCTGGCATATCTTCTGACATTCTATCTGACATCTTTTCTGACATTCTTCATTTGCTCGGACAACTTGTGTGACATTCTTTCTAACTTTCTTCTGCACATTCTTTGTCCCATATCTTCCTACATGAGGTCCGGCAGGGAACACTTGGCGTGGATACTCGCGGTTGAGGTCCGGCAGGGAACACTGGGCGTGGATGGTCGTGGTTGAGGTCCGGCAGGGAACACTAGTGAGGTCCGGCAGGGAACACTGGGCGTGGATGGTCGTGGTTGAGGTCCGGCAGGGCACACTGAGCGTGGATGGTCGTGATTGAGGTCCGGCAGGGCACACTGAGCGTGGATCGCGGTTGAGCAGGAGGAGGAGGAGGAGGAGAGGAGAGGAGGAGACGAGGAGAGGAGAGGAGGAGCAGGCAACTAACATAAAATCTAACAACCCTCACCTGGCAGGTGGGGAACAATACATAATACAGTACACCATAATTAGTTAAACCATTGGGAAAACCATTTGATTTAGGGATCCCCCTATGTGAAAAAAATGCCGTCCAGGTGCCCAGTGCTACCTTGTCCACAGCGCTCAGCCAAACAAGCCTGGCTTCCGCTGGATGGGTGGATGGTACCTTCTAGTCATACAGAAAACGATGGAAAATCACAATTTTTAATGGGTAAATCCACTATTTCTATGGCCATTTTCAATAGCAAACTGTTTCATGGACAATCCGAAAATCACATGGATGAATTGGAGGTTTCCAATCCATAGGGGTACCCCCAGTTCTCATCCATTTGTTAATGGTGTGCGCCATGAAAAACCATCTATTTTGGGGTATCCCCATTTATGGAAACCCCGGGGATAGCATCTTAGATCATGTTAGGAAAGCTAGACATGAACTGCTCAGTTCTTGTTTTGCGGTTTATTTTTTTATTGTCTAGGACAACATGTGGAAAATATGCGGACCCCTTGCTGCCCTTGCTTTGGTGGACCAATCTGCAGCCAAACGACATGCAACAAAAACTCACCAATTCACCAACTGAAACTTGAGTTTATTACAACATCACGTCCTAGTCCTCACTTGGGATAGATCATCTTACTTTCTCTCTCTCTCTCTTACATATTATTGTTTCATATTATTGCTATTGTTGTTTTTCTTCATTGTGATTATTGTGTATAAATATATATATATATAGATGAATGTGTATCGACCTATGACTTTTTGCTTCTAATTGTACATTACATTAATCATGATTATAGTTGTCTTTACTGGGCTCTCTAAAGAAAGTACTTTTGTTTGGGATCCTCATTGCCCACTAAAATTTAGATGTATCAGCTGGATTCATGTGATGTGAACACCCATCCCTCCAACCATTGTCTGACCTCCTCTTTGACGCAAGGCTCCATTTCCTGTGATCACTGGTCTCTTGGGGAATGATTGTCTGGCCATTCCAAGCCATCTCTTACACTCCATGAACATAATCTACAAACAATGTCGGTCATGTAGGGTTATGTAATTAATGTTGAGCATCCAGCACAGCATCCCCTCTGGTAAACTAACATAGCTATTGAAAATTGCCCATTTATAGTTGATTTACCGAACTTTAAGATGGTGATTTTCCAGTTCGCTATGTGAACGTTTACCAGAGGGTAGGTGAACACCGTGAACTCAAATCACCAGCAAGTTACGGCTTAGATCTTCATGGTGGACTTTTTGGCGCCTGGTGGACTTTTTGCCAATGGTTATCTCTCACACACCGTGAACACCGTGAATATCACCCTTTTCAAGGTCCAACAAGTTGGACTGGTATGAAATGTCCATTTGATATCATTGGATTCCATCTCTGCTACTTACATCTATTTACAGGAAACCCATGTAAACCCCCATTCCAGCTGGTTAAATCCGTAATGTTCATGTGTATGTTGTTGACTACCGGGTACCTCCCATTTTCAGCCCACTTCTGTGGGTATCTCTGGATTAACCCGTCCCCCATGTTTGAGGCAAAAAACGAAGCTAGCTCTTCGAAACGCCTCATCTTCAGATACCTCAGATCTGATCAAACATCCGGCATTCTTTGAGCTTGGTCTTGTGGCACCAAAGTCCAAAGTGGGATCGTCCATGATAGAAATGATTGAAATGATGTAAAGATAGACAAATAGATCGACAACGTGCCATTTGCATACCATTTGCAAGTGTAAATACAGCCTGGCAATTTTGGGGGGTAAACTGAAGGGCCATTTGCGACACTGATCACAGAAACCGGACGCACCTAAGAATTGCAAGGACGACAGCCCTATATATCCAGTGCGAATCCCGAATCATGAAATGTGGCGTGAAGAGCTAGGTGCAGCACGTGAACGGACAGCTAATACACCTCTAACCTCACCAGATTTTTTCGCTAAAATCGCGGAAATGATGTCTTATGAAAAAAAATCATCTGACGGCTTTTCAAGAAGCCGTCAGAAAATCTGCATTCAACACCAGAAATTGAATGGATTCAAGATATTGAAGCCAATTTTATGTCATGCAACTCCAATATTTGATATATTGAAGATAACACTATAATATAATATATCTATTGAATCTCAACATTGATATTAATATATCAATATATCAACATATCAACACTTGCAGGGAGCCGAATCCAGCACCAAGTCGCTGCCCAAATGGCATAGAAGCCAGGCACCTGGGTAAATTCGAAGCACTTGATCAATGGAAAGAGGGACCCCCAGCCACACACACACATATATATATAGATATTGAATTATACATGCAATGAAGCGTGTATATATATAATTATATATATACTGATTGATTGTATCATGGTATCCTGACATGGATGCAAATAATGTAAATATAGTTTATCATGCTGTCCTTATATTATGTGTACGAACTACGAACCCCCTAGTCACTGTTGTGAATCCCATTTCAACATAAAAAATAATGAACATCCAATATAGGGGATTCTCTGATGTTGCAGGGTTCACAATATTTGCATTGAATGCTTCGGATAAGTTGGATTGTATTTTATCCAACTGTTTGTCTTGCTTTATCTTGAATACAACTACCCTCTGGGAATCTAACATAGCCCTGGAAAATGATGGATATGATGTAGGACAGAATGGACAATTATGGAATATTATGGACCGTGATGGAAAACACTGGAACATCATGAAAATCAGTGGAAAATCATGGAACATGACCATTTTTCATAGGTAAAAATCATCGACGCATTGGCGCCCCATCCTGCGTGGCTGGCCCTTCACCGTCCCGGCACATTGCCCGGCAAGACGGTGCCATTGGACAGGCTCCGCTGTCCCAAGCCATCCTGGCCAAACAATGTATCGGATATCCCGGATATCATAGGGATCCTGAACATATCCAACATTAATAGGGATATAGTATCGGATATCATGGGATAATAGGTCCAAATGGCTACTTCATTAGGGAATATGATTGAGGATAATTCGTACAAATGTACGCAGAATTAATTCCACTAGTTTGGTATTTCCAATCTGCTTCCATTCACAGCGGAGCGTGGTTCAGTTGAACTTAGTATGGTTTCAGCACGTCTGCACAAGGGAAATTATGATACATCATCAAATTTGAGGTTTTCCCCTCAATTTCCAAACAAACCCATCTGGTACTACCATCATTGTTGGGATCACAAGCTCTTCTCATGGTGGTATAATGGGATATTTCATAGAATATGAATCTCATATGCGATATTAATGGGATATGTGGTAAACCCAACAGTAAACCTACGGGGGAAGATCACTCTCACCATCCCTCATCGCATCATCCAACGTCGGTGAAGTCATGGGGTAGCCCCAAATCAAATCAGAGCATTTTAGTATTGAAACAGATTGAAACCTATGGTGATAATAATGATTAAACAATGGTTAAACAATGGTTAACAATTACAGTAGGTTAAATAGGGTATATCGTGATTAAACAATGGTGAAAATAATGTTTTTTTCATGATCATAAGAATGGTGATGGTATGTGATGGTAAATATATGAAACATATTGAACTATGGGTACATATGGTAAATATATGGTAACTATATACCTTATGAACTATTGGTGATTAGCTAATTATTAAGCATCATTATTGAAACATATTCTGGTTGGTGGTATACCTATCCCTCTGAAAAATATGACTTCGTCAGTTGAGAAGGTGACATTCCCAGCGGAATGGAAAGTCATAAAATTCATGTTCCAAACCACCAACCAGTACTGAAACCTATGGTGACTTGGGTATCCATTTCAGGAAACCTAGGTTCTCTACCACATTGCAATGATCAGCCAGCAGAAAAATACAAACCGACTTAAGTTAAGCGAGTGGTTTTGCTCAATCACACCACAGTTATATAACCCATTTACGTATAGATATTTAACATATATTTAAGATATTTATGCCACTTCGTCAATAGTCAATAACCATGTATGTGTATATATATATATACTGGTTGGTGGTTTCAACCCCTCTGAAAAATATGAGTCATCATAAAAATGGGTAAATCAACTAATTCTATGGCCGTTTTCAATAGCAAACTGTTAGTTTACCGGAGGGTGTATATATATATACATATGAGTAAATTATAATATTTCACTAACCTGAATTAAGGCCTCACATGGGGAAGATTCCCCGAAAATAAACCATGATTAACCATGATAATTTACCCATATATATGAATATAAATATACACATATCACATACATATATATATATACATATATATATATCCAATATATATATATATCTCATCATAGATATAATAGATGTATGTATATATATATATATTGTTGATATATGTTGAAATGATGATATGTAATTAGACCATCCGAATCAAGGAGATTTACGACCACTAATCGTGCCTCTCTGCACGCTGATTGCCCTGGCACTGCTTGGAAGGAGCCCACAGGGCACTCCTTGCGTCGCGGGTCAAACTGCGATGAATATGATTAATCTTTGAAACAACCTAATCTGATGTGATTGATTTGTTTTGAATTTACTTGAGCGATGTTGCTTTCAAAAAATGACATCAACTATGTTAAACTCATTTGTGATTCGGACATTTCGCAATTTAACCAGCTAAAAAATGAGAATGATAGGGATTCAAGTGCTGACTACAGGTCGAAATCTAAGATCCTCAAAACAACAATTCCGGGCCAGTCTTCTCCAGTTTTAGGACTCATCCATCCAATCTTAGAGCGGAAAGTACATCTTTATTGAAACTGAAGCCTGGCACAAGAACCGCTCATTTTCCGCTCAAATTTCACAAGTTGAGCATAGCCGAGGTATGAGTCAAAACGATAAACTACCAATAACCACCAAAAAAGGCAGAGTTTTAGTCCTCAAAATCAGCCGCCTTTTCCCGCCTTTTAAATATCTTATATTACCCCTGGCCCCCGTGACGCTGTCCTGGCATAGGCCCATGAAGCCAAAAGTTCCAGCTGGACAGGAGCTACAAGTGCTCCTCGAAGCTGCGCTTAAGAACGGAACCACCACGCGGGTAGGAGTTCTGCGACCAGATTCGTGACATGTGCATGATATATGGACCTCTGAAATGCCGTGCATTGTATGGTAAAAAAAGGTGCAAGTGTTCATCCTATAATCCTGATCATCCCTATAATCATCTATAATCCCTATAATCCCTATAATAATCCATATATATATAATTATACCAATCCCTATGGTGTGTGGGCATATCTAACCAACTTTGCCCGGTGCCCACACCTGCCAGTGGTATTGGCGGAATGCCCCAGCTGACATGGAAGGCACTCGCTCAGCCCGGCCTTGCAATGTGAATCACACAGGTCTTTTCTAACCAGGGAAGCGCTCATAGTTTGGATAGAAAAGCTATACACTCCAGAATTTCAAAGCAAACATTACTCAGTAGCAAATTGCGATTGCTCCCTTGGAATCCCTTGGATTCTATTTCAACCAAAGAGCGAAGGGTAAAAAAGGACAGTGCTTAACCATTGAGATTTTGCACCTTGATGCACATGATAAACTTAATCGCTTGCTGGCTTCGCGCTGAAAAAGTATGGTTCTTGGGATCATCATCCCAGCATATCCCAGCTGAGGAGTGGAGACAAAGAAGTTGGCACGAGCTTCTGGTGTGGGATCACAATTCCACTTCTCATTTCATGCACGTGACAAAGCAAGAGTTTCCGTGTATATTGCTTTTGGTGAGGGCTTGAACTGCGTTAAGAGGCATGGTGTTCAACTTGTGGGAATTTGCTGTGGTTTTGGGTTCCGCCTGCGACACTACAATAATGCGACATGGAATTGAAGGGTGCAAAGTTGATGATTGTGATCCCAACGCAAGCAACACTTTCACAAATACACGTTCACAGAGCAAAAGACGACGGTGCACGCAATGCTTTTGGTTTGGACATCCAATAAAGGAAGTCGTACGTCTATCTAAGTATATCGGGAATTTTTAGTAAGTTGGCCGTGTTGATGATGATGATGATGATGATGACGTTTAGTGGTTTTGGCAGTGACATTCCCCAGCGCGCTCGTATAATCAGTGGAATCAGGAACCAAAGTCAGGATGCCCAACACTGGGAACACAAGGCGTTGTGGAATTGCACTGGGACATCGCTAGTGATATCAATTTAGTCGTTTTGATATATATATATATAAATAAATAATATATATATAATATATATATATACATATATATATATACATTTTTATATACATAGCATGCATATATATATATATAATTGTTTTTATTAAACAAAAACATTAAGCATTTCTACATATACATAATTATAATATTCATATTTACATTTATGACGTATTTCTATATATATATATGTGTGTGTGCAACATAAGACAACAGGTAACAAGGACGAACCATGATCAATGTAACCAAAACAAAACGCATCGTCCCTTCACAAAGCGTCACTATGCACCGCCTCCGGTGCATAGTAGCCCAGGCCGCAGGCTTCACAAGAACTGGCGCCAGCTTTGGAGATAAAACCTGCGGCGGGAATGTTGAAGAAACAATGGGATGTACCCTCTGGTAAACATACAAAAAACTATGAAATGTTTAATGGGTAAATCAACAAACTTTATATGGTCATTTTCAATAGCTATGTTGGTTTACAAGAGGGTATACTGTTGATCATATATATATATACACATATACATAAACATATACATATACGGTATAATAATGTATAAATATATATATATGTATACCCTCCTGAGGAAGTATTTGGGATATGATTCAGGGGGTTAGCCGTACCTCCTCAGGAAGTGTTTGGATCCATAGGCCATAGGGATATATAAGTATATATGGTATGTGTATTTATATACTATATATATATATGTATATATCCATCCCCATTCTAATGGTTGTAATTTGGGGGTCATCTCCCATTTCTGGGCAAACCCAAACTCATATCAAGTTTGTTAGTGACAATCTACGGCGACGCAGGTTGGCTACATACTGGCAGGCACCCTGACGCTTCACCAAGGGGTTAATCGTGCATCAGTGTCCCTGCCTGGTGGGCACAAGGTACAACTCGACCTGGAGCGCCGCCATGCAGGGTAATCATTTGTGAAAAAAACATGGAGGTCAGAAGCTGGGCTCAATGGACAACACGGAATGATTTAAACGAAAACATCTTGTCCCACTGGACATTCAGGTTTCCCGGACATGTTCCATTGAAACCCCAATGCATGTCTTGTCTTGATGGTTCCCATGTCCGAGCTACTAATCCCAAGGTATGTTGTCTCCCTCGATGTTTACAATGAGCAGCTGTCAGACCGTCTGTCCCAGAAGGACGCCCCAAGCTGCCAAGCCATTCCAATACAACCAACGCAATGAAGAACCTTAAAATTGCAGCTGCGAGAATATTGCATTACATCCGAATAGATTCAACTTACATGGAACACATACACACGCATATTATATACATATATAAATATATATATATAGAGTTGATTTGTTTAAAAATATATATATGTATATATATATAATTATACATATATATATATATGTATAATTAAAATTTTCGAGGTGAACAAAATAAGTTTCATCCTGCAACGGGATTTTTTCCCATGTGGGTCACCCCAAGGGGTCCACATCAGGGGTCCACATCTGGGTACCCCATCGTGGCGGCACCAAAAGCAAAACGTCCTGGCAGGGCTGTGTTTCTTGGCTGTGCGATGTTCCCCACCTGGGGTTAAAAAAAAAGCATCTATGCTAGGGTTAAAACTGAATATATATATATATACATAGATAGATACAAATGTATATGTATATATATATATATAATAGTTTGTGGTCATCAATGAGACTTCATCCAAGGGTCAACATTCACATTCAACACCACCATTGTATGGTCCCAGATATGTGATTCCATCGCCTGCTTCTGCCATGGCCATAGAAGAGAACCCTTTGTTCAGGGCCTTGAACCCCTGAGCGCCCACCTTCACTGCCCCTGTTGCCTTCAGCTGCCTGGTCATTGTAAGCTGGTTTTTTCGACACCAACACTGGTCTTCCTGCAGCAGTAGATGCTATTGTCAGTCGATTCCACCACTGATCGTCGATTGCAGTCGTGCTGCCTCATTGCCGGATGTCTGCCAAAGGAACACTGACCTTGGCTTTGATTCTACATTTTTTGCGGTATTTGTTGATTCTACATGACATATTTCATCCCGAAAGTTCTTTTTTGGTAGGAATAGAAAATACCAAACAATCCAATCCTATACATATCTGAGGTTTTAGAGCTCCATCTGCATGGCTGAACCTGGATAGCACGATATGAAAAACAATAGTTGATTTTAGCTAGATATAAAATGTACCATCAAAACATACGATTGAACATGAACCTATAACCTACCCAAATTAACTCATATCTTGGAGGATTATTGTAAGTAAGTACTAGTACTTAGTAGATGCTTCCTTGTGTAAACTGCTGGATTGAGTTTGCGTAGTAGGCAGTGGGATGTCCTACTCCAGTATCAGTCAGTGGATTGATTTAGCAAAGAACTACTGGGAAACCATTATTTGTTACCATCACCAACTAAGGTCCTTAATATGTTTACACTTACATATACAGTAGTAGTATAATAACATATACCCTCTGGTTATTTAACATAGCCATGGAAAATTGCCCATTTATAGAGGTTTACCGAACTTAGTAGCATGGTTGGATTTTCCATGGCTATGGCACAAATAACCAGAGGCTAATAACCATTTCTGAAAATCATAGGGTCAGAGGTCTTGGGCTGAACTTCTCGACATGACTCGGTTTAATGTGGGTAAAAAACAATGCCATTTTTACCACCCATGACTGGGAATGGTTTATACCATCTATAAAAAATGGTGATTTGGGTTTATTATTGTTTTCCCACATTAATACACTTTAACTGCAAAGCATCCAAGCTACCAAATCGCCAGCATCCCCGCACCCCGAGCTTTTCACAAACAGTTAGTTAGCCTATGCAAATCAACATGGCTTGTTTTAGGTACCTCACTAAACAAAGCGCTTGATATAGATGTACCCGAAGTCTGGCGCAAAGAGAAAACATTATATATAAACAACATTAAACATGTTGATCCACATGCAAATAAGGCAGAACCTGTTTTTTCTTGGTTAACTGATATAGTGCTATAGTTAAATGTCCTTTTGTTGGTGCCTGTTGCTGAAACATTTCTTCATCGTCCTGGTGCACATGGCTGGCAGCTGCCGGTCTCATTGCCTTGGTTGGTGCCGGTAAACGCACATCGGAGGTTGGGGTTGGAAAATGGGTGTGCTTCAATCGGAAAATCCATGGGAACCAAGATGAACCAAGTTCCATTTCCGGAAATCCCTTGTAAATGGGCATTTCATCAAGAAAATCATGGAACCAGGAAGCTACAAACCATTATGAACCTTCGTTCATAGATATCCGATATGATAACTGATACTTTTTTAAATGCATTGTTGGTTTTCCATGGCAACCCCCAACCACCCACATCCAGTTTCCATGTTTTTGCTGGGCTTTCCAGCTGGTGCCCGCCTGGTGGCATCAGCAGTTAAACACCAAAAAAGGAGACTGAACTGACTGAAGCTACCGCCCTTTAAAAAAAATAACATATAATTAAAAAAATGATGCTCAATGGAATGGTTGAAGGGAACATCTATGGTTGAAACCATGGTGTTGACCGCCCAGGGGTGACCTCAAAAAAGGGTCGGTGGGCCGCAGGGGATGTGGTGTTTCGTGTGGTGTTTCGTGTGAAAAAAAAACGACCTGAAATTTGGGGATTCTCAAGATTGAAACCTAATTGGTGGTATACCCACCCCTATGAAAAATATTGAAAAATATGAAAGTCAGATTGGATCATCATCCTAACTATTGGGGAAAATAAAAACATGTTCCAAACCACCAACCACCAGGTCGCGGGCGCGTCAGGCGCCTGGCGTTTTTATAGTGTTTCTGCATCAAAACGTCTCTTTTCAACTCTTTTAGCAGTTGTCGGCGTCGTTGTTTTTCACCAGCTTTGCCAGCTCTTTCAGCATGACCAGTGGTGTACAAGTTTGGAGATTACATCTCCACACATATTGGAAACAACGACGTCGCAGAGATGGATTCACCTCTGACCCCACCAAAGTATTCACTTTTCTGTGAAGATTGGAAAAAACAAATTTCTTCAGACTCAACCATTGTCGGTCGATTTGCTGCGTGCCAGCGATTTTAGACAACTTGGTACTGTTGATGTCAGTGAGCAGGCGGCAAAACTCTTTGTTTCGGTGATTCCGCCAATGCCAATGAACGTTATAACATCCCCACCCATCCCCCCATCCCAGTCAACGTAGCATCACGTAGTTGTGTAAATTGAAGAGAACGTGCAGTAGCGTGGCATCACGTAGTTGTGTAAATTGAAGAGAACGTGCAGTAGCGTAGCATCACGTACGTGTGCAAGTCCAATGAACGTTAACATGCCCAGTCAACGTAGCATCACGTAGTTGTGTAAATTGAAGAGAACGTGCAGTAGCGTAGCATCACGTAAGTGTGCAAGTCCCATGAACGTTAACATCCCCCCCCACCCACCCACCCACCCCCCCCACCCCCCAACGAACCCATTTAAGACAGAAAACACACGAAATTACCAGGCGCCTGGTGCGCCCGCTGGCAACCACCAACCAGAAGCCAACTCTGGTCTACCTCATTTTGAGCCAATAAACATCTATAGTAAATCTCTCTCCATCTCTGTCATGCGCCGAACAAATGAGCCATGGATGTTCTTTCTGCGGCATTTGGTGGACATGTCTTTGTGGAGAACACCTCCTCGCCGCAAGCCACTGATGGCAACGTGGTATCTCATATTATCTCTCTACAATTTGGGTTGTCCATGTTGCTCATAGAGGGCATGTTTACTATCATATAATTATAGGGGAATTGGAATTGCAACTTCATACCCTGCACTACTCCAACACGGCAACATGCACCACAACGCTGCCAAAATCTGCACCTCACATCTGCAAGTTGACTCGCCACTACCTGCCCCGGTGGCAATAGGGTTGGCCAAGTGGTTGGTGACCCAATCTTCGTAAGTCAGTGCAAAAGACATCACCCCGAAAACATGGTCTAAGGATGTTGAAGCAAAAGTTCAGCGAAATCTCATTATAGACTAGATTGGCAGCCATGAGCTTGTCATCATTTTTTTCAAGTAAATTGAGATACTTTTCTCTGCAAGATCATCTTGACCATCATCTTGACCATATCATGTCAGGTATCCATCCATTTCACGCTTAGTTGTTCCTGTCCAAAGCCCCAGATTTCGCACAGTGAAATCAACCTACTGAATCCAAGCGAATCCAAGCCGCGAGGGCATGGGACGCATTCACGACGCCCTGAGGTCCAATTGACTCGCGCCTTGGCTGAAGAGGTGCTCCAGATGGACAATCTTGGCTTAGTTGGTTGAAACAAGTATTGGTACGCTGGGGTAAGCATGGTGAAAATTAATCTGATTCAATTTTAAACATAATTAACTTAATTGATCATAATTCCAGGATGGGTGCCTGCTTATGACATCTTACAGCTAGGGGGGCACCTCCTGATTCTCTTGCCTCCTCCGTGGCGTTGCAACGGCCGCAATTGCCATCGCGGAAGCCAAAGCCTGCAGGCGCCAAGGTCCAGTTCGGTTGAAGATGCAAATGGGGTTTGCTACATCACGTGTGCACAGAATCTTGTGGAATATACATGTATATATATATATATATACGCGCCCGCACACACACATATATATATATAATCATCTATATATATATATATGTGTAATTATATATATATGTATGTATGTATGTATGTATGTATGTATGTATGTGTGTATGCATCTTTGTGTATTTCAAATTTCCTCTGGTAGACTAACATAGCTATTGAAAAACAACATGTTGAATCCAGGTAAATCAACTATGGGTCATCTCTGCTATGTGAAATTACTAGGGTCTTTATCATCAGAACCCTCCAACATCTTGGAGAACTCTTCCCTGAAGCACTGCAGGCCTTCCAGCCCCTGAAGCCAACAAGATCTCTCAGCCCAGCTAGCTGCAGGAAACCTCAGGCCTACCTCAGCACAGCCCCACTGGGAACCTGTTTGGATGTAGCTCCACAGATTTGGCCGCTAAGTTTGGAAATGATTTTTGCAGAATCTTACTCTTCTTTCTTTCTTTTCTTTGGGTGTGCTATGGTGTCCAGTGATCCAACTATAAGATACTATAAGTATATGTGGGACATCCAAAAAGAATTTCTGCAGGTAATCAGCAGGGCGAAGCCAACACGGGTGGCATCGATCCACGATATCTGGGGCCGATCCCAGCCTGGATGAAAACTATCTGATGAGATATCTGAAGAACAATGCAAAAAACACAGTTGGGACATGTTGGGACCCTGAGAACATCACAGATTTGCAAAATATCCTCTGGTAAACATGCAAAAAGCTATTGAAAATGGCCATTTATACTGGATTTAACCATTAATAGCATGGTGATTTACCCATTTAAATTACCAGAGGGTAAGTTTTTTCCATGTCCACTGAAGATTCTGGGGCGCAGATACCTGGGCGGCAGCGCCTGCCTGGACCAATGGCCAAATGGTGATTCACCCCAACTGCTTGGTGGTTTTTCGATGTTTTTCGCCACCCCTCTGAAAAAAATGAAAATCAAATGGTTTGATAAAATTCCAAGTATATGGGAAAATGGGAAAATAAAATGCATGTTCCAAACTTCCAAACCGCCAACCAGCCAATCATATAATGATAGCTTAGTATCAACACCTGGCGTGTTCTGTTTTAATGTGTGTGTTGTTGCTGTTGCTTTGGCCGGTTCAGAATCCCAGAATTAAAGCCATCTATGTGAAATCTTGAGAAACACATCACAGGAAGGCAGAATGATTTCAGAGTGGGGCGCACATCAGCCATGTTTTCCAGCGAATGTACTCGAACCGTCATGTTAGTGTTGATATTTAGTAAATTAGGTGGCAACGGTCCTTAGCACATGATTATATACATGAGCTTATCTGAAAATTGCACACTCCCAATTCCAGATGGATTGTCATTGTCGTCATTCTTGCATTTAGTATTATCAGCATTATTTCATGACCAACAATGAGTTTCATATATGTTCCAAGTGTTTTATCATACATCATGATCATATTAGTTACCATAAAAATAAATAACTATATCGATATATTAAATAAACAATATGATCTATGATATATCACCATAGTTGTTTATTTATTGCCAATTTCTGAGGCATATATCGGCCCATCCCGGCCCCTTTTGCACAGCACCTGCAGCTGAACCACCTGACCGGTCACCGCTTGGCCTGTCGTCAGATATCTGGGAAAACAAGATGGGGGGTTCCAATCCATGGGGGTACCCAGAAATCATCCATTTTGAATAGGATTTTCCATGGTCCATAAACCATCCAGCGAGCTATTGGGGTACACCCATTTATGGAAGCCCCCACATGTTGTTTGTGGGAAAATGTAGATTTGAATCTAGGGATTCGTGGACCATTCTGAAGATGTGAAAATAGAAACATGCACTATTTCCTATATACGATGGGTCCAGTCTTCCCAGAAAGTGGCAGTAGAAATACCTCCAATTGTGGATCTAAGTTTAAGGGCCTGTCACTTACCTCTGAGATTGGTAATTAATGAAAAGCAGGCTGACTTTATATGAATATAATGGACTTGGTTAGCTATCTGACAGCCAACTAGAAGATGAGGGCCACATCAGTTCACCAATTTCTCCAGGATTTTTCCAAGTTGAACCTCCCTAGGGTCCCCACACTTCGCCCGTTGATCATCTCATGGTCACACGGTCGCACCTCGTTGCCGAAGCAGCGCTGCAACCGCATCCGGCTCTGAAGCAGCTGCCGCAATGGCCTGGGCAAGGTCCGCGTCAGCCTAAATGAAAAGCGATGGCAAGGTGTTGGTATGCTAACCAAGGCTAACCAGCTAATTCATTCCATATTCAACCATTACATCTAAGCATCAAACATGCCTCTTGGACCAGTTAGTAACTTTGTATATGTGTATCCGAATACCTAGGTGCACATGTATACAATACACATAAAGTTATGCATCTCAAAAGAAATAATAACCTAACATCCACCCATTTTCCAAACACCTCATCTAACCCAACCACTTAACGACCCGGCACTGCCTGGGCCAAATGTTGGGCAGAAGAGTACCTGCCGCGGTGGCCTAAGGGAAAACCTACCGGAGAGTGGTTGAGCCACCTAGGGATGGAACAAAGGGGTTGACATCCCAGACTTAGTGAGATTTTGAAGAATCCCCTGGCAATGGAGAAAAACACCTTTTGCATCGAACCACACATGGTTTCCAGGTTCCATTACCAGAGCGTTGGTTTGTTTCTTCTCTCGGCCATTCCAGGTTCCATTACCAGAGCGTTGGTTTCCAGAACTCTCCAGTTTCGCTGGTGGAATCCCAGTTTTTGGGGCAGCACGTTGCATGGATCTGCGCAAAGTACCAGCACTTTAATTTCAAAAAAAAACTGATGCGCACACACACACATATATATATATTATTCTTCTTATTATTATTACTATATTATTATTCACCAACATGAAATCTTTGGTGATTTGGGGAATGATTTCCTACAGCGAAACCTCGTCGTCACAATGATTTCCTGACGGCGCACGCGAGAACCGCGGCATCTGAAGGCAGTTGCAGAAAGCGTCGCTGGTAGTCCTGGACGCCCTTTCCCAGTCAGGATTCAACGATTGCTCAATGGCCATGTAAGAGCTATTTTGCAGGGAATATCCCCACAAAATATGGCCAGAAATATGGTACTAACGTACCTCCATGTATTGGATCCTGGAATTCCCATTGAATTACAGATCTATTCTGAGGCCAACGATCAATGGGAATTCCATGATCCAATACATGGAGGTATGTTAGTACCATATATATATATGTATATAAAACAATATTTGATGGGGATGTTCCCGAAAAAATAGGCCTAAAAAAATGGCAGGTACCTGCAATCAATCGGTTCCTGACATGGCCATTGATGAAGCTTGTGATCTACCAAAAAAAAAGTCCCCTCCAGTGAATTAACATAGACCCTGGCATGGCAAATCGGGGTTGGAAGATGAGTTTCCACATGTTTCAACCAAGAATGGATTTTCGGCTTCTATGTAAATTTACAAGAGGGCAAGTGCTTCTTAGCTATCTATTGTGGAGGGGGCAGTCACTAACCAACTTGATAGTTATTGGAATACACCAAGGGATAGATAAATATTACATATATGATCAAATGATTGTTTAAAAAAGTGGAGTGTAACTTGTGATATAGGCTTAGCCAACAACAATGTTAGGGAACAAAGTTGGGGATGGAATAGGGATGTGACAAGGATATATATATATATACATATATATATATGTGTATATATATAACCCCGTCCCCCGTTTATTTACATTAATAAGTAAACCCTCCCCAGAAATCATGGTTCAGTAGGGGATGAAACAACATATTTGGTACGTTTTTTAGACCATACAACGGGGGGTGTTTAATGCAAGGGGGATGGGAAGAATGAGTCATTTTGAAATCAATATTCATTGAAAGCCTGGGAATCAATATGTTCTTCATCAAACATGGTTCTGGTCAAATATAATCACCCTGATGTGGGTACAGTAGAATACAGAATGTTCAAAACTGTTCCGAGTTTAGTGAGGATTTCTTGAGATTTATACATTTTATCTAGCCCAGAATGACTATACAAATATTTGCAGATGTATATGTTTGCCTAATATACATTGTATTACTGCATGTCGTGTTTACATTAGATTTTGCATAATACGCATGTTTGTGTGCCTACATATTTGCAAATGGGCAGCCAGTTGGCATGTCATCTCCCCGTTTCGGGATACACCCATGAGAATCAAGAGTTGCTTGTCGTTCTCCGGTCTCAATGCTGCCAACCTTTATATGGGGGTTTCCTAAAATGGGGGGTACCCTTTCATCATCTATTTTAATAGGGTTTTCCTCTATAAACCATCCATTTGGGGATACTCCCATGACTATGGAAACCCACATATGAACATGGGATTACAAGTTGGTTTCCAGACCCCAATTATGGGGAAGCGTTTTGAACATGTGTAACATGACCAGTCAGGAAATGAACTGGGAATTTCGGATCCCTTTAGATGAGACCCTTGGGATCCTTTAGGTATCCATTTGTGCTGTCTTTCGGTCGCTGCCAGATGGATTTTTGTGCAATCAACCTCCGAAAACCTACCGGTTTCAACAACTTTGTCGATGAATTTCCGAATCAGGAATGAGTAACATTCTGTTTCTAGATTTTAAACTATTGGGTTCAATGATTTTCCCAACACTTTCAGGCCCATTGCCAAGTTTGTTTTTCAGAGTGGCGTACCCCAAATATTGATGGTGAATTGTCGTCTTCCGCAAAGAACCTGTCAGTTTGAGGTATCCCCCCCTTTTCAGACAGACCCATCACGTCAAGTCAGTTGGTTCTATTCCATTATCGTAAAAACCCCGCTATTTTGACCATCTCTCCATCATATTTCCCATGATATGATTAAGCAACCCCGAAAGGTCACAAGTATCCCATGAAATCCCCATTTGCTGATGGTTCATTCCCCAATTTCGCGTTTTCGTCCCACGCCGTCCTCAACGAATTCAATGTGATTTCGAGCCGCTGCGCCCAACTCCGAGCTGCCAAGTGGAAGTTCACCTGGGCGCTGCGCTGGTTTTCCCTGAATGTTGAGAAATATATCATGAGAACAAAAACATGGAAAATCGTTGGAAAACTACTTTACTTCGTGTGATCCCCACCATGACATTTATACATTTTCTTACTGTGGCAAATCTTCTGGCATTCTATCCGACATATCTTCTGGCATTCTATCTGGCATTCTATCTGGCATATCTTCTGGCATATTATCTGGCAAATCTTCTGGGATTCTCTCTGGCATATCTTGTGGCATTCTATCTGACATTTTATCTGGCATTCTATCTGGCATACCTTCTGGCATTCTATCTGGCATATCTTCTGGCATTCTATCTGGTATATTTTCTGGCATTCTATCTGGCATATCTTCTGGCATTCTATCTGGCATATCTCATGGCACTTTATCTGGCATATCCTCTGGCATTCTATCTGACATTCTATCTGGCATTCTATCTGGCCGTTGAGGTCCAGCGGTGCACACTGAGCTGGGCAAGTCCCAGGTTGAGGTCCAGCGGTGCACACTGAGCTGGGAACGTCCCAGGTTGAGGTCCAGCAATGCACACTGAGCTCGGAAGGTCCCAGGTTGAGGTCCAGCGGTGCACACTGAGCTGGGAATGTCCCAGGTTGAGGTCCAGCGGTGCACACTGAGCTCGGAAGGTCCCAGGTTGAGGTCCAGCGGTGCACATTGTGCTGTTGGCAAAGAGCTTGGCGAAGAGTTGGCAAGGCGGAAGTTGAGGTGGAAGTTGATGCAGACATGGTCGAGGAGAAACTGGAGGAGGAGGCGGAGGAGGAGGAGGAGGAAGAGGAGAGCTAGTCGAGGAGGAAGAGAACAGCTTTGATAAAATCTAACAACCCTCATCTGGCAGGTGGGGAAATAGGGAAAAAAACACAGGGTTCCTTGTGGCGTAACGGGTTTTGATGACTATTTCAATATTTTCATGGATCGGCTAAAGGATTCTCATTTAGGAAACCATGCAAAAAATTATTCTGTACACACTAACAGGTTGCCTGTAATTTTCCCTCGACAATTTCTGGGACTGGGATCAGCATCCCAATATCTCTCAAGTCTTTTTTGTGAGAAACAAGCAGGAATTGTCACCATATCTCACCATTTTTGCCACATCCAAATTGTCATCCAAACACAAAGCCCGACCAAATCTGGAATCAAGGCACGTTGGAAAGCAATCAGGAAATCTGCATCCTCACCTGATTTCAAGGTCGAATTGTTTCGAAGAGAAAACCGTCGAAAGGATTCAATTGGAACCCCAGAAGCATATTATTTTCCGTGTGCAAATGTTCGTGTAACCTGTGTAGTGGCGTATCACGTAAATACCTGGAAATTGATCCTCTTAGTAAGTATAAGTTGCCTTGTGAATAGGCTACCTAGGGTTTGTGGCGGATACATCTATAGTTGGCTGGGACCATAAACCACAAGTTTTGGGAGCGGAACTCCCCTTTTATATACTAAAGGTCAAACCCAACGTGTTGCGCAGATCATGCGGGCACAAGTTCAAATTCATATGAGTTCCTATGTGTTTGCTTATCCATTGATTTGTCTCACGATTTCCTCATACCACTCATCCATCATATCATACTCATCTAACGACTAGCCCTGAGCTTATGAGCTAGGCATTGTGGCCTAATAATACTAAACTCGGAGCTGTAGCTGGTATATTGCAAAATTGAGGAACACTGTCTGATTGGGAGCTGCAATTCCACGTTTCAAGTTTTGATGCAACTTTTTTTGGATGCACCTCTTGCTTGAATCCTCACTTGTTTTTGTTTGGTTTCTGGTGCCCAAACATCATGCGGGCAAAATCAAACTGCGCACGAGCTACAGGACATCCCTATTCATTCAATATATCATGCTATTCTTTTGTGTCGATTGCTTCCATTCCCATGTTGTTGAAGATTGTACTGGAGGAACATGACCACCACTACATGCATACCCTCTACTACCTCTACTCGTGGCATGGGCACAAGCTTTGATGCAATTGTGTGCACAATGTCTCTAGTCCCCTATGCAAACGAACAATAATAGCTGCAAGGCCCTTGTCACCGGGCATATGAAATCAGCATTGAAACCCCAACACAGCTGGCATGAACCTGTAGCTGGAGTCGCGCCAATTGAGTGGTGTGATCTCAAAACTCTTTCCATGGACCAAATATGATCAAGATTGCCAAAGCGTCAAATGGTTTCGGCCAACCCCACCCAGAAATCCCAGATCCAAAAAAGAAAAACTGAGCAGCGCACCAAGGGTGGACTGTAACTCTAGCACGGGGCAAGTGACAAGGATGGCCTTCAAGGTTTGTCGGAGGACACATGGGCAAACCCAGGTGGGAAGGTGGGAGAAAAGCAACGGTAGACATAGTGATTGAAACCAGCGCAGGGAGGTTCCCAATAATTCTGTTGCAGAGTAGTAGTAGTAGTAGTAGTAGTAGTAGTGGTAGTAGTAGTAGTAGTAGCAGTAGTAGTAGTAGCAGTAGTAGTGGTAGTGGTAGTGGTAGTGGTAGTGGTAGTAGTGGTAGTAGTGGTAGTGGTAGTAGTGGTAGTAGTAGTAGTAGTCGTAGTCGAGAAAAACTAAGTAGTGGGTCGACATGCAAGTGGTCTGGACTGGTAAATGTTTTCAAGAGAAGGAAAATGCAGGAAATGTAAAGAAATAAAAACACATGAAGACAATGAACAAAAGTGAAATAATGAAAATAAATGAACAACAAGTGAAAATAAATGAAAATAACTGAAAAAAACACTGGAAAAAAACAAAATATGTTTTTCTTTTTTTATCTCTTGGATTGCGCGACAGTGGGATATTCTGCATTTGGTCTTTAATTGAGAAAATTGTTCTTGAGATCAAACAATTGTGTTTTTCTATTTCTTTAATATGTTTTTCGTTTTTGTTTTCTCTTGTTTTCTCTTGTGTTTTATATTTTTTCTCTTTTTTGACCAAAAAATGCAAAAACTAAAAAAAATTGAGAACACATGTTTTCTCAAGAAAAAGGAAATCGCAAACGTGCTGCAAGGGTGTTTCTGGTGCAATGTACTGTGGAAAAATCTGAGATTGTTTGCGCGTGGCCATCGTTGTCAAAACAAAGTCCGTTTTGATAGGCCACAGCCTGAACAGATTAAATAGAATGAAGTAAAATCATTTGAGTTCTACCTATGCATTTTTTGTATATGTATGTCTTTTTATTTTTCTTTATTTCTTGTAATGTATCTTTTTTCTGGTGGACAAATAAATGTATTTTTTATGATTTTATATAAATGTGTTTTTTTAAGTAACCAGACCAAACCATGTTGAAACTAACCTACTGCAACCTGCACCACCACTTATTGTTGCTGAGTCAACCAAACAAACATCCGGAGACAAACACCGAGAGCTGCAGAATTATAATCCGTAATTGTGGTGACAGAACATCCACTGGTGTTAAAAACTTAGGGAAATATCACAGTTCAAACATAATTCTTGCAACTCACAACTACACCTTGCAGTTCATAGCAGTTCATAGATGGGCCGTTTACATGTGTTGGAGACTCTGGGGACAAAAGCAACATCTGAATATGCAAACACTAAATTCCATAAACGAAATCTCCTGGAAGCTGGTCCCGCGACAAGCCCGAAAGAACCAAGAACAAAAATGGAGCATCTGCGGATTTTCTATAATTAAGGATCTAAAAGGTATTTGCCAACAACGGTATGCCTGCGCAGCCATCAACTGTGTGCCTGCACAACCTGCGGAAAAATATAACACACCCATTGCCGCAATGCATCCCGCAGTGCACCTGTGGCATATAATCTGCCAATTTGGCCGAACGTACGAACCTGTGGAGTGTGTTGGGAGAAACTCGGCCAGGCAGCTGTCGGATTGGATTGCTTTGTGGGACATGTTGCAGCAAACCATGGTTGTTGCTGAGGCAACTCATTGTGAAATAGTTCTTGTTCTTTGCAAATAGTTCATAATGGTACGAATCAACAATAAAGAAATCTAAACAACACAATACATGTGGAACTTCTAGTGAAAAGCAGTGGATGTTTATACGCGATATGTTGGAAACTTAGTAAATAGGAGACATGAGGAGGTAACCGCAAAGAATGTACAACACATATATGTATATGCATGCGCCTGTGTACATACGCAAATTGGAAAGTGCAAACTATGGCAACAACAAATATAATTATACTGTAGATACATATTTAGGATACACACATGACTATAGATCAATAAGCAACATATTGCTCCAAAAGATCAAACATCAATAACAGTAAGTGACAAAAGAGCACAGCCACGCAGCGGGGTGGTGGCAAGCAGCTATAACTATAACCAACAAACTCACAAGTAATGGGAATACACCATCGAAAAGCAAACATATGTTTTTGCAATATTTGGGTTTGACTGAAAAGTGGGCATCCAAGAATCCAATAGTTGCGCATAAAAAATGCTCTCTTATAGGATTTTATGGGTGTAAACCAGTCTTCACCAGTATATACCGTTGTCAGTCCAGACACAGCCAGTTTTCAAATGAGCAGTGTTCAAAATCCCTCTATCATTCCATTTAATATCCTGGTTGGTTAAGAACGGGATTCCCCGTTCTTGGATTATTGTAATCCCCAATTTCTCAAGGGTAGTATAATCCCCCAACTAATCATCAACCAACAGGGGTTTTGAACACTGCTCAAATGGTGTCAACTTGAACTTGATCCAAATTTCCGGCCGTGCACACAGCCTCTGACTCGCTGTGGCGCTAGCACCTGGGGGTTAACGATGTGCAGACTGAAATGGTGCCACCCTCTGGGAATCAAACGTGGCTAGCTGGACAATTTCTCCTAAATCATGGTTTTTTAATACCTACATTTAAACATTTATATACATATACCATCTGGTTATTTAACATAGCCATGGACAACCACCATTTTTAATAGGTAAACCATCTACAAATGGACCATTTTCCATGGCTATGTTAAATAACCAGAGGGTAAAAGAAATTGTCCCATTAAAACCTCCATTTCGTTCGGGGATCTTCTACCAGCCACGTTTAGTTCGGTGATTTTCCAGCTATGGAGCTGATAGGAAATGACATGATCCACTCGTGCAGTGCTCGGATATGATGAGGTAAACTCAATAATAAACTCGAAAAAAACCATCGAACATGGATGAAACCCGGAGGATAATATATGGAATTAGGTTTGCCACATTTACCCTGTGGTAAACTAATTTAGCGAACTGGAAAATCACCATCTTTAATAGGTAAATCAACGATGTCCATGTGCCATGTTCAATAGCTATGTAACAAATTACCAGAGGGTCAATCACTGCCTTTAACCATCATTTAACCATCATTTGACCACATCTTTAACCCACTAATTATTCTATTTTCAATAGAGTTTGACCACTATTTGACCACTATTAATCCACTATTAACCACTATTAACCCACTATTACTCCACATCCCAGGACCATTTTCTCTGTTCCACCAGCACTTTCCAACGGCTGCGGAAATCAGCCGCACCGCCCAAACGAATTGCAGGATTCAGCCCCCGCCATGGCCGGGGACGCCCGGCGCAGGATGTCACGAAGATTTGCTGGGGATAACCGGGAGAACTTGAAATGACTTGAAACTTACCTCCTATGTATATACAGATATATTTGAAGAAAATGTCAGAAATCAAAATTATTTTACCAATCCTCTATATATATATATATACATAGATATCCTTGAAGAAAAAACTATATTCACTGAATCATAATTCCACGATATTCTACATTTCAGTATGGATATTGAATCGCTGCGCATGTATATATATATATTCATTCATACTCATCTCTTTGTTTGTGCATATATATGATGTGCACATGTGAGTCACACATCTCCTTTGTTGCACTTGCATCCAGGATCAACGCCGGGCCAAAGATTCCAAAGATTCTGGGCCTTTGCCCTTCAAAAACTGGCAGCACACGACCTTTCTTTTGGGTCAATTTGCAAGCCCAGAAGCCAAACTGGTTGGTGGTTGAGCCACCCATCCTTCCCAAAATTTGCGCTGAAAATCATTGAAAATCATCATCCAAGCAGGGAATATCTGGAGACAGCATTAAAACATCTTCAGACATGTAGAATTAGAACTGGATTCTACCAGGTCTTGAATTTAATTTTACCATACTATGTTTTTTGATTACGCATAATTACGTGCTTATCTCACAATGTGGATGTCCCCCAAATAACAACTTTTAATGGATTTAGGGCTATCCTAAAAACAATCTCATACCTCTTAAGCGTAAGTTCGGCACTGCTTCAACCACCAGCCAAGGGTCACCCCCTCATGACCTCCCGCCATGGAGGGTGACCAAAGGGCTGCAAATCCCTCAGCCGATCTTCGAAAGCTGAGGGATATCAAAGGATGGTGGGAGCAATCCCTCAGCGCAACAACTACCATGTTGGGTCAAGTTCTGCCAGATACTGTTCTTTGATCATAAATGCCACAAACATCCAGACGCGCTCTAGAGGTGTAAATACACAAAATGCATTTCACGTTCATCTTGCATGTGTGTGTACATCTGTAGTGCACAGTATATATACATATAGTATATATATATTATTGAATATGTACATCACCCACTATGCTGTAGGGATTTCGCCTCTAACCAAAATGTTTGCTGACATGTGTCTAGTCGTGCGCTTCGAGACGTCGTCCCACAGGTTCAAACGAATTAATCCCATCCTAAGATTAAAATACCCCAGATGAAATCTTGGCTTAGCATTGGATCATATTATTAATCTGATGATCAATTGGGTTCACTAATATTGGCATTGAATAAACATACAATAACCCTATATAAAGCATAACATACCCCAATTGGATTCACTCATTTTGGGGATCGCAAGGTATGCAAAACGCTAAGAGAAGGGATGATCAAACCTTGGAGCTGGTACCTATCAAGCCTACCATGTGGCACCAGCAGCTTCAAACGTCGGAAGTTGCCACTCTTCAATGGCACCTCAAGTAGCAGAATCCAAGGCAGCCGCAATGCATGGTTTCTTCTTAGATACAATACCCTGAAAAAGTATCAAATATATTCGAATTATTCAAATATCGATAAATATTCTGTGAATGCACACGCGCACACACACACATATGTATCGCAAGGTAGCATACATGTCCGTTTTATGGCAAACAATTGGCCAGTAAACTACCCAGAGAAGCCCCAGTTTGGCCAGTTTTGGGGCATCATAATTAGGTAATTAGGTGGTCACGGCCACTAAACATGTGATTTCTGGGAAAGTATTTGCGATTTGGCTATTCACGGATTGCTGGGAATGATAGAAACAACATGACTAGTCTGACTAACTGAGCCTATCCACAGCTGCTAACTGATCTAACTGCTGGTTTCAACGCATCAAGTTGAAAGCCAATTGGTCTGGACCCGGTAATGTCAACCCTGGATTAATAAACCCCTCGATTGTTTAATTGGGAGGGTACCATTTAAGTATAAGATTATGACTATTGGAGGAGTACCACCCTAATTAATAAATTTATTTGGGATTGAAAGTTCTTTGACCGGACACGCTCCCGATATTCCACCCGAGCACTGCAGCCAAGTTTCTCTGGATTGCCTGTAGTGTCACACCGTGATATCCACGGCAAACGTGACGTATGTGGCACTCCAAAACAACCATCTGCAACAGTATCAGCACATTATTTGTATATAACCTGGAACCCCCGTTGGAGAAAACAAATCCAAGTTGGATGCTTTCTACCTAACCCAACGTTGAGACAAACATACACCAACCATCTCTACCCATGTGTGGCAAACCGCGGGATGATTTGCTGCTTACCTTCATGTCATCACACAAACAAGGCCCAGTGACTCTCACAGCTGCAGTCAGACAGGCCTCCCAGCGGACAAGATCTGAATCCAAGCAGCTGAGATTTTGTTGGTCCAGAACGGCGGGGAAAAATGAACAACACAATCTTGGATATTATACCCATATATAGATACATGTGTCTGTGCCCATCGTTGTGTTGGCAATATGACATCATTCCTTTTTCCCGCGATTCTTGGTCTTCTCCAGATCTAATGGTTCATCTGTCAGAGTTTTGTGTGGGGCCCCGGTAAAGCAATGCAACAAGTGCCACACTGTATATGTATAAATGGATGATAGTTGCGAGACAACATAGGTTGCTACTGGATTCTTTATTGTTTCAAGGTCACCAAAAGAAAATCCCCACCTCTGCAAGACCTTTGGCTTGGGGTTGTCACACTCACCTCAGTTGGTGATGTATATATATATATGTGTGTATATATATATATATATGCGCACAGTACATAAATATATATATATATATGCATATACATATATATGTGTATATATATATATATGCGCACAGTACATAAATACATACATATATATATACATACGTATATACACATATTTATATATATATATATATATATATATATATGTATGTATATGTATATATATGTATATATATATTAATATGTGTGTACATATGTATGTATGTATGTATGTATGTCTGTCTGTCTGTCTGTATGTATGTATGTATGTATGTATGTGTGCGTTCTGCATGGGTGTATTGGGGTTCAAGCAATTTCTGGGCTTAAGAAACACAAAGCGCGGGTTTGCGCAAAAAAAAACAAAACATGGAGAGTTGAACCCAACACAAACATATATCCCAAATTAATCTTATCTTCTGATGATACGTTAACATGTTTTGACAAACCAAGACGGTGACCATTGGATGGTTCAGTGTACTTAAACCAACCCCGGCCTAATTTTAGAAGCAAAATCATCTACAAATGGGGAGGGCCATTACACTTTCTTCACCATCCAAGAAGTTTCCTAAAATGGATCCCGAAAAAAAACCACGGGTTTTAGTACTAAAATGGTCATCCATGACTTGGATGATTTGGGAATATTTGGGGTACCCCTATGACTTAGGAACCATTTCCATCCCATTTCCATCCCAAACACCAAGAGTCCCCGTCAACGAAGCCCACTTCACTGGTCAGCTCGGCCCGCGATGTTGCCATGACCTGAGGTGGATTCATTGATTTGATGGAAACCATGGAATTTCCCCATGGTTTCTATAGGACTTTTATATCTTTGATGTGAAAATCCATGAAAATACATCACATATCATCACATCATATGAGGTAGGTAAATCCAGTATAAATTTGTTTCCCTTAAAGCCATCCATTGATGGAAACACTTTCTGTAACATTTTTCGAAAAGGGGTCTTCCTCTAAATGTTTCTTTCTACCAACACCTGGAGGATTCGGTTGATGTGAACATCCCTCTTTAGCATACCCCAAGCCTCTCCAACACTTTGTGTATCAAAGCATATGAAAGCAAACCTTTCATGAATAATCTGTTACTGCAAGCGGCAAGATATGCCCTAGGGGTCTGTTGGAACTTCTTAGATAGTCGTTTTGTGGCTCACAACGACCCCCGGCGGCCCCTATCCGCTGCATTGCCCATCTCCAAACGCATGTCATCATGGTTGCTTCAATACGTGGTCCATGACTTGGATGATTTGGGGGTATCCCAGAATCCCTTTTTTAGGAAACCTCCAGATGTTGATGCCATCTCTACTTTTGATGTACACAAACACTTCGGCCCACCTCCAATGGCAGCTTCTGCGGATGGATGTACAACGTGCTGGACCTCGTTTGTTTTGTTCTTTCTGGCTCTCTGTTTAGAGACACTATCTTAAGCTATCGAGAGTGCTTTTAAATATTTGATATGTATATTTGCATATATATATATATATATAAACTATCTACTCTCTATATGCCAAACAAACAATATAATAACTGTATATCTATATATCTATAAAACCATATAAATCCACATATATATATATACATACATATCTATCTATCTATCTATCTATCCATCCATCCATCCATCCATCCATCCATCCATCTACCCATCTATCCATCTATCCATCTATCCATCTATCCATCTAAACATCTAAACATCTAAGCATCTATCCATTCATCCATCGATCCATCGATCCATCGATCGATCTATCCATCCATCAATCCATCCATCTATCCATCTATGCATCTATCGATCGATCTATCGATCTATCGATCTATCGATATCTATATATCTATCTAACTATCTATCTAACTATCTATCTATCTATCTATCTATATCTATCTATATCTATCTATATCTATCTATATCTATCTCTATCTATCTATCTCTATCTATCTATCTATCCCTATCTATCTATCTATCTCTATCTCTATCTATCTATCTATCTATCTATCTCTCTGTCTATCTATCTATCTATCTATCTATCTATATCTATCTCTATCTATCTATCTATCTATCTATCTCTATCTATCTATCTCTATCTATCTATCTCTATCTATCTATCTATCTCTATCTATCTCTATCTATCTCTATCTATCTTTATCTATCTCTATCTATCAATCTATCAATCTATCAATCTACCTATCTACCTATCTATCTATCTATCTATCTATCTATCTCTCTATCTATCTATCTATCTATCTATCTATCTATCTGTTTACTATTTGTGTTTAAATATATATATGTGTGTATGTATATATTTCAAATCTATTAGGCAAACAAACAATATTGTCTAATATAACCAACCCACCAGCAACTTACCCTCCCGTAATCAAACATGGCACTTAAAATATATCCATTTATAGAACTTTCCCACAGCTCTAAACCTGTATTGATAGAGGATTTTCGGCCAGCCATGTTTGAATACGGGAGGGCATTCTTCCAATATTCTGTCAAAATTATGCACACATGATCACACATCATCACACATCCCTAGGAATTTCAGGGGTTCAGAGTCAAACTGTTGGTTTACCGGAGGGTAAATGGCATTTTTCTGTGACAATGATCAGCCAGCTGCGGGTTTATCATTGTCACATCATGAAAAAACATCATATTAGCGATTATTAGTGATAATGTTGAGCTATTGTACACAAATATGAGTTGATAGTAGTTGTTAACCGTTGTTAACCCTTAACCAATTTTCAGCTGATAGCTGATATTAGCTGTTAACCATTGATGATTTACTTATTACGATAGTGATTTTCCATACCAAGCTGTTAGTGTACCAGAGGGTTCCCACCACCAGAAACAAAGAAGGGCTTTCCAGATTTTTTCAAAAATGAAGTTATATTGTTGCACTGTCAGGTCTCAAAACATTTCTGAATAAACGTTTTTTTTGCCAAACAAATCCTGCTGTTACCAATTTCTCACGCCATCACCTGCCAGGCCACTCTCCGCCCTTCGCCGGCTCGCCGGTGTCCGCCACCGCCTCGGCGAAGGCGCTGTGCAGGGCCAGGCCGAAGGCCAGGCCAGCGCCCAAGGCGCTCAACGTGGCGCGGCGCCGCAGGGAGACCGGGCGCCTCGGAACAGAGCTGGAAAATGCCTGATTTTACCCTCTGGTAATTTAACATAGCTATTGAAAGTCAGCATGTTTATTTAATGGGTAAATCAACTATAAATGGGCAATTTTCAATAGCTATGTTAGTTTACCAGAGGGTATCTGATTTTCAGGGATACTGCAGCTGGTAGATGGTTTCAGCCCCCCTGAAAAGCAGCAGTCAAATGGGATTATTGTTCCCAATATATGGAAAAATAAAAACTGTTCCAGGCCACCAGCCAGGCAGGGATACACTCCACTAATCATGGTGAACCTTTCGTGGATTTTAGTAGTTGATTCCAAAAGAAAATATCATAATCTGTTTGCTGGTGATGGTGATTTTCTCCATTTGAAGGATGATGAAACTATACATCCAAGGTTGGGAATGTCATATAAGTACTGGAGAATCTATGAAAATTCATTGGGTCCAATATAATGATAACATTATTAGTGATAATCGTAAATAGTGTTTATATCTTTTTACGCCTGAAAAAAGGTGGATTGTGACAATCACTACTATGGTGGCTCAAAAAGATCCAGAAAAAGGGTTAAGTGGAGATTTACCCCGTCATCCTGCCATTGGCTGACTTCAGTCATGCTAAAACCTAAGCTATAATTAATAGAAATGGACGTTGCTGTTCTGCACCTTTTTGTGGGTATTGCTATATATATATATATATTTTTTTTGTGGTGACCCTGGTTATTCCAAATGATATGACACGTGCAATCCCTTCACTCGAATATAAAATGCCACCAAATGGGCCCGAATTCATGAATAGATCCCAATTATATATCGCAATCAAACCCCACATATCCACCATTATTGACAGGGCGGTGATGTGTGCCATGCTGGGGCCCACCCTGCCTGGGATTGTAGTCCCATGGGTCCAAACACCTTGGAACACCAGGTGGCATGGGCAAGGCGTCAGGCTGCCACTCCAAAAATGGAACTGGAACCCTATGAAACAAAGAACGGCTGATCTTAGATATCCAAGTAACACCTAGTAATACCTAGTAAGGTTAAATGTAATTACTTTTTCGAGTTGTTGAGCATCTATTGAATCTATGCGATATATCCCTACGGCAGCTCTATGAAGACCCTATGGCAGAAAATTAAAGGATTGAACTGTCCATCCGGGGTCGGCATAGAAATGGATTTGGAAGATAGTTTCCTGCAGAGTACCTGTTGGATTCCTCTCCATGCTGATTGTTCAGATTTCTCAGGGCGCATTTGCACTTTACACATGTCTATCATTTTTTTTTGAACGTACCACTGTTTTCCAGAACATCTCAACAAATGGCGGGTTCAAACCACCGTTTTGTGCGGCTAATTGTGGCCTAAGATAAAACACACACATATATATATATACATATATATATAATGAAATATATATGTATATGTATATACATATGCATATATATATACATATGTATATGTAAATAGATATATATATATATACATATATGTATGTATAAATAATTTATATATATATACACATATATGTATGTATAAATGTATATGTATATATATATATATGTATGTCTGTATGTATATATATATATGTATATATATATATATGTGTGTATTTATATGTATATATATGTGTGTATATATGTGTATATGTAAATATGTATATATATATATATTGCATATATGTATATATTATATGTGTATATATATATATATATATATATTATGTATATATATATATATATTATGTTTATATTTTTATTTACATATATATATATATATATATTGTATACAATCCCAACTGGACAATCATTCCAGTCAGTGAGTCTAGTTACTAGTTCATAACCTTGGTTAGGCTGGGCTTCAACCCCACTTGCCAACCACAGATTTTAATGTTGTATAATGTTGTAGATTGTAGGTGATTTACCCATCAAAATAAAAAGTCAAATCTACTAAAATGTTGTGATTTGGGTGTAACGACAATGCGGCCGCGGGAACTGTTGTGTTTTGTGAACACTGCTTCCCCCCAAACAAAATAGGGATACCCGGATACCACCACAATATCACCAGTTTCTTGTTCTTTCTTTGGTGCCTTTCCAATGTTTTTCGACATCTTTTCCCTCAAACAGGCCCCGCAGTTCTCGCACAGAGGATGCCCAGTGGCTCTTCCACCTCCTGCCGGGAGGGCCTAAGTGGGAACGATTTGATGAATGGCGTGTGACCATTATGCACAGTACATAATATATATATATATATATCTATCTATCTATCTCTCTCTCTCTCTCTCTCGCTCACTTTATATGTAATATTATATATAAAAACATATAAATGTAATTAATTGTGTATATATAATTTTAAATATATATATATATATATATTAGCAAAAATTAATTAATAGATACTAATAGAGTTTAATAGAAAGGTTCTTGGAGGGTGATGCCAATCAAACGGATTTAAGTGTCGCTACAATCTACCTGAAATCTACCTGGAATCTACCCTGCGTGTGAGTATCGCAACATATCGCAACAGTCCATCTGCATGGGCATACACCATCATTGTCACTGTATAGGTGCTCTTGACACTGGATGACACCGGCTACCCTGACAATCTACCAAAAAAGCTAGAACTAGCAGGGAGGCTCCAGACCTCAGCAATGGCCAATCTCTGGTCACGGTGCCAAGTCACATTTCAAGCCTCATCCCTGGCCCCGCATACGTCGCGTCGCGGCGTGCGGTTTCCGCTGAGCCAAAAAATGCAGCACTTGGAGGCTCGTCCCACTTAGTAAGTAGTTCTTTTTGTGCCCCCAAAGGTTTCATGTAATTCCACTCAGAGGGCTTGAACACTAGGACGTTATGCGATTTCAAGATGATTGGACATATGTTGGAATATTCTAGAGGGGTATGTTGCATTTGGCGATATGAGTAATATGTTAGTTATAAGACGTTCAGCTAGTAACTTCACCTGGCTGGAATCTTTGAGCGTGGACAGGTGAAACATACAATCTAAGGATTCTAAGGTCAGACTTTCAATGCAAAACTCAGGCTGCATAAAACAACGATGCAGCCTGCAACTGTCCCTGTTGGTTTATCCCAGGGATCCCAAAGACGAACCCAGGGATACCAAGCGATTTTGCAGCTTTTTTTTTGTCTCATTTCTGGCTTTCTTTTTGAGTGGGACGTTGGCATGTCAGGGTGCTGCTGACAATCGGAACTGCTCCCACTTGCCCTCTGGGAATCCAACAGAGCTCTCTCGCCATCGCCCTCTCCGATGGAGCTACGTTAGATGATTTACTTATTTACTGTACTTGAGGTTAAAAAAACATGTTTATTCAAACTGCATTGTTGTGCCTTCCAAGTAGTCTTTCAATTCGCCCATGAATCCAACGAGTAGCCATGTGGCTAGAAGTCGGAACTGTTTTTGTCAAGCGGCTTAGCCCAAATACACCTAATGGCCATCACACAAAAATTACTTTACTTCGTGTGATCCCCACCATGACATTTATACATTTTGTTACTGGCAAATCTTCTGGCATTCTATCTGACATATTTTCTGGCATTCGATCTGGCATTCTATCTGGCATATCTTCTGGCATTCTACCTGGCATATCTTCTGGCAGATGTTCTGGCATATCTTCTGGCAGATGTTCTGGCATATCTTCGGCATATCTTCTGGCATATGTTCTGGCATATCTTCTGGCATTCCATCTGGCATTCTATCTGGCATATCTTCTGGCATATTATCTGGCAAATCTTCTGGCATTCCATCTGGCATTCTATCTAGCATATCTTCTGGCATATTATCTGGCAAATCTGCTGGCATTCTATCTGGCAAACATTCTGGCACTTTATCTGGCATATCTTCTGGCATTCTAGCTGACATTCTATCTGGCATTCTATCTGGCATACCTTCTGTCATTCTATCTGGCATATCTTCTAACATTCTATCTGGCATATCTTCTGGCACTCTATGTGGCATATCTTTTGGCGTGGATACTCGCGGTTGAGGTCCGGCAGGGAACACTTGGCATGGATACTCGCGGTTGAGGTCCGGCAGGGAACACCGGGCGTGGATGGTCGCGGTTGAGGTCCGGCAGGGAACACTGGGCGTGGATGGTCGTGGTTGAGGTCCGGCAGGGAACACTGGGCGTGGATGGTCGTGGTTGAGGTCCGGCAGGGAACACTGGCACTGTGGATCGCGCTGTCGCAGTTGAGCAGGAGGACGAGGAGGACAACGAGAGGAGGAGGAGGAGGACGAGGCAGGAGGCAGGAGGAGGCAGGAGGAGGCAGGAGGAGGCAGGAGGAGGCAGGAGGAGGCAACTGACATAAAATCTAACAACCCTCACCTGGCAGGTGGGGAAAAAAATACTTTACTTCGTGTGATCCCCACCATGACATTTATACATTTTCTTACTGGCAAATCTTCTGGCATTCTATCTTACATATTTTCTGACATTCTATTTGGCATTCTATCTGGCATATCTTCTGGCATATGTTCTGGCATATCTTCTGGCATTCTATCTGGCAAATCTTCTGGAATTCTATCTGGCATATCTTCTGGCATTCTATCTGACATATCTTCTGGCATTCTATCTGGCATTCTATCTGGCATATCTTCTGCCATGTATTCTGACATATCTTCTGGCACTCTATCTGGCATTCTATCTGGCATATCTTCTGGCATATCTTCTGGCATATCTATCTGGCATATCTTCTGGCATGTTTTCTGGCATTCTATCTGGTAAATCTTCTGGCATTCTATCTGGCATATCTTCTGGCATATTATCTGGCAAATCTTCTGGGATTCTATCTGGCATATTTTGTGGCATTCTATCTGACATTTTATCTGGCATTCTATTTGGCATACCTTCTGGCATTCTATCTGGAATATCTTCTGGCATTCTATCTGGTATATCTTCTGGCATTCTATCTGGCATATTCTGGCATATCTTCTGGCATTCTATGTGGCATATCTCATGGCATTTTATGTGGCATATCTTCTGACATTCTATCTGGCATATCTTCTGACATTCTTTCTGGCATATCTTCTGACATTCTGTCTGGCATATCTTCTGACATTCTTTCTGACATTCTTTCTGGCATTCTATCTGGCATATCTTCTGACATTCTATCTGACATCTTTTCTCACATTCTTCCCGTTGAGGTCCGGCAGTGCCCACTGCGATCTGGAAGTCGCAGTTGAGGTCCGGCAGTGCCCACTGCGATCTGGAAGTCGCGGTTGAGGTCCGGCAGTGGCGACTGCGATGTGGAAGTCGCGGTTGAGGTCCGGCAGTGCCCACTGCGACCTGGAAGTCGCGGTTGAAGTCCGGCAGTGCCCACTGGGATCTGGACTGCGAGGAGGAGGCGGCGGGTGAGGAGGCCGGAGGAGGAGGAGAACAGCTCTGATAAAATCTAACAACCCTCACCTGGCAGGTGGGGAAAAACTGTTCAGGTCATTCTCTCGCGAGGGACGAAAATCTCAGTGCAGTGATGCAGCACCCTGACGGTCAGCTTGCAGTAACTATACATACGAGGCGATGGGAAACCCAACATGGACACCACAAGGGGATTGAAAACGTGCCAGCAACAACCACAAGGGATAAAACCATATCTAGATCATATAGACTGTAAGCAACCAAAATTGGATGTATCATGATGTTTCCATGGCTTCGATTGAACAACTTATCTTCGTGTATGGTCTCATTTTGAATGATTGGACAGTCATATGTTTTCTGGCTGGGTCCCATCAGTTCCATCGAAATGCACCTGGCATCCAGCATTGCTTTGAGCTGGGTCCAGCATTGCGAGAGCTAGCTACGCACGAAGCGATGAGTCCGATGTGCTGTCAGAGGTGGTGTAACTATCACCTTGGATCAAGAGCTGAGCGTCGGAGCCTTCCGGAGCCTGTCCGGATCTTTGAGAACCTCATGGTTACCCTCTGGTAATGACTAACAAAAAACTATGGAAAGATCCACCATTTTCATGGGAAAAACTCACTATAAATGGTGATGTTCCATAGTTATGTCACAAATTACCAGAGAGGGTACATCAATTAACTCCTCTAAAATGAACATTGTACCTCGTCATATAAGGTTTTTTATTTGATTTGTAATGCAAATGAGTTTGTCTGAAAACGGGGTATCCCAATCTCATGGTCGAGATATTCAATGATATTCATTCTCCTCATGAAACAGCTGGCTGGTGGGTGTACATTTTTTTGGACTGATTATATATATATATAACTATATATATATAACTATATATATATATAACTATATATATATATATCCTAATCTTAAAAAAAAACAATCCAATACCAAAATGCCATTGAATCACATCAAACCATGGATTTTGTCTGAAATTGGGGGGATCACCAACATCCATGCGACAATGGACAATCATCATTTTCCATCATGTTCTCATTAAGATAACATGATTTCAGGGACCCGACCATCCCGACCCTGGAAAACACCTGAAACTCCGCCGCCCAGCAACTCTCCACGACTTTCTGCAGGGGCACAGATCCTGACCGCCAGTTACCCTCCGGCCATGGAAATTCCATGAAATTCCCGAAGTAAATGGAGGTGTTCGTGGGAAAATCACTGGAAAAATCAATCCATGAAAATCTTTGGGGAATTTTCCCGGCATGTTTGAATACCGGGGCCCGTTTTTTTTTTTGAGAAACAGCCACTGGTGACTGTTTCACACTTCATGTCGTTGGCCCGAGTCGTTTCTCCTTGGCTCTCCATGGCACCAATGTGGATACCCATAGGCTCAGGATTATCAGGATTGAACAAATAATGGGTTGATGGTTGTGATTTCTACTCTCCCGTGATTTACCAATATTTACCCTATATTGCTATATTGTCATGTTTATCGTTTATACGGATACACTGCATATATGATCATATATGCATACAGTATATGTCCGGTTCCGCCAGGACTATTATACATAAATCATAATTGCTTTAGATTTAGATTGTGAAGCTAGGTTAAAGCGGAAAAAACCTGATCAAAAATAATGACATAAACAGCAGAACATGAGGCTACAAGTTATATGGAGATAGGCCGAAAGTTCCTGACAACTGTGGATGAAGCTGTAGCTTGCCAGTCTTGACCTAGCCCATCCCCGAATGGTGCTGGAACGTACTTATGGTGCAAAAGCCAACGGATTTGCACTGTTGAATGCTGCTATATGAATTGTCAATCGCGGACTGACGTACTCCAAGTCAAAAGGTTTGGCAACTCATGTTGCATTCCTACGGACACATGGAACCAGAACACTGTAGCACTGGCTTGGGATTGGATGATGCAAGATACTGAAAACAACATGATCACATAGAATATCTTCAAAAATCCTCGGTCATTCATTTCGCTAAAAAAATACTGGTTGGTCAATAGGGATTCCCATAATCGATTATCATAGCCCTCAATATTTCTTGGATGCCCCCGGCACGAATCATCAACGGATGCGTCAATGGTCGAGATCATCAATGGTCGAGATGATCAAGCTGAGGTGAAAAACTGCCAACATGGCATTGTCCAGAACTACAGCAGCCCTATAACATGATGTTTTGTCATTGTCATCATTTGAAACCAACGAACATGTTAACCAACCAAAAAAACATGTTCCGTCTTCAACCGTGCCATTTTTGGGCCTATGTGTAGCTACGTTTTGAGGAACAAAGCCATTGGTGCCCTGCCGTGGTCTCCACCGGCCACGTGCAGCCCAATCCTTTGCTGAGAACGTTGAGGTTGAATGACGTTGAGCGATGTTCCTAGCATGGCGGCATGGCGGCATGGCGAGATCGTCAGTAGCTTAAAACCCCAATTCCATCTGGAGCTATGTGCAACCCTACGTCAGTTCCTACCCTACTTATGAAAAATCTTATTAATGGGAGTTATAAGCTATTTACTAGCTGTGGCGAACCATCAAATAAACCACAAGATCTATGTGTATAGCCGTATAGCCTACCGACGAAGCATAAAGTCCGACTCCCACCAAAGGGCACCAATCTGTTCACTTGGCTCTCCTATGGATCAGTGGAAAAAATGGACAAAGCCTGTGCCGAGAACAGTTTTCTGTAGCCGAACATGTTTCTTTCTTGTGTGATTGGTTTAAAAACACGCTCTTTGAGGTTGCATGATGTGAATATGAAACATTTGATTTGTTGCTTGATAATATCAATGAACAAATTGATTTATGGTTTGCCAAGGAATCTTAAATATAGGATGAAACATAAAAATATCGGAAACCGGAAACCAAACCGCCATTCGGCCTACAAACCGGTCCATGAAACCTCCTTGCTCATGAAAATAATCAGGTGAGACGATTTTCCGTTGCCTTTCATTCCCAAGGGGCGAATGACAATGTGCCTTTCTTAAATCCTGAAGCACGTTTTTTTTGATGGAAAATCATCATGCTATATAATTAATGTTCTTCATTACAATGGATCGTTTCGGCTGGTCAAAAAAAAATCCGAACAACTGCTGGTCAAGTTCCACTTTCTTTGGGCTCACTATGTTATTTAAACTCGAAAAGAATTGCAAGTCAAGTACCAAATGAGCCAATCGTTCCTAATTCTTTCGCTAACCTAAGCAAAAAATAGTAAAACAAAGGTCCAAACTTGAAAAATCTAATATGACTTTCCGGATCTTTCTGCTCTTTTCCTCCTAATTTTCGGAACAAATGGTCAAAATGGTCCATGATGCTCGCCTCGTTCAGCAGCAATCGCTGCAGCAAAGCCTCCCGACCTGGCTAGGGGTGTCTAACATATGAATATGATTCAATGGGACTGGTATAGCCAACAAGATGATATATGATGATATTTCTGTGTATCTGAAAATTGGCGCATATTTCAATGAGGTAACCGATTTTACAATTTTACGTTTGAATTGGGCCATGATCAATAAAACACAACCACCCCCAACATGGTACTAGAACTGGCAGATTTGACCATCCAACAATGACCTGGAAAAACATGAAGGGCTCATCATGCTTCCCATGATAGGCGGCATTTGGGATTGGTTATCCAACGGTTGGATTCATAATGGACCCACATGGATGCACCAAAAAGATATGCCAACAAAACCACGTGTGTATATATATATATATATTCATATATATATATATATATATTCATATATATATATATATTGTTTATATCATTTTATATCAATGCAACAATCAACGGATGTCAAGTGAAACATCATGGGGAAGTAATGGCTGGTATATAAGAAATATTAAGAAATATTATAACCAACATGGATTAAGCAAAAGGTTACTAACAAAAAAAGTGGAAAACAACTGGGAGTCTACCAAAAAAAACACTGCTGGGATGAAACAACTACTATTCTTTCAGGTACTGTACTGTACTTCTGGGTTGGCGGATGTTGGCGGTTTGAACCTCGGACAAGCAATCATGTTCACCCAACCACTCAGGTCTTGGTCACGACACTATGCATGCAGTAGAAATAAATGCACTTGTTCGATGTTTACTGGCACATCTCTGAAGGCTGTCAATCGGCCAATGGCACAGCCGCACCTTCTTGGTAGAAGGCCTTCTCTTCCTCTGCATCGTCCAAATCTTCGGCCTCCTCATCCACTTGCTCATCCTGTCAATGGCCATTGGGGGGTTTGTTAAAGTCCTTCCCCTAATTAAATGGTGGATTAACTATTTGGAAACATTAAAATACATCAAAATCACCAGCAAAGCAGCAAATCCAGAAATACCCTTTTCAAACAAATCCATATACAGTCCGAGTCCTCCACAATTTCCTCTCGCACCACAGCAGAGGTGTCAATTATGAGAGCCTGGTAAGGGGGCAACTGCTCAGGCTGGGTCAAAATTTGGATATCTGTCGACTTTAAAAATGTATCGGGGGGTTGCGAAGTCTTGACCAATAAAGAACATCATTGGCCTGCCAAACATTCAACCCGTCAAACTCCGATGGTTCATATTCATTGAATAGGAGTTATTAAAAGGTATTAACACATCTTGTGGGTAGCGGGGTGGCGGCTGGACATTGCCCTGTCGAATTGCCAAATTCACCGGGCGCCATCTAAAATTAACTCAGCATGTTCGTATTGTTCTGGAACTGATGGCTCCAATAGTTGGGCTTGTAGATCTCCACACTTTTATTGCGATTCAAACGATAAAAACGAATCTGGCGAATTCATCCGCATGTTCGCGTTCTACTCCTGCGGTTCTGCTCCCGAAATTGTCAGAATATCACAGACTCGGGTGAACACAGCACGGACATGCACGGACAATGTGCCACTCTTATCTGAGGTACGGCAGGTACGGATTTCTGCTTCCCGATTCTTGGCGAAGGACGAGCTTCCGTTGATTCATTAAGGCCAGAGCTTGTGGCTTCTCAGTGTCAATCTATGTCAATCTATACTATACCGGTGGCTTCACAACACCATCGTCCAGTACCGAAGTCAAGTTGTGTTCGTGTCGACGTAGGGTCCGTGGACATCGCCTGCATGTTGCAGCTCCGTTCTTGAAGAGCGGGTCGGAACGGCCCAAATAGCAGTCAGGATGGTTGCCAGGAGCCTGAATGTACGTGACAATCTCTGTAGTGTTGACGGGGATTTCATTGCCCAAAACATCAATGATCGCTGCGCAGTCTCCGGAGCTTGATGCATTGAACCTCCTGATATCGTACTTTTTGCAACAGGACAACCCCAATGATGACCAGTCCAACTTTGGTTGTTTACCATGGAACCCTGGTGCAACTTCAGAGATTCCCCGCCAAGGGGCTATGAGAATGTTCAGCACGATGAGGTTGACAATCACCTCAGCAAGGCACCATCCCCAAAGGATATCACCAGAAATGGATGGCTATGAACAATGAACAATCAAGAATTTGGGGCTTTACCAGTAGGTCCACCACAGTAATAGCAATAGATAAGCAAAACCCTTAGCATCTGACTTCAACTTATATATATATATATAAATTTGCGATGAAAGACCCAGCTCATACTCACTGTGTCTTCCGGCTCCGCACTCCCCGGAAACATTGAAATATGTGTTGGCTGTCACCATATTCCAGGTGGGAGTCGTGTTGAAAGTAGCCTTTGGTCACCAACCCATTTGCAAACCCTGGCCGTATGGCCACAGTTTGGGGGAATTTAAGCAATCAGTCGACAGCTAAGTGCGGACGCTGGGGCATCAATGGGCCCACTCATATTTGGTATGTCTTGAGTATCCAGCCATCCGATTTAGGGATTTTGGTCATCATTTTGAACTATACCGACATGTTCAGTTTGGTCGATTTTCCTGACACTAAATTCGGTAGCCAAGAAGAAAAGGATGACTTGCTATTTCATAACTTTGCAGGGCCTCAAATCCGACCCCTACTTGATCCCCTTGCTACTAACAAGGGCTATCCTAACAAATAATAAAGATATATATATATATATATATACGCACACACACAAATATACATACTGATATACATAATATAATATCATAATATATACATATAATTTATGTCTATATATATATATATTATATATATTCACATAAAGTTACATCACTTGTTGATATGTTGAATTCCTTATGGGTGGTGTTCCATGATGTTTTCCACCAAGGCACAAAGAACAGGACGAAGAACGCAGCGGCATACGGAGTAGTGACCTCCGGGCCATGGATACCTTGTCCATCACCTGGTGGTTTCCATAAATGGGGGATTTCCAAAATGGATGGTTTACAATGGAGAATCCTATAAACCCCATACCCATTGGTAATTTCACAGTTTGCTATTGAAAATGGCCATAGAAGTAGAAATAGTTGATTTGACTAGATTTAACCATACAAAAATGGTGATTTTCCAGTTCGCTATGTTAGTTTACCAGAGGGTAAACCTGGTAGAAAAATAGCGTTTAACACATCCAAATCTCTGGGAATCATTTACAAATGCATTCCAAGTGGGGATGGGATAAATGAAAAGAGAACTTTTGAAACCACCAGCCATTTCATTGATTCCTGCCATGTCTTTATTGTTTGCAAATTGCGGTGCCAATTTGGGCAGAATTCGGATCGCAGGAGTCCGGATGATTAGAATATGTTAGAATGACGCCCCGAGAACTTGCTCCCAGCCATGGAATGTCTAACTATTTTTCTCGATTCTGGGTCATCTTCGAGGGGTGATGACCCAAACGTAGGATTGAGGTTATGTGGATTCATCTGAATATATTATCATATTTCACCTGAAAGGTTGGGTTATTTACCAGACACCAGCATTCCAAGACTGTCGCGACGTGAGGTCGCCCCCGTCGCGGTTCACCTCCATGAAGCCCGCGGCCAAGACGAACCAGTTGTTGATGACCATGATGCCTTTGATTTCGCATGGCCGTTGCGGCACTGACAAATCAATGTATAGATAGAGATAGAAACATGTGAGTACAGTTCAAAATGTTCAAAACAGGCTGGGATATGATGATAAAATGGAAACATACTAATTCTAAAATTATGTAACTTAACGAACATTACCTTCCAATAAAACAATATATATATATATCATATTGACATGATGATTTACATACCAAACACACAGTGGGTTGCATTGACCTGATCGCCTGGCCTGACACAAATATTATGTTCATGTAGGGATGGAACAAGATCTTTGGTTATACGATATCTTGGGGAATAAACATCCATTACCATCCATTAACCAGCTATACTAGGGCCTTAGGATTACAGTATATTAACCAGCTAGTATATTATGGCCTTAGGGTTACTTGTGGTACCAGGGTGTTGGCCCATAACCATTTCACTTCCACTTCCACTTGACAGTTCCATCACATTTCTTCGCCGGGTTGCAGAAGAGTGTGACCAAGCCTGGCGCTGGCCCATAGTTTTGGTGGGATGGATGGTCAACTCGTTCATCAAAGTGTATGGTTGTACATGTTTAAACTGTTCAAACGACTATGTTGTACATTGTTGTACTATGTTACACTATGCGTTGCTATGTGTTGCTATGTTATACCATGGCCTATGACCTGGTGCAAATATGGTGTTTCTGTTGGGATGTTTACCATGGAAATCCACGAGAAAACTCAACCAAATGGATGTTTTACCATCTGGTTCTGACTAACAGTTTGCCATGGAAAGATCCACCCATTTTTAATGGGTAAACCATCTATTTCGATTAGGGCCATCTATACCATGGCAAACTGTTAGTCATAACCAGAGGGTATTTTTAATGGAACATAATCCATGAATGGTGGATTGTCTATTGCCACGTTTGATTACCAAAGGGTATCCATTTCTGGTGTATGCAATTTTGGTGCGTAGCTATACCCCATGTTCCTCGTCTTTGCCAGCCTGGCTGGTTGCTGGCAAAACGTGCCTACGTATCTATCTATTGCTGCCCGTCTTTGCCAGCCTGGCTGGTTGCTGGCAAACCGTGCCTACGTATCTATCTATTGCTGTCCGCCTATCTGCCTATTCAAGTGCCTACAGTATCCCTATCTATCTATCTGTCTGTCTGTCTGTCTGTCTGTCTACCTTCAAAACCATCTACTGTATATAATCATTAAAAAAACAAACAAGCTTTGGCTGGTGACTGGTGACTAGACTTGAGCACAACATCCTGGAGAAGACAACATGTAAACATATATATATATATAGGTATGTTGTAAGTAAGACTGGCTCATCCCCCAAAACGGAACCCCCCACGTAAATCTGACACGTTTTTCGCGCCGGCGCCTGAGGGAAAGTCATCGAAATTCAGAGGCCAATACCTATTTTGGGTTGATCCCAAGTGGACCAGGCATTGAGGAGGGCCGGGCCGGGAGATCTTCGAAGATCTTCGCCATGTGAACATAGGAAAATATCGGAAAACATGATGGAAAAACAATGGTAAGATGATGGAAAATGATGATTAACCAGTGAATGATAGGACAAATGATGGAATAACTATGATTAATCAGTCGATGGAATGGGTATGTGCATGTATGTGCAGTATCCTATTTCCAGAAAAACCCAACTATCATATCAGGATGGTTGGCTATGTGGATGTAATATCCACATGATTTGCCTATCATATTTCCCCATCATATCCACTTAATCACTTATGTGCTGGTTTAACCACTATTTCTAGTCAAATGGTTGACGGTTGGTTATTTCTACCCCATATCCCACACTTCCCATGCATTTCCAAGGTTATATTCCCATGATTCCCGGATTTGATGCTCCCCGCAAGAGATCCCAATCTAGACCAAGAGACCCCAGTAATACAGTATATATATATATATTCTATACTTCACAATAAATCCATAGAATTAAATCCCATGAAAAACTCCCCTCAAACTTCAATCTCATTAAATTCCCATGAAATCCCAATGAAATTCGTTTCAAATCTTTCAGGCCCTATTAAAATCCCAGACTTTGGGCATCTTTTGGCTCATCAGCTGAGTGGCTGCGCCGCCGCATAGCCACTACCCTTGAGCGCTTCTGGTTGCATTCGACCACCAAAGATCTGCTCCTTGGGCATTGCTACCATCTTTAACCTACCATGTTACTCTACAAGTAACTGTGGCCCCCAACATACACTTGCTCACGCACACACACATGCAAATCTCAAAATACTATATACCAACATATAAACATAAATATGGTTATAGACATATACCTCTACACACACATATATATATATAAAATAATGCATGTATTAATAAATATATTATATATATATATACAGCATAGATACGCAAATAAAAACCATTTGCTAAATCTATATAATCTCTTCTCCCTATTGCTAAAACTCCGCCAATTAATATAGGATTGGATTGGCATGTTTGTATTTTTTGGTTGCTTACAATTGTGTTCTTAATTGTGGTAATCGAGAATCAATAGGAGAACAGGATGGTGAACATGTGTTTTTTACCCCCTACTAATAAAAATATAATCGCACCTGGGTTTCTATAATTAGGGTCCCAGTTTGAGATAAAACATTTTAGTTTTTTATCGATGTGTTTAATTCAATATTAGCGGAACCTGGGAAATCCAATTTTTGGCAATATGTTAATTAGATTTTAAAAATGAATTTAATCAGTTTTGAAATAGAACATCTTAGTTTAAAATGCAAAAACAATGCAGGCCCCTAATGCAAAACACCACTTAATAATAAAAATAGATCACCATGTTTACAATTTGGTTGGATGTTTTTTGTAATAGGGTGAAGGGATTATACATATAATATATGCATGTATCATGTGCGTACAATCTCGGAATGAATTAATCATAGTCAGCGTTCAGATAGGTACCCAAAAATAAAAACTCAACATGGCCCTCAGAATCGTCATTGCCTACATGCCGTCCGCACCAGCCAAGAGTCACCAATGGTGGCAAAGATATAGAACCTCCAGTAGGGAAGACTGCATTAACCAGTGACCGCGCAGAAAAACTGATCAAGTCCATGTAAAGGGATAACAGCAAACATCTACTCATTGACAAATCACTTCATTTATGATACATCTTACATCATCTTACTATTGATTTGTGATCCAACTGATTTTATGAAACTCCATAACCATAACAGTAGCCCTTTCAGAATTCAATCGATCCTGGTCAAGCAACACCATCAGCAGTAGTAATCCCAGTCGATAGTAGACTGGCAGCAGTCGGCCCAGCAGGGCCAGCAAATAGCGAAAGGCTGCAATATACCTTCCCACAACTCCACTGGAAGCTGGCATAAGCTGGCCGTGCACCAACTACTATTCAACTTTCCCCCTCAGAAAAACCATGGTTTAGTGAGGATCCTACACGTATTTGGATTAAGGGTGCTTAATATCAAACGGTGACATGGTGGTTATGACGCCGGATGCTGCGATTCACTCCTGGGCTGATCACTGGGGATGACCCCTTTTTTACCGAGTGGGAAGAACGGATTTGAGGCGCTGGAAAAGCAATGGACGTATAGATTCGTATAAGGTTTTACATAGCTATGTCACGATAGATGATGCCAAACATCATAAAATGAGGGCCGTGTCAGTCCAAACAATGTCCATTAAAATGCCTTAGTTTGAGCCGATGATAAGTGTAAATCAATCCAAAATCTGCTGATAGCGTCTCCCCAAAAAAGACGCACGGCACATTCCCGGCAGATTCCTCTCAGGAGTACACAGCCTGGAGCCTAACATCAACAATGTTCAAAAAATATGGCTGTATAATATGGGCTGATTAAGCATTAGCATCTATTCCTTTAATAGATCAATAAGCCTTGAATTAACATCCCTATCTTATGAATGAGTGAACATCTTACTAACAACAATCTATCAGCCATCAATATATTTCCCATATTTATTAACATCTCCATTTATAGGGCGTTTTCCAGCTGGCCATGTGTTTTTTTGTCCTATTATATTCTCATTAATCTCCATTAAACCATACTAATTAAATCCCATGAATCTACATTAAAGCCTTTTTTGTTCATGGTGAAAAATTGGTTAAACCATGTTTAATGACAGAGGAAGTGGTCATACGCAGTTCGAGGTGCTGCATGAGGCAAATCCCGCGACTGATGTGCATCACCAGGACCTAAAAGGAGCAGGCTCCATGCTACACGGCTGCATGGAGGGCTGAAAACCCAAGTTTCCATAGGTTTCCCAGGATCTCCCGGTTGAAGAAAATGATGAACACCATAAATCAACAGGATACCCGCATTTTTTGACGAAAAAAACAGGGTGATTCCATGCCGAGTGTCCGTCCGCACCAAGCAATCCGGCGCGCGCCCGCTGTAGGCCACGGCAGAAAGCTGTGTCGTCATCAGCAGAGCGATGGAGAGGACGTCGAAGCGATGGCGGTACTGCATGCGATTCCAGTACCTGCAGGTAGAAGGTGACATGTGGGCGTTGTGGCGCCACATGGTTTGATATGAACAAAAACTGAACAAATAAAACATAAAGCTCTTGGTCGTTCAATTATCTCTCTCCATTGTTTCATAGTCATTCATGGTCTATACAAACAGTTTCCAATCACGTGTGCTTGGTCAAGAAGGCATGGTTTAGGATGTGGGTTGCGCTGGATATTGGGGCGCATGTAGTACATGGATGGGATTACCCACCTCTATGTCTGCCAATAAAGAAAAGGTGAATCATGTGACCAACGCTCATGGAGGTCTAGTCACCAACAAAAATGGTGATTGATACACCAACAAAATGAGGTGCTTGCATGATCATGAACTAAGCAATCACATGACTCACATGACCAAACTCCTGACTCGAATTGAAACTAATTACCCATGTCTTGGGACCGCACATGTAAGAGGTGCATTGGTGAAACGCAAAAACACCAAAAAACGCATATGACCCAAATTATGCCCAAAAAGAGGTAGCCGAAAAGTAGGGATCAAATCTCATTCCTTTATATAGAAGAGGAGGCTCCAAAAAATCACAGTTCAATTGTTTCCTCTTAAAGCTGCTGATTTCCCCATGTTGTTTTTTTTTGGGGGGGGATGGGTTCCATCTGAAAAAAAACATCGGTGAGTTCAAGCGCAACGAAGGGCACCTGGCAGGTCCGATGACCAAAGACTCCAGAAGAATGGCCAAAGCAAAGAAGATGCTGGTGGCCTGGGGATGCCCCCAGATGGTACCCCCTGGCAGTCTGGGTCGGATTTCTTGGATTTCTGGATGGTGATATATGGTGATTCCCCCAATCATACTATGGTTACCCGGCCTGGTAAACGTTTACATAACTATGGAAAATCACCATTTATAGTGGATTTTCCCATGAAAAATGGTGATTTTCCATAGTTATGTTAGTTTACCAGAGGGTATTGACACACTTGACCCATCCCCAAATCTGCCAGGAATGGATTGGATTGTAAATTCATTATTGTTGCTGGGCCTTGCTGGTCCGGGTGACTGAAAAAACTTCCACGGAAGTATAAGATCCATAGCGGTTATATCATGTTATATCAGCTATATCCCAGTTGATGATAATTACCCTCTGGTAAACTAACATAACTATGGAAAATCACCATTTTTAATGGGAAAATCCACTATAAATCACCATTTTCAATAGCTATGTTAAATTTTCCAGAGGGTATCCATGTCAGTCCATATCATCTCATGTTTTCCGGCCATATATCCCACAATTGTATCCTGAGATTCAGGCCATCAAGGACTTGAACCACCTCAGTGATAGGAACGCCGTGGCCGTAAAGAGAGCCATGTTCATTCATTGATTCATTTGCCATAGCAAACTGTTGGTTTTAGATATTGGTAAGCAGTATGATGCCAGAATATGCTATCAGTCTAGATGATCTAGATGGGTTGCTGGAAAGTAGCCCATTGAGTTCGGGTATGTCCCAGCCAGCCATGTTTGAAATGGAGGTGTCAATGGAAAAATTATCAGAGGTGTGCCCAATGAAAATTATCCAACAGTGGAGATTGTCCATTGCCATTTCTGATTGTATACCAGTGTATATCCCCATTCTTAGCTGGGCTTGATTGTGAATGTTATGAACCACTTGCTCATCGGGAAGCACATCATAGGCACTAAGAGAAAGGCAGGCTTCTTCACATAGAAGTACGCAACTGAGCCATGAACAATACTTCTACCATCTGATTATTTAACAGTTTGCCATGGAAAGATCCTTTTTTTAAAAAATTCGGTAAACGGTAAACCATCTATTTCGATCGGGGCCATCTATACCATGGCAAACTGTTAGTCATAACCAGAGGGTATAGTTGACAACGGTTTCCATATGGCTTATCAGAATCCCCAATAACTGAGCTAGTCCCAACATGTCCCAATCAACCAGGCGCCATGTCGGTAGCCACGGTGCTGCCCCAGGCCAAGTTGTTTTTTTTTCACCAGGTAGTATACAATATAGAAGCCATATAGAAGCCATACTTTTTTGTTTGTAGATAGACAAACCCAACTAGCTGATATGATATGATATGATGTCATGTTGTATGTACTGGGCTTAAACTGCAGCAACATACATGTCATGTCACATTTCGGGGGAACCCGCTGGCTCCTAGCAACCCGTCGCCTGGCTCCAAGCAAGGTGCGGACTGGGAGGTCGCAAGGGAAAATCCCGAAACTTGCCACCATCACCTGGCGATTTCCGCACCCTACGATTCATGAACTGATGGCTATACCCCAATACTGTAAGCACCATTTACATCAATTTACATCAATTTTCCCTAGGACAATGGCACATACGGTGTGATGATGTCATTAATTATGAAACGGATGAAATGACATCAGGGTGAACATACAGACTGCAGCGTTTTGCGGTGGAAGAGGTTCATAGGGAGATTTGGCTAGATCTTTGATTATTTCCAGCTGTGTCCGTGTCCTATGTGATAATCATGGGACATGATTTTGATGTACTGCGCTCAAAATTCAAAAACATATTCGGAGTCGTTTGCCGACTTCTTGCCAAACACAGGAATTCTTCAGCAAGACAGGGTTTCACAAAAAAAGTAGAAAGTCGTGCGTCAAAAGTTGAGCCTGATATCAGCCTGCCCCGCATGATTCCAAATGTTATACCTATCATATCATACATATGTACACACATATATATATATATTATCATATACATACAATATAGATAATCCCATGGAAACAAAGGCATAGACATAGAAAAATGATGATAAATGATTAAATGGTGCCCCAAAAACAACCCCGCCCCCATCCAGGCTTCCCCTCGCCCCCATCGCTGCATCGCGGGGTGCCCCCACTGGGCGATACAAAGACGATGGTCTGCCCCAGGGCGAGCAAAACCTCCAACAAAACCACCTTGGTCCATGGATTGAAAAGTGATGGAGAAATAATGGCCATGTAATATAAATGATTGATACATGACTATCATGACTGAAAAATGATTGATAAATCATGATAAGTGATGATTTAAATTGGTATATATATAATACATAATATACATATGTATATATATGTATGTATATATATATATGTATATATACGAGTATAAAACCGACCTAAACCAAGAAAACAATAGAAGATGTAAAATCCTACCGATGACTTACAATTCTACGCTGATTCAAAACTCTTGACCTCTGGCATCTGAGATCTATAATGGCCGATGGCCCCAAACATTTCCCACCATGGCCATTTACCAACTGTCACGAGTGCTAAGATGTGCTCAGGCTGTGGACCATATCCAGAATCGCGCGCCATGAGACGCGAGATCCTCGCAACCTGCAGAGCTTTGGGATGACATGTTGGTCCTCTGAGGCGCTGAAAGATGGCTAAGTAGTAGCTATATATAGGAGCAACCGGTGACTGTTGAGTGGTGTTGCGCTGAATTTCCGTTGACCTGGGTTTTTAATCTGAAGCCAATGGTGAACCATCTACCATCCAGTAATACTTATACCTTGCCAACAGGCATCTGAGTTGCCAGTTCGACCCAGCCTGACTCCACGCATGAAGAGGTGTACCAGTTGCTTCCCAATCCAACTACCTTGGCCCGTGACTGTTTATGTTGAGTTTTCAGGACCCAAAAAACATCGAAAAAAATAACGCATGTCTTATTCTCTGAGGATCCTATAGTCTGGACGATCTTTGCCAAATACGCCGTGTGGGGAGTTTCCCCGTAGCTCCAATTGGCTCCCACCATTGCCGCCAGGGGGCTGGCTACTGCGGGCGCTGGCCGCATAGGAATGTAGATTGCGGGGTTGGACAGCACCTAACGCTGCAAATATCATCGATGGACTTAGCAGTCTCGGGAAAAAAAACATTTTTTTTAAGCAAGATCGACTGGAAACCACGTGCTTGTTGAACCTTCAAATATGGGGCTTTACTGCAAATCTTCGCCTCAACCAATTCTGGAAGGAAAAAAAACACGCCAGTCAAAATTCGGGATTTGAAAACCCATAGTGTGTGAAGATGGGGGGGACAATTCTTTAACTTAAGGCCTAAAGGTTAAATATCTTGTCAAACAATAAATAAACTAGGATCATTGCACCCGAAGTTGGGGCGCAATTGCAACGAATTACCAATCAGGATCTATCTACCCTCAGTAGATATATAAATGAATATAACACATAGAAAATTGTTATCTGGAATGCAAACAGGAAGCTACAATGCCCCTTGGGGCATTTGTTTTGTTACCCTTCTGTCATCCATGGATGGGAAGTCCCGGAACTGGATGCGTCCAAAATCATGGGAACATCAACGGTAAAAGTAGGGAGTTTCAACTTACCGGAGGGTACATAGGGTATCAATGGGTATCATGTTTCTTCCTGTGCAGTACTGTATCATGTCCCTATCTGCTCCCATCTGTTGCGGAACGCAAGAACGCATGATGAATCTTTGCACTTGTGGGATTCCAAAGCAATGCATCATTTTCCCAATCAGACAAAACAACCAAAAAACAACTCAAAATCAAGATGGCCGTGAAGAATGGAACGTATGCCACCAATAAATTCCCAACAAACAGCAGTGCTTGTTGGGTTTCATGCAACCCTTGCTGTTGAAAAGATTGGTTCTCATCAACGTAACAAGTGCTGACCGCGCATCTTTTTCCAGAAGAACGAGCTCCAACACCCTCTGGTAAACAAACATAGCTATTTAAAATGGCCATAGAAATAGTTGATTTACCCATGACAAATTGTGATTTTTCCATCGTTTTTTGTATGTTTACCAGAGGGTAATTCCAGCATCCATTGGTCCAAGATCATCCAACTTCACACAACATCCAGTGATAGTGATGTCCTTTTGGGGCAAACTACAGGTTATGGGGGCCGGTCATGGCCGGTTTGGTGTGCCATTTAAGTCATACTAATGAAAGATAATGAAACTACTACTATATAATAATACACATACTAATAATAATGTTAAGAATAATGATAATTATAATGATAATGATAATAATAATCATCATCATCATCATCATCATCAATAATCTGCCTTTCACTGGCCCATTCATCATTCAACAAGTAACAAGCAGGAAAAGGATTCTAACCTCATACCATATCAAACCCAAAGAACTATACATGTAGATTCTAGCCACCACAAACACAACATTTGTTGAAACAGAATTCTGCAGCCACTTATTAACCCCCTGTTTTCATTCACTTATTCACCCAGCACATCATCCCATCCAACACATCAACACATCATCTCCCGTCATCCCACCCGTGGGGCCACCGGGTGGCCTCCACGACCATGCAGAACTCGCGCTGCTCGATGTAGCCATTGCCATCCGCGTCCAAGGCGTGGAAGGTCCGGTGCGCCTGCTGTCGGATGTAGTCCTTGGTGACCACCGGAACCACTGGGAGAACAGGGGGGACGACTAAGGAAACGTTGGGAGCTGATGCTTAAGGCTTAAGGGATGTTTCTGATTGATGTAATTACTTTCGAAAGAAATCTTGAAGTTCTTGGTGAATACTTTTGGTGAGGTTGAGGTTCTTGATAAATGTGTTTCCCTGAGGCCTAATGGAAGGGTTTGGGACAAGACGACCTCTTAAAAGTTGAACAAAAACCACAGAAATAAACAATACTAACTGCATCTGGCAATCGCTACTTCAAAGTCAAGAGCTCAAACATCCCTTAGAACGGCACTTGGCATATTTGAGCAGCTTACTCCCCAAAAAAGGCGAGAAAGTTGACAATTGAACCAATCAAAACAAGAAGAGGGCTGGAAAATCAATAGCGCCAACCAACTGAACGTGATTCCATCACGGCTCTACTGAGACAAGGCACGAAATCCTTGTCGGACATGAAGTTCAAGAAAATCCTTGCAACAAAATTCCATTGAATTTGCTCATGTTGGACGATATTTTTCCAAGCTACAACATATAACGCAGAAGTATCGACCAAATCAAGGCTTCCACAAAAAGTTGTATCAGAACACATGCGGATGCTGAATCAGACTGCAAAATCTGCAAATCATGGCCAACCTTGGGGCCAAGTTTAGATACGTAAACATCGCCGCTGAGTAACTATCCCCACAAGCTATATTAATATTAACCAAAGATAACCAAATTACCCAAGGGTTTATAAACAGCATACCCCCAGAACAAGACACCGGCCATAGGCAGTATAGAAGGCTACCCACCTGTGGAAAGTGGCGGGCTCTGGCTCGGGAAACCCATTTGGGGATATTTGGGGTTTATACGAGTATCACCCATTTGGAGATTTTTGGATTGGCCACACAAGTGAAAATCCAGGAGTAATATCTACTTTGTAGGAATCTACCGGAACCTATGGGAACATGCGCTTGTTTTTTCCACCAAAGAAAATCATAGCTCGGATGTCGGCCCAAAAAATGATCACGTATTCCACAACTCATCTGCAAATGGCGAATTTGCCAGTGAAGTGGCACAGTATTATGAACTCTGACCTAGTGGCATAGAGTGTAAAAAGCAAGCACGATGTTGGGTCGATCCCAAGCTTGTTGGTGCATCCCCCAATAACGCTTTTTCTACATTGTAGCTGCCAAACATATCATTGCTGCTGGCCAAAAAAACGCCCATTTACCTTTCATTACCTAGGTTTTCCCAGCTTGCTGCTGATTTTCAATATCTAAACCTCGATACCAAGGATAGAATCACAAGCTTAAACTCCCAAAGTGCGGTGGTAAACTGTGTTTTTTATTAGTACAAACGCAATGAGTTGTTGGAATCGCCACTAGACTAAACTCGTCATGTTTGCTGGCAAAGTCGTTTGCTTTTGGCGGCAATCTCACCACTCTTGCGGCTCAAAGCTCAATTTGTTTGCTAAGGAAAGTCCAACCGTTTGTGGTTCTTCATATTAAATCGCCACTTTTTGGGGGTCTCCTGTTGTGGTTTTCCGGTCGCACCTCTCCATGGTGATGACCGACGATCCCTCGGGCGATGCTTCGCTCAGCACGTGGAAGGCTTCGGAGATGGCGGTGCTCTTCCTCGGCGGAGATGGTGAGCCACGAGGCCTGTCTGTTGTACAAATGGAGGGTTTGAGGCAAGACTGGTGGTCTTGATAGGTGTTTAATAGGATGAAATGAGGTTTCAATGAGCTTTAATGGGGTGAAATGGTAGGTTTTAGCGTGTTTTAATGGGGTTTTGAGATGGTTTAAGTTGCTGAGGGCTTTATGGCTAGTTCAATAATGATTTCGACGGGTTTTTGGGTTTTCATGGGCTTAAATCGAGTTTTGGTGATTTTCCTATACGGTTTGAACGGATTGATTTAACGGGCCGAATGAGCGTGGAAGGATGTTTTAACGGCTAATTCGATGGGGTTTCAATACTTTCAATGGTACACATGATATACCAATGTTGAATTACAGTATATATATATATATATTGAATTGTTTGAGCACAATACGGGTTGAAACATGTTGAAACCAGAGCTTCAATTCAATGTGTTCTTTCTACCCACCAACTTGTTAAGTCAGCCCAGTGGATTTTCCCTTCAACCGATTCTGGGATTCGCTGGGGTTTAAAAAATGGTTTTCAGCCCGGCCGCGCGCGACCGAGTGGCAAACGGAGGAACTTGCACAGTTGTTCTTTCAACTGATCCTGGTATACATACATATATATATATACCTGGAAAACTGTATGGACATGTTTTTTGTCCATTATGGGTTTTACCCGTAACGGACGTTTTTCTTGTTCAATTGCGTATTTTGGTTTTTGATTGTGAAGGGTTGTTCAAATACATATAAATACATATATATTATATATATATACATATATAGACAGTGTCAAGCTGTTTCAACCCATGATTCTCTGGTGGTTTGGTGCCTTGGTGTTTTGGAATGCCAGGGTTTTCGCTACCGGAATTCCCAACCCAAAGAACCAGTGGCCTAAAGCAACAAAACTGGCCACACACACACACACCAGCGCGGATATTATTATGAATGAACCACGTGCCAAATGTGGTCAAACGAAATGCACTTGCAATGCAATCAGCAAGTCGGCATGTTTTGCGCGGCAAAACGGTTGATGCAAATGGCTCTGGATACTTGAGGAGCCAACGGAAATCATGGACAGGATGGATCAATGCTCAGAAGCAACACCAAAATCACACTGCCATATTTTCTTTTGATCCATCTACGTCCCTAAGCTGTATGGTGCTACGCTGAAGCCACTGAATCAATTCAAACATCAGGGCTTTGCTAATCTTCGTGAGGCCGTCTGCCCGTTGAAGATGGGTCGGTACCCAATGTACAGTTCTATGATCTATCAGCTCTTGAATCGATCTAACATTCACCAAGCTTCGCTTGTCTTGGATGCTTGGGTTCGGCGAAGCTACAGTGTCATACAGGCTTTTGCAGTCTGTGACAAGAAGTGTTGTGAGACGTTTACCTACTCTATGAGCTGGGATGCCGAAAATGAGTTCTCCCAGCATGTAGCTCAAAAACGCAAGCCGATCGGTCGCAGTGTCAGCGCTCACTGCTTCAGCTGCCAGAGTAGAACGGCAAACTCTCTTGCTTCTGCCAGTCTTCCAGTCTGCAATGGCTCCAATTGAAGTGCACTCAGTGACATTCGCAGAGGTCAACATGATGATCTGTCCATGTTGGCTGGCAGATCCCTGTGCGTTCGCCCAGGATGCATCACTGTACCCAACAATCACAGCGCTCTGATCAATGGGGACAGCCCGGATGCAAATGCCAAGTTCTGCAGTTGACTTCGCAAAGTCCAATGTCTGGTTGAGGGCATCCAGATCAGCATAGGTCGTCTCGGACCCACGATTTGACAAGGAAACTGCGCTGGCTAAGTCAAGCCTGCATTGTCCTGCCAACCATTGAAGACATCCGCTCACTGACCGAAACTCAGGCCAATGCTCATCAGAGATCTTCGTACTCATCTTACCTTTCGGAATTTTCATGCCCTTGTCCAGACTGTTGATGAATGTAGTCTGAGTGATCTTGACATAGAGCTCGTTCTTCTCATCATGACATATATGGATCTCTTTGCCCTTGAACGTGAGAGGTGCTCCGGGCTGCGCATACTGCTGGGATCCCCATTTGAAGCTGGCTTGGAACTTCTCAAAGGGGAAGCTGGAGTTGTGAGTGAGCAGAAAATCATCCACATAGCAGATCAGCAAAGCGCAAGGTGCAGGAGCGTTGTGTGGATCAGGGAACCAAAACAACATTTTGTCAAAAGAATGACAAATAAAGCCTATTGCTTCCAATCTGCGGCTCACTTCAACAGCCCAAGTATATGGGGCATTTGAAAGTCCATATATATTTCCAGTTATCTCATACAGCTGACTTTTGAAAACTTTGGCTCTTTCCACTATGGGATCCCTTGGAGGTTTCAGATACAGCTTGCCTGCTCGTTCTGACCAATCTGGATCCCCTTGGAGAAACGCAGTGGAGGCGTCTCCGCACCAAAGAAGCCAAACATCTCGACTTCCAAAAGCCTTTGAATTGGCGCCAGAAACAAAGATGATGTACACCAACATCTCTGAAGTCCTCGTTGGAGTTGGAGCCTGTCTCGTCAAGTTGACTAGGTCAGGGTCTTGGTTGCCACGACAGACTATTCTGGTCTTGGCCTTCAGCGGTGGAACATTCTTGTTCTTGTCCCGATAGCATCCCCTGGAAGTGATGATGCGCTTCTTCAACTTCGGGTCATTCAGGATGCGCCGAGCTTCATCGTCAGGAATCGGCTGCAGGGACTTCCAAGTGGTGAAGCTGTTTGCCTCCTTGATGGTGGCTTCGACGAAGGCTTGGATATAGTCGTCAGACTGCTGCATGATTTCTCGCCAGCTAAGTTCTTTCTCCTGAGCCTTTTGCTCTTTCCTGGTTTTTCTAGGCATGCCTTTCGACATGTCATCAAACTCTTCATCTGACTCTGAAAGTGTCGTTTCAAAGTCGTCTTCTTTCTCCGCAAGCTCGTTGACATAGGCAGTGATGAAGGTCTTGGAAGAGCTTGGGAGGCAATTGTCAGGGCTGCCATCCCATCCAGGCTCAAAGGAGTTGAGCTCACGATCGCTCGCAAAGAAGCTGGGAGCTTGTTTCGCACCAACATGCCATAGTTCCGTCAGGGTGCTCAACTCTGATCCAAAGTGATGGGCCTCTTCATCGTCATTGTCGTTGAAGGGACCTTCAAAAATGATGTCGCCCGATGTGGCGTCCAAAGTGCGCCTCCATTTCACTGAAGACATGGGTGGTCCAGTGGACATTGTCTTCTTGGGCGATTTGGTGAGCAAATCAAGCCTTGCCCAGCAGCGTAAGCCTTGAAGAGGTGGCCCATAGAAGCTGCGGTAGTTGTAGAGCTCGTAGGACCTCTGTGCAACTCTTCTGGCTCGTGTGAGTTGTGCTGCCAGGGTTTCAAATGGCCGCTTCAAGACTGATGTTGCTTCAATTTGATTAGGGATCCTGTGCTGCTTGCTGTGCATCTTCCATCAGTTCTGGCGGAGTCCGTGGAACAAATTGTCCCGGATCATCCAAATCATCTGTGAGATCCACAACTGGCTGAATGTTGGGATCAGTTTGTTGTTTTGCTGTATGTATGGATGGGTGTAGATGTGGCTGTGGTAGAGGTGGCATGGCTGCTGTGCTCTGTGTGTATGGTGCCGCATCTGTGGATGCTCTGGCGGTGTTGGCGTGTCTGTCAGGTGTGTGTGTAAGTTCTGCTTGTCTGCTTTGTATCCTGTGTCTTGTCTGAGTCGGTGTTCTTGATCGAATTCTTCTGGATGGCGTATGGGGAACTGGTGTTCCAGGTGCTGGCTCGTTGAAAATGTTCTGTGTTTGTTGTATGTTTTGATGTAAATGGATTAATGGTCTTGATGATGGTTGCTGTGGTGGTTGTGGAGGTTGAATCTCAATAGGCTGGTTGCTGACTTGAAGATTGGACGTAGATGGGGCTTCGACTGCTTCAAGCTGAGGAGCAATTGGCGCATTCACTTCTGGGTACTCAAAGTCCAAGTCCAATTCCCCAGAAGCTTCAGCGACTTGGTCAGGTGGATGAACTTCTTCTGGAAGGGTCTCGTCAGTCCACAAATCTGACCTGATGTTGTCCTCCGCATTCTTGAGAGCTTGAAGATCTTGACGATCAGGGACATAGTCCTCATAGCCGAAGACATCTCGAACTTGGGTGTCAGCAACTTTGACAGTATGACTGCCACTTTGAAGCCACAGAGTTTTGCCATCTGGATCTTTTCCCAAATACCGCGCAATGCGGTATCCTCCACGTTTGCGATGAGAACGTGTAGTCCATTGCCAGTATGCCAAGAGGGATCCTGGCTGGGGCTCAAGCTGCAGCTGCTGTGAAGTTTTGCGAAGCAATGCCCTTCTCAAAGTCGAAGATGCTGAGGCCTCTGCAATTGCTTTCAACGCTTCGCATCTCATCAGGGCAGATTGCTGCTGAGCCTCAGAGCGAGACGAGCCAGAAATCAAAGCCCGAGGGTCGCTCAAAAGGTCTGTGCCAACTCTTGGGATCTTTCCAAAGGCTGCGATGTATGGTGGTCGCCCAGATGACCAAGTGGCTGAGTTCTTGGCCTGAAGTGCTGAAACAATGGCCAAGTCAATGTCATCCGCATCGGTGCAAGGCATGGAGTCCACGATGCGCTCCAGGAGCATTCTAAGCGTTCCATTGTGACGCTCGATCACGCCCAGCTTGTAGTGAGCTTCTCCTGGGATGACATCTAGATAGGTGCCACCTGCGCTCATCTTTTCGTCAAACTCAGCTTTGAAGGCGCCATCATCATCAACTGCAAGCCTCAAAGGAAATCCAAAATTCTGAAGCCAGCAAAGTCGAAGTGCATCAAAAACCTCAGATGGATTCCTGGAAGTCAACCTTGTGGCAGCATGCAAATGAGTTGCTTCGCAAATCACCCCAAGAACCGGATGGTTCTTGGAAGTCAAATCCCTCAGGTAGAAGATGTCCGCCTGGAGGTTGTCAGCAAATTGCCCAATGCACTGTGGAGGTGCCGCTGCTGGGTTTGGTCGAAGTGGAGCTCGCGAGCGAGCGCAAGCTGCACATTGCATATTTTTGATGCATTTGATCACCTGGTCGCTGGTGATGCCATTCAAAGCCAGCAGCTTCAGCATCTCTGGACCTGGAAGATGTCCAAGGTTCTTGTGCATTCTCGACACCGACACCTTGATGGATCTGTCGATGCCTGTGGAGTTGGGAAAAGTGATTTCATCATGGTAAATCTCGGAGTTCTGAATTGGTTGTGAAGCTTGAGATGGCTGAAAGTTGCCTGCCTCATCCACAGGAACTCCATCTCGCATCATGGCCTCTTCGGCTGGGATACCTTGTTCCTCATCAATCTCATTGGGGTACCCATACCAGAAGATGCCCAACTCAACAGGTGCCTTGAAGCGTGAACGTGGGAATCTGAGTTCAGTCAAGTCCTCAGTGATGACATCAACTTCAGGATTGTCCACGTACCTGAGAGCTGCGCCTCGATGGGTGTATGGAAAATGCAATGGATGTCGATTCACCAAAGGTCTTCGAGCGACCTGCACCCGAGTGAGCTGCCATGGAAGCATTGCTTGAACTTGAGCATATAGTGGTTCGTGAGGTTGGATGATGGCATCTCGCGAAGTCAAAAAGTCCATATGCTGAGATGCCAACTCCATCACGTTCCTCCAGCTCTGTTGGTCATCCACGGGCGTGGAAAAACTAGCCAGGACTTGCTTGGGCTGAAAACGGCATGGGTTTCTCAACTGAGCCACCTTCTTGATGCCCTTGAGAATTGCCTGGACTAGACCCATGGGATAATGTTGTGACAAGGTAACCTCTTTGCCTTCCAGGGGAACGCACAAAGCAAGCTGCTCGGCGCTCAACTTCTTGGTCAAAAACTCCAAGAGCATGGGATTGTTGGATGCAAACTGGAAGGTCTTCTTGATGGGTTCACCTTTTGAATTCTTGCCTCCATATGCTCCAGAATGGCATTTGACGATCTGGCCATTGGTATATTCAAGCATCTCCAAGACTGATTCCTCCGACCAAATCCGGCTTCTTTCAGGATTTTCGATGAGGTAATAGTTGCCGTCATCATGTTGTTGTCGGCACCATTCCATGGATTTGACCACCGTAGGTCGTTCCTCATCTCTGATCCTTTCAAGTACCTCAGGACGGTCGTTATAGTTCATGTTTTCCTGCATGACCAACCATGGAGTGCAATGAAGGCCTTGAAGAAGAACAAGTGGGTGCAAGGCCTTTCGAATTTTGAAGCACCAGTGTTGACCTTCCACCGTAGAAAGATCAGTGCCAGTGTTATAGTCCAATGGCATGGCTGCTGTCAAAACATACTTGGAGGCATTCTTGCTTACCAAAGCATTGCCGGCAAAGGTCTCCAGAATGTCGACCTTGTTCCTGGAATAGCGATGTTTGTTCGCCAGAGCTTCATAAGTATCTGCTTCCACCTGCAAGGCATGTCGAGCCTTGCGAATCTTGCCAATCAGGTACTTTCGGTGGCCATCATTCAACCCTGGTCCTCGCCCCAGTCGTACAGATCTTCCTGACTGCCTGTCTCCTGCCACTCCATCTCCAACTCTGGGCCCTCTGCGGCCATGTTCAAAAGTCGTTGATAATGAACCTGGTGGATCTGATGGATGTTCTCGGCCGTGAGCAGGTTGAGGTTGTCCAGAACATGTTGAGGAATCTCCTGCACTGTAGGCTCGTTCAAAGGACTCTGAGAAGATGGATGGCCACGGCTCTTGGCTTTGGGTTTGGCTTTGGCTTTGGAGGTTGTTGCTCTCAGGGACCTCGACGTCGAGGATGCCGGCAAAGTGTTTGAAGGTGAGGGCTGCGGCAAAGAAGAGCTTGCCGATTGTGCGAGCCCAATGTCCTCCCAGCATTGATTTCGAGGATCCCATTTGCGTCTGGTGTGACACAGGGTGCACCTGGCGAAACTGCCCTTGGGATTGCCGTACCTCTTCCATTCCGGATGGGTGCATTCCGATGGGTGGTACTGAGCGCTCCTCATCTGTGAAGCCAGTACCTCTTGTTCTTGTCGCATCTCCCATCGCTCCCTCAGTGTCAACCATACGCGGCTCGCCAATCCCACTTTGACCATTCGAGACATCCATCGAAGGGTCATGAGCTCCAAGTTGAGCACTGCCAAAAGGAGTGCCTTCCATCGGAGCAGCCATTGAGGAACGGGCTGTCGAATCATCAGAAACTGCAAACACAGGGGCTGGCTGATCTCGAGGAAGTTGCTGCTTCAGATGCAAAACGTCACTGGTGGCAATGATCTCTGGATGTGGATCTTTCCAAAAACTCTCATGTGAAAGCGCATGCCAAACAGGATCTTGATGAACATGTTCATGAAACTCTGAAATTGAAACTGCAAGATGTCCATTGATCTTCTGAATCGGCACTGAAACATCCAACGCTCTAAAAAAAACTCTCTGCTTTCCCAGATCAACCACTGTGTCCAGCTGTTCCAAAAACGTGTTTGAAGCCAACAAAGGAATGCTAGTGTCAACCACGCTGGAACCTATCAAAAACAAACATCCACCCAATGACACCGGCATGTAAACTCGGTCCTTGGCATAGATAGGCTGCCCACGACCAAATTGGAAAGCCTCACAGGTGTCAACATGCTTGACCATCATTCGATGTTGGCCGAGGAGATGGACTTGTTGGGATAGCCATTGGGTGCCACAACACATACGCTGACATGCAGTGTCTAAAATCATAAAACCAACCAGTGGGGTCATATCGGTCATCATGATGTCATATACCGGAGTGTTGATATTCACAACCATGAAGGAGAAATAGTTAGGAACTTCAGGATGATCAGTTGGGAGATGTCGAGGCTCAGAATCTTGATCTTGAGACATGGTGAAGAAAACCTTTTTCGCAGGCTTGCCGCCCTTGTCAGGCTGGGATTTTCCATCCTTTGAATGTCCTTTCCCAGCACCTTTTGATGAAACAGTACATTCTGCATCTCCGGCCCAGTGCCCTACACTTCCACAAGCGCTGCAGTGGCTGGTGCGTTTCCGGTCCTGAATTGACCGATTGCCAGAGTACTTTCTCCCCAAAGTGATCGACTGAAGTTTCTTGGCTGTGACAGTCAGCACTTCAGCAACTGACTGCAAATCAACACCTTCAGATTCTGCTTCTCCATCAACATCATGTTCCTCAGCTGGCTCATCCTGCTGAGGCTGACCATCTGGTTCAACTGCATCTTGAACATCATAGTACGATTCAGCGTCTGGCTCTTCTTGTTCTTCTTCGACCGGATCAAGATCCTGGTGCTCAGTCGCAAAAGCATGGCGAGGAGCAAAACCACTCTTGCCAGAGCCCTTGCTTTTGCCCTTGTTTCCTTTGGAAGACTGTGAGGCAGCTGAGCTGGTGCTGGCAGAGGTCGAAGAAGATGAAGATGACCAGTCACGCCTTGACTGAAAGGCTTTGATAGGCTGTCCATCTTTTCCAAATAAAGGTGGCGGCGGCTTGTGCTCTGGAAACGACATGCAAAGACTTTCAGCAATGGCTTCGAAGGACAAGTTGAAGGCCGATCCAATCAAAACCAATCTGCCGTTTTCAGGCGACAGCCGAGATCTCTCTAACAGCCTATTGCCCATTGACTCACTGTCGTACATGCCACTTGCAGTGACACCGACACTCTCAAGGGCTCGTTCAGCTCTTCTGTATCGGTTCACAAAAGCTCTCATAGACTCATTGCTCTGTCTCACAATGGTCTCAAACTCTGACATCAACTTCCTTTTCTGGTACACCATCTTGGTCTCCAGGCCTTTCTTCAACAAACTCTCCACATAGTCAATGCCTGTAGATGAATGCAAACGATCCAAGTCAATGTGCTCCAGCTCCTCCTCCGGCTCACCAGAAAGACTCGTATATAACATCAGCGCCGCATCACGCAGAGGCATGTAGGCTTGGATCTGTCGCTTCCAAACCTGCAGTTTGTTCTGCCACTTTGCAAAGCTCCTGATATCATCTCTGGAATAGCGCCATGCAGGTGGAGCTGGTGGTGCTCCTGATCGAAAACGAAGTCCACGCTCAGGCCCTTTTCGACTGTTCCAGCTGTCCTGAGACGAGGATCCATCTGCATTGTTAGTGTTAGTCTTTAGGTTCGGTACATTCGCATTCTTCAGGGTCGTTACCAAGTCATTCAAACTGCGGTTGAGGTCACCAAGGAGTTCACCGGAACGCTGACTTAGTTCCGAACACTGAGAACTGCGATCTGACTGAGGTGATTGTTCTACATCAGGTCTTTTCCGGCGTCTTCTCCTGCGAGGCCGCTGCAAATCTGGATCAACCACAGGATCTTCCGTAGGATGCTCAGACTCAGCATGCCTTTCATGGCCATCATCATCCAATGAGCCTTCTGAAGGGTCAGGTGGAGGCCAAAAACAGGGTGCCCTAGAATCCGGCTGCAGTTCCACGGACTCAACTGAGTGAACAGGGGAATGGCCAGGTGAATGCCGTGGCATGAACATCCATGTACCCTCAGGAATCTCTGCTTTCACAGTTCTAGAAGCATCATAGTATCTATCACCATCACATTGGACACATCTCCAACAGTCATGTCGCCACTCGAATTTGTGATGATTACAGGCCATGCATCGCCAAAGTGAACTAGAAGCTGCACTAGCGGAATGAACTGGGCTCAACAAATCAACGGGTGGTCCTGGAACTGGCGCATCGAGCAATGGCGAGTCACAGGAGTCGATGTGGGTACGTTGGCCAAACATCTCGATGCACCAACGCAAGCTCCGGTGCCAGATGAATGAACCACGTGCCAAATGTGGTCAAACGAAATGCACTTGCAATGCAATCAGCAAGTCGGCATGTTTTGCGCGGCAAAACGGTTGATGCAAATGGCTCTGGATACTTGAGGAGCCAACGGAAATCATGGACAGGATGGATCAATGCTCAGAAGCAACACCAAAATCACAATTATAACTATGTCTTTACTATGTATTTACTTTGTATGTACAATGTATATATATATATACACATATATATATACACATATACATACACATATCTATATATATATATATGTATGTATGTATGTATGTATGTATGTATGTATGTATGTGTATATATATATAATCAATAACTAAACATACATAACTACATATATGTTACATATAACAAGCAAATATACGCATGCAATTCACCCCATCGCGATTCTACTTGGCTGATGTCTGTCCTTGTAGGCGTCGTAGACTGCGGCTAGGAGGACGTTGTTGAGAAGGTACAGGCAAATCAGCAAATACCTCAGGTGATATCATGGAATTCTCAAAAACCCTGGCGGCCCAGGTAGTGATTTCACCAAATGGCAACGACTAGCTGCAAGGCCAATGTCCGCTTGCAAATGGAGTGACAGAATTGTTGGCAAATACTTTCTAATACTTTCTATAGTTTTCTATAATATTTTACACTTCAACATGTGATATCACCATATATGACCCCAGATGTAATTGTTCTTGCAAATGGGTTGACATTGTGACAAACAACTTGTGTAAAACTGTCTGTTTCATGTTTCAATAATGCTGACCGGCCCAGAAATCACATTTTTCCGCAACGCCCCAAGGCACATGAAGAAGAAAAAAAAGGAGGACCGCGTCTCGGTGTAGGACTGGATCATCACATCCGGGAAGTTGGCTGTGGTAAACAGGACCCACCTGGTCGCACTTGGCACCGAAGCTCGAGTGATACACGTGACCCGTTAGGACCTACCCTCCAAGTGAAAAGGCTATTTGAAGAAGGAAAAAATGAGAACCTGGTTGATTTTGAGATACGATAATTTCAAACAACCCGACCCCATTTGGTTGATGTGTTTTTGTGCATTCGTAAAATGCAAGCAGTATTCAGCACTGGTTGCTGTTGAGTATGGTGATGTTGATAGTACATGTTGCAACAATAGAGCGGGCGAAATGGGACAACCAACCACAAAATTGTATATATATATATATACAATAATCCTCTCTGGCAAGGGATTCTGGCGGCAACTGGACACATATGACACATGACTTTTCGGGAGAAGCCTTTTTGTTGGTACTTGCCACTATCCTGTATATATATATAATATATATATATATGTATATATATATATATATTCATACAATTGCATAACATGATTGCTTCAAACCCCAAAAAAATGTGAATTCCTGGGTTCCATCGGGTTCGATATCTGCTAAGTTGATTAATTGCAATGTGCATGGCCAACGTCACATCGGTTCGCTTCGCCAATGAAAAGCAGTTCTCTTCCATCAAATTGGCTTCAACCAAGCCATGAGTACAACCATATATAGTACTAGATGAAAAAGCAAAGCCAGCTCATTGGAAAAAACACAAAGAACAACCAACAAAAAATAAATCGCTGCACTGCATTTCAGGCTAAACATCAGGCCATTCAGCATCCATTGGCCATGGCACAAGGAAGCTAAAGCCTCAGGCCAATCATGGAAATGTTCTCGGCCTCGTGAATTGAGAGGAGGATTGGGATGACTGCAGACATGCTTGTTCGTTGGATTGCTGATGCTTAAACCAATATATATATATATACACATAAAAACCATAATATATGTGTATTATTATATTATAATTTATTATATAACTATACAATTTCGTTTACTTATGGCCAGCTCTGCTTGTGAGTGGGAATGGACCATCTGAGAACGCACACACTGGTTTGATATCAAGGCACCGACAGGTTCGTAATATTTCGTAATGACCGTGCCAGTTTTCCACTTCTATGGATTTGGGTCCAGAGCTGCTGGTGATTGACCACTGGAATTTCAAGGGATTTCTGGATTTAAAAGCTGCTTTCAAACTCTTTAATCCAGAGGCTAACAAATGTTCTATGTAGCCAGTGAGGACAAATACCATATACGCCGCAAACCCTATTGATGGATCCCACATATCCTTTGACATGCTCAATTCCCCGCGTACGGCAAGCGTTTGTTTAAACCCTGAGCCTTTAAACCCTAAAACTCTAAACCCTCAAACCCAAAATTCTGAAAACCAAAAGTCAAAATGGCTGCGTTTTTCGCCAATGTTTTCGTTCATCCTCTGGTGGGGCGAACGTGTTTTCGTCTGTGCCTTCTTCGCTGCGGGAGAAGACCACGATGGCCAGCCACGTGAAAAAGAGCACGGCCACCTCAGCCACGGGGATCCACGGGGGGTGGATAAATTGATCAGTTTTGAAGGTGGTTTCCCTGGATTCTATGTAGCCAGCGTGTTCTCCGAATGACGTCTTCAAGCCTCTCATTGTTTGATGCTGCCCACTCCAACCTCCCAATAATCATAGCAATCAACATCACTCTGAGTCTGGTTGGTGGTTGACACACCGACCCCGAAAATATCAATGCCATGTCTGTGCACCATCTCACTATAGAATTCAACAAAAACAAACATGCAACTACCAACAAAATTATCTAGAGTTGATTCCATATATTCCATCTATCCCATCAAATTATAACACGTATCCCCATTCTGATTGGTAAACATGGGGTTGCCCCAAAATCGGGTGCCCCCTGATTCCCCAAACACTCCTATGGTTTCCCATCATGTTCCTCATCAACATGGCAATTTTGTGGTATACTAATCTGTTTCATCTATCACCAAAAAAAACTTCACCCACCCACAGAAATCCACAAAATGGTTCAGACAACACACATATTCGATCCCAAACTAGTCATAAATTCATCCATGTTGCTATTTCAGTACCAATCCATCTTTTGGGCATTCTTCTCATCCGCTAATTCCCGCTATTTTTGTGGTATTCCAAACTACGTTCCTGGGCCGTCGGGCACCAAGGGCTGCCAAAATGTCCCAGAAGTGCAGAGCACTTCGCCAGAGGCGGTTCACCGTCCGACGCACGAACTTGCCTCGCGGAGCGCTGACGACAGCGTTTGAAGTTTGAAGCTGGATGCGATTATTATGAAGGTGGTGTGACACAAAAAACGGGTAGAATCAGTTTATCTCAGTGTAAAGCTAATGATATATATATATATAATTATATATATATATGAAATTAAGTTTCAACCCTTGCATGAAGGAATATGTAAACAAACGCGTGGCCGGGATGTATTGACATATGCACAGGGAGAGATGGAGATATGTGCAATATATATATATATATATAGTAATATATATATATAAGTATATGATAGTATATGTATATATTGGAGATACATGAACACTAATTGATGATAGAAACAAAGGGAACTTCCACGAGAGAATTCAAGGCTTCCACACCAGCTATGATCCGCTACAGGAACGATCCGCTCAGCTGGTCATACCTGGCGATGGAAAATCCCCTACTAGGCCCTATGTTTGTACGTTTCTAACTAGTTCATATATATATATATATATAACTATCCCAAAACGTTGGTTGTTGCGTAATACTTACCATCTTTGATTTCCATGGGGCGTAGCCGGGAAAATTTGACAAAAACTCTCTTGGGCCAGGCCGCTGACGGAGATGAAAATCAAGGGACGAAACAATCGACAGAGGCGAAAGATGCCAGGAACAATACCTTGGTTTTCGTCGCTGGGATGACGATAAAGGGATTGAAACCGTTGATGTCTGGGCTAAAGTTAGGAGGTGTGATGGTTGAGGAAAAACCATCTAGAATCATACTCTTGTTGGTTGTTCATTATCATAGTCATGTCCTTTTGGGTAAGGTGGTGACTATAACGACATCAATGATTGGAAGAACAGGTCATTAGATGACAATTGGGCAGCAACTATATAACTGATGTATCGCCATCAGCTAAATAGGGAATGCATCACGTACATTCACATTAATCAGCAACCAACACTATAACGCCAGAAAACATGTTCTTTCTCTCTCTGCCTCTCTATGTATATTTTTGTTGGAACATTGTTTTTTTTTCCCAGTGAAGACGACATGAATTGAAGGTCATGGTGAGGTTGAACATACTGGCCGGGAAAACAAAAAGCCCAAATGAAGGGATCTGCCCTGGGGTGACAACATGACTTGACAATCAACACATCATCAGGTAATTTTATCAGTTGTATTTTATGTGTATATGCATATATATATATATTAATTTATGATCACATTCCAAAGCCTTACAGTGAAAAAATGTCAGGTTCACTGGGATTCCAGCCCTTCGAAATGGCTGGATGCACCCAAAAGACTGGGCGCTGATGGACCAAGACTTACGTGCTAAGTTGATGCAAAAATGAAGCCCTACCCAAAAATGCGTCCTTTTGGGAAAAACAGAAGGGCCGGCTTGCTGTATTATTTCGTATCATCTATTGGTTGTTGAATTAGGGGAAGCTTCTATTCATAAACCAAGCGCTGGGAAAAGGACATCTAAGCTTCTACCATCTTCTACCCACGTTTTGATGTTTTATCAGGTTGCTCATGGTCTGCCATCCCAAAGTAGCCTTGGCTCGCCCCTGCCATGCTGGAGTACCCATTTCTCGATCCCACCGCCGAGAAGCCATGGGTGTTGAAGCTGGCGACCAAGCAATCAGCCAAGGACAAAGCAACTAAGACCTGCGTTCTGTAAGAAACAAAGGTCTGAAATCATACGATTTCATGGGGTTTAATTGAAAACAAAACATGGGATAGATGGAATAGAAATGGGATAGAACTAATTACTGTAAGTCATGGGACAATATGAGGTGTAACTCTCAAAATTTCGGAAATCACCTACAAAATACCTGGTTGGTGGTTTTGACCGATGTGGGCGAATAAAAAACAACTCCCCAATTGGGAGTATCAACCAGAAAAGGTCTGGTTGTGTAGTGTGTTTTTTGGCGTTAGCTTTTCCAGTTGTGAATGGGATAGCCCTGCGAATTAAGGACGGATTCAAAGTTCGTGCCTGGAAATATGCTGGGAAAAGCCGGGTCTATCAAAATCCCGCATGATGGTAGATAATAAACTGTTGCAAATCTAATTCCCCATTATCCAATGGCCATTTTGGGTCACAACCTTTGAGGAGCCTCAACCAGGTCGGGGCGGAGCCTCCAAAATCAACAAATCCAATACTATACTGGGGCACATAAAGTGGTACCCTCTGGTTATTTAACATAGCCATGGTTTTTCGATGGCCCATAGAAATAAATGAGTTTCCCAGCTATAAACCTCCATTTATGGTTGGGATTTTCCATGGCTATGTTAAATAACCAGATCGTATTCCATGTATTAATCATTAATCGATATTGAGGGAAGGGATCAACCATGGCTGGAAGTTCCCATAGCCCAAAACAATGGATGATTCACAATTCCCTAGGAAACACACATACTCATCTTTAGACACACACACAAACACACCAGCCCAGCAGCTTCAATGCTCAACCCATCCCCAAAAATAAATCACCTCGAAGAAGGAACAAACATCGGAGTTTTGAGCTGCCAAGTCACTTCTACCATGGTGCTTTTCCAGTTCGTTAGCTAAGTTGTGGAATTTCTCACTATGTCAAGTAGTGACATTAGGATTCATGCTGATTATAGCTTTTAAATAATAGTTACCCTCTGGTAAACTAACATAGCTATGGATGACAATCACCATCTTTAAGTTCGGTAAATCAACTATAAACGGACCATGTTCAATAGCAAACTGTTAGTCATTACCAGAGGGTACCCACCAGTAAACTAACCGTTACTAACCCGATAGGTATCTAAAATTCAACATGTAGATCATATCCAAGGGAAACCCGGAAAACCATGGAAAAACTTCTGCACCGACCGTTGCACCTCGCGGATGGAATGCCAATAAAGCCGTCGGCTACCAACGCCTCCATGAGAATCAATGCAACGAAAGCATCTTCATCATCTTCCAACACACACATGTTCGGCCCAAAAAGAATTATATATAAACAATTATAAACAAACAAGAGCATAATTTCCTGTCACATGTTTTCATGTTGAATTTAACAGGACAATACGTGGAACCTCGAAACAGGATTTTGCAGCAGCTATCATCGGGCTCGGCCACCTAGGGACAGCTCCCGAAGCCAAAAACTGATCCCAAAGTACCTCAGTGCAGATATGTCAAGGTCATCTTGATGCTTAGGGGAGATGACATGAAAAATCATGAAAAATGACTTGGGTGGTGTATAGAGAGCTCCCTGTTCGTACAGGATTTCTGAAATTGACATGAAACAACAAAAATTGCTGGATGCCAGCAGCAAACAGTCCATCCACCTGCAGAGAGTTTTAGGACAGGGGCATCTCGGACTCCTTTACTGTAATGTGCGCAATCCAGAAATGTTGACCTACCATTTGGAGATAGTAAACATACGTAAACATACGACCCATAAACATGGTGATTTGGGGGATCTCTGGGGATGCAGAGCGCTCAAACGATTATTTCACAAACCCCGCTGTAGCGAACACAGAGAAGCTGCACTAAGCACAGGATTTCCGCACCATTGGATGCCTTGGATCTGCGGATGCGTTGGATCTGCTCACAGCTTCCCTTCCGAACCCAGTTCAAAATGAGGTACGGATGGGGAGGAAAAACACAGTTGAAGGGCAAATTCAACCGCTTGACTTGGAAACCCACCATATGTGTATTGAAGGTATATATATAAAACCCAGGATGTAAGTGAAGGCCTATGTCAGGCCTGTGTAATGGAACATCGCATTCACCCAGAAATGTGTCATCATATGGCCTTCTACTTGTTCTCTCAGCTATAGTATGCGATAGTTCCACATGGCTGAAACCAGGCACAATCGCAACTCGTCCTTTTGTTGGAATTATGTTCCTCGTTTTTGGCCAGAAATTAGTTTCTGTATATATATATATGTATACCAAGAAAACAGAGGAAACGCCATGAACAAACATACCCTTATAGTTCCATCATATATATATATATATACATATGATATATATATATATATATAAGCTTCTCTAATTTGGCTGGCAACACCACTTACTGCAACTTTTTAACGTGAAGATCAAACGCCAACTCAGGTTTTTTCGGGTTAACTTAACAATTCAGCCATCTGTAAAGTGATAGCTACTGTAATCCTTGATCCAAGGCCAAGGCCCTTGAAATATGTTTGATAAATTCACTGTAAATATGCAGTCAAGGCACCCAAAAAGGCAACTGCGGCACCTGCCAACTATATTTCACCTGCGGCAGGCGCGAGAAATCGCGAAGAACAAGAGCCATGAAAAAATGTCAATTCACCAAAGGATTTTAGGAATACAAACCCTTATGGTTCGTACCAAAGCCATGGAATACCAACGTTTTCACATCAAAATCGCGATTCTTGGATGTTCACCCTCAGACTTGATGGCATCATAACATTCAAACATATTCAAACCATCCCAACTAACATAATAACTAACAACTTGAACAAGGTTGCAACTGCAAAGCCAGGGAAAATTGATGAATTTTCTTTAGAATAAACTTAGAATTCCATTTTGTGTTTTTCAAGAATGATCAATGAGGATCCTACACCAGGGTGAACAGTTTTCTTCATACATTCGAAAGCACCAACATTTTTTCTTCACACCTTACGATTTTATATTTATGATGGTTGAATCTCGGAAAATGGGGCGGGTATCATCCTACAAGTCCGCTGCTTTCAGGACATGTTGTAACACATTGCTGCGAAAGATGTGGGCACATGCGGCACAGTCTGAAATGGGGAATTCCAAAAAAATCATGCAAAATTGCGAATCTCGCCAAAAACAAAATATACTGTAATACTACACAAACATTTACATGCACAATATATCTATTATAATAATCTTACATGTATACATATATCTATTATAATATGTTTATATGGTTGTTGATCAAAATTCCTTGAACCCGGAACGGCCATTCTTCGCGAATAAAAATTTTTACTTTCGCGAAACTCTCGCGAACTCCATGTTTATCTTTCGCGGGGCCCATGTTGGCCAACAACACCTCTTATGAAGATTCGTTCACCACCTGCCAAATTACGCCAGAGAATCACGGATCACTTCTTGGTAGCCTTTTAAACATGCAGCTAGCATCACGGAATCCCTTCTCAGGACAGATTTTTTTTGCAAAGTTTACTGGCCCACCCCCTTCAACATGCACTTTGACTTTCGCCCGCTCTTTCGCATAACTTTCGCGGAACTTTCGCGAAAATATCCCTATTCACAGACCCCGGCCATCAGCAGGGGGTGCACTGAAGGAAAAGCGAAGACCAGGGGCCTTGGTGTTTGGCTCTCGCAAAGCCTCACTTTTGGAAACTTGGCTACTGCTACTCGCATTCTCTGGTGCCCTTCTCCTGCCGGACCCCGGGCGGCAGTGGGTGGCAGCCCTTTCCATACTCCGAACCGTTAAAGTCGACCAATTTAACAGAATTGTGTCAAATCTCATTGGGACTTTCGCGAAACTTTCGCGAAATAAAATTTTACTTTCGCGAACTCGAAAAAAAACTTTCGCGAGGGTTTCCAACATAACATGCACGGCTTTCGCAATTAAAACTCCTTACAAGGACCTTTAGATCGATCATCATATATGTTTATATTATAATATGTGTGTACATACAGTTTCCTAATCTTTACCAAGAAAGCCGTGATGAAGCCATACCCCATCTTGAAGGAACGGATGAAGGGTTGGTCAGGCCTAGATTTCGTATGGCCATCTTGGGTATCCCAAGTGATTTAACATCAGTTTTGTTATTAAAATGACCTGGCAGAGGATAGTTAAGGAATTTTAAGGATATTTAGTGATTTAGGAAAACTATACCTAAATATTTGCATGCCTAACGTCAGTGTTTCTAGTTCGGATTATTTAGGTATATTTAGGTATACTCGCGTTTTCAGACAGACCTGCTGATTGGCAATATCCAATGAAATCCCAATTGCATTCCCATTGTCTTCCCAAATCTGTATATTGATGAGATTGAATATATTACCATTAAAATACCATGATATTCACCAAGAGATTGGGACATTATCAACTATCCAATTAACAATTGAATGCTAATCTTGCATTCACATTATCAATGGTAATTTCAGGATCCTAAAATGGAGGTACTGTATCATATAAGGCCATATTTTGTGGGGATATTCCCTTACATAGGCCTTACATAAGCCTTATATACGGTAGGTACCTCCAATTTATTTTCCTGAAATGACCATTGACATGATTTCCCCAGGATCTTCACCGCTTGCCGCCTCACATTCGGGACACCGCAAGTGCCAACAGGGCTCCTGCATGGCACATTGGGAGTGCAGGTCCCCAAAAAAGCAACTTGTAGGTGTGGTATGCTTGACGTGGGCATCGAACATTATACCCTCAGTGAACTAGCAGTTTGCTATGGAAAATTGCCCGTTTATAGATGATTTATCCATTAAAATGATTATTTTCTATAGCTATGTTAGTTTACCAAAGGGTAGTCATTATGTGAACATGGATATGAATGGATATAATGGATTGCAATGCGATATATCACCAACATTCCTTTCACAAGATACTTGGGCTTGTCCGTGAATGAGGTATATTATATCCACCAAATATCATGTTGAAAAGGACAGTTTAAGATAAACCATCAAATTTGTGGGCACACTATTTTCAAACAGCACACCTTTGGTACTGCTACCTGCGCGAAATTCAGTATAAGATCTGGAAACAGCGGCACAAACAAAAACAATTTTTGGAGAGTATATATATTATTTTGTCATGGTAATACTGCAAAAAAACATTGATTGAATACACCAAATGAAAGATACCAACGGCGAACTTCCATGAACAAAAAGCAGATGCTTGGGACACTGTAGTAGCTCCTTGGGCCCCCCTGGGCTCCCCATGGCAGTGGATACAACCGATACAACATCCGATACAACCATAGGTTCATTCACCGCTCCCTGAATTCACCAATATCTCCTCATTCTTGTTGAGGTATGTCAATGGATAAAGGACAAAATACAGGAAACATCCATATTTCATACGAAAATCTATGGTTTCCTGTAGATGTTCGTTCCCTTAAGCCAATCCATTGAGGTATGTTGAGGCTAACTCATGTTATCGCCCAATTTTTGCCAAGGTTAAACTGCCATTGTTTTTGCGGTCTAAATCTGTCTAAAAAGACCGGACGCCCTGTATCCTCAAAGAGGGATAGAGACAAGAACGCAAACTTCACCAGCACCGTCAAGCTTTGCAGTCGCCTAGGTCATTCAACCTTTGCATTTTGGTATTTCCACCGCATTTTGAATCCCTTCACCCCAATATTGAGTATATAGTATACATGTACGTTTTTTTATTGTAAATACCACTGAATTCAACGCAATCACGTTTTAGTCTTGGATCTCATCATTTTGGGGACCATTTTCGGGTGGTCAGGGTGAAGGGCTGACTCACTAACGCAAGTGGGCACTGAGAAATCCGAAACCCAATGTGGGCAACCCAATGCCATAAACCAACTTAGAAAAACCATGGGGAAAACATACCACGCATAAAGGATTGTGATTTTATGGATGGTTTATGGCATTGGGTTTACCTTTGAGACCCTGCAGTACTCTTCAAGTGCCTTGACAAAACAACAGTGAGACACTGAGACACACGTATTAGGTTAATGAAAAAGCAACACCAATTTCAAATGTACACCCTCCGGTGTCATCAAACGTGGCTGGCTGGGGATTCCCAGAACTAGCCATGGAGATTTTAGTGGGAAAGTCATCTGTAAATGGTGATTTGTCCCTTGCCATGTTTGAATCAAGGCCACCAATCTTCCCTTTCCCCCACATTGAGGATAGTTACCCCAAACCTAATCATCACTTTTCCCATCACTTTTCCTGCTGATCTCAAAGTAGACGGCCGAAGCGGACTACATTGAGCCCCCAAAACTTCTACATGCCGAAGAAATCGAGATCCTTCCACTCCACGTATCGTGCACGGCAGCTCGCGAGTTGTTGGTCAATTGCGGCTGTTCGTTCTGGACTTACCATGACCGTCACACAAGGGCACCAGAACTGCAAGACGTCAGAGGTTGGCCTGCAAAGTCGCAGGGGGGGCTCTACCTTCAAGTGTTTCCATGTGCGTGTGACATAATTCATGAACCATCGGCACCTTTTCCTGAAAGGCACTGTCGGGCAATCTCGGCCATTTTGCCATGCTTTAACAGTTTTCTTATACCATGGGGATGTGTTTGGGTAACATACCTGAAGATCAAGATAAAGCTGATACCAAGACCACAGCTGGATCGGTTGTCCATCCTCATGAATAGTATCTATCCATTGCGCTATCTTACCCCAGTCCTCAGTGATGTAGGGTGCAAGCGGGGCACCCAAATGGCTAACTCGCCAGTGAGACATCACTATGGTTTCAGCTGAGTGGGTCGGCCCTTGTGCCACAGAGACTCCCCGTGACTGGTGAGATTTTAAACGCAAAGCAAGATTCCCAACTTGTACAAACATGGTGTGCAAAGAACAACGAAATGCTACTAACTCTCGAACCTGCTTGGATACCACTTTCCATAGTTTGTGTACATGAGGAAAACTAAGGCAGATTTTCCCTGCTGCCTCATCTGCCGCTGCGTTACCTGCGATTGCAAATTCAGTAGCTGGGTCTGCGTCTTCATAGTTCTCTTGGTGGCTGTAAACTTTGAGAATTCCCTTACACAAGAGTTTGGTTCGGTGGGCCCACAGGTGAAGGGTCAATAGCAAATCATGATTGGCAGTTTTGTGAGAAATCTTGGAAAAGAAAAAATCAGGTGTTTCAAAAGCCTGTCGCAACTCATTTACTACAAAGTCATTATCAATCCACAACCGAAATGGCTTACGGAGACGATCCGCAAGAATCAAAGCAGCTATGACAGCTGTCAGTTCAGCTCTAGTGATTGTCTGGATCAGGCCCGGCAATACACTTGCTCCCACTGGTGTGAAATCATGTTGGTTATCTGGCGTGTAAAGGACAATTGCCCAAGATGCTAGTCTGGTCATTTTGCAGGCTGGGTTAAGGCATGACCCATCTGTGAAAATGTCTAAAGTGGGTGGGACTATTTCGGGAATAATTAAATTATGGGTGTTGTCAGGAATATTGTGAAGTGCTTGTCGGAAATAAGGCAATGCTGCAGGTGCTGGAATCCATCCGTGGTTGAAAGTCGCAGGGTGCGACTGCATGGCCAGTTGGCGGTGGTGTTCAGGCATAGATTTTCTGGCATCTTCCAGGCTTGGGCATTCCCAATGTCTGTGAAATTGGCTGTCTGCGTTATGGCAAAAAGGGCAATCTGTACTTTCATCTGCATCCCGATATTTTTGATGGTCAGCAGTGAAAAAGGTGCCGTTGAGGCATTTCCTAAGTATGCTGGCATCACTGGAATTTTGCGGGAAATTTGCTGTAGTAAGGTATGGTGAAGTTTGGGAAATCCCTTGGAATGAGGCTCTGTGTGCAACATGATGCATCGCTTGGGTTTGCCACGCTTCTGTCAGGCGCAGTCTGATGTCTTGTATTGGTTGCTGCCATAAGTCAATTGCGAAACCATTGTGGTCCCAAAAGGTATCATCATCCCAGTGCCAGTTGATTGCATGCAGCCTCTGCAGCAAAACACTGCACGGCCCTACTGTTGGTTTTTTCCTGTCATTGGGCTCAGCGAGTTTGGTCAATACTGGAATGCAGGCATCTGCTTCTGTCATGGAACGGAAGTCCATGACTGTTTTGAGGACTCCATGAAAACCAGGGTCGGCCGAAGGATGTTCCACTAGACTAAGGTGTATGGCGGGTGATGCCCCCCACATATGTTCCCCAAGTCCCCGCAGTGCTCCAGTACGCAGGTGTTCATAGTGTTCATCACCTAAGTGGACCGAGGTTATTCCATGAAGGGCATTGGGCCATGCCACCATTTTAATGGCTTTCAGTTTCTGGGTGTACGGTGCTTGGGATCTGGCAATGTCGGGCCATCTGGACTTGAAATTCTTGATTCTGTTAGTGATGACACTATTTGTCATTTGTTTGGAAAACTGTACGTGTCCTCCTAATTCACGTGTCCACATTGCCACTTGGTGCTCACTGTCTCGGAGGTATTTCCTTTCCTTTTTATCATTTGACCAAACAACTGTCTTCTTTTCGTCGAGTTGAATGTCTAAAAGTTCAGTGATTCTCCTTAGTTGATACAAACCTTCTCGTGTCAGGTGTGCCCTGTTGGAGATAACTTCCATGTTATCAACAAAAGACAAGAGTTTGACTTCAGGGGCTCGGTGTTTCATGAAACAATCGATGAGGCAATTTATGGCAAACATCCCTACCACGCTTAATCCGCAACCTTCCGCACATCCTGTGCTGGATTTTATGGGTGGTCCAGCTGACCCCCTGATGCTGAATCGGCGGACCATCCCTTGTAGTGCCCGAAACCACGTTGATACCAGGTTGGGGTGAACTCCTAAATGTGTAATAACCTCCATCATCGGGATGCGTGGTAGATGATTGAAACATTTAACCACGTCAACTATAGCCCCTGAGATTGTTGTTGAATCATGATTGGCTGCTTCAATGGCAGTTTGAACTCCCATCCAGACTTGCGATGCCGATCTATTTGGAACATTTCCGAAACATCCTGTTGGGGCGTATCGAGAAACATGCCTAAGAATCTCACGAGACCTGATGGATGACCAACATCGATATATAACACTGAACAGGGTTATAGGCCGGTACTGGGAAATTTTTGAGGCGTTTGGGATTTTTTCTAGACTATGGACTAGTCCTACCAGTAGGGATGATGGCCACTCCTTACCACACTCAATGGCGTATAGGAGGTCGAGAAGTACTTGTGTTTGGTACTTCGGCATGTGTAGTAGGTCCTGCCGGGACCACCCATCTGGTCCGACGGCGGACCGGCTCTTTTTCTTTTTGAGTGTGTTGTACCAGGTGTCCAGGCTGATTTTGGTATGTGGCATGGGATCTCCTCGTGGTGTGTTCTTAGTGAAGTGTGCTACAACTGGATCCCAATAGTCAACTGGCATCTCCACATGTCGGTCCCAACGTTTCCGCCACTCATCACGAATCTCCGGAAGAGCTCCTCCAGGTCTCCTACAAACTTTTCTTGACGCAAGGTGGTTCCGATTTGAATATGGTCAACTTTTTCAGCCCAAATTTTGTCATCGGAGCAGATTATGGGGTCAATCAATCCATCTGGGGAGATGATTGGTAGACTATCATCAAACTGGGGATTATTGGACAGGGTTATGGAGTTATCTTCAAGGTCTATGTCCAAAACTTCACAGCTGCATGAGTCATCTAATATTTCGACTGGGGAAGCTGTGGGCAATTTAATGTCTGCAAAGATTCGATTTGGGTTGGCGACCCGATTGGCTCTTGCGGTATTCTGCAGGTCGCGGATGAGGATTTTTTCAAAGTCCCTAAAGCTGGCTTCAAATATAGAAACAATTTGGTCAATTTCGTGAAGGGTGGGTATCTGCCATCCCAGTTCCCGGGGAGCACCCGCAGTCATGGTTGGGCATTTTTCCACCAATTTTGGAAACCGAATGGGAAACCGGAGCTAGTGATTATACTTCTCCATTCACGTTGGGCATGTATCTGCTGATTTTGTGAAGCAAAATTATTGCTGTGAATAAGGCGCTTGATGGATTCTAGTCTTCTCATTTGTTTATACCACTGTTGGTGTCTGAGGCATTGACCATGATATTCAGGCTTCACATGGCCATGCCTGGTGGGTTGGAGTGGCCTGGTGTGGTCTTGAATGACCTTCGTCTGCGTTGTGAGGGATCTGCCCCGCTGGCAAGTTTGTAACCCTTTTTGGGATTTAGTGATCATTTTGTCATTTACGACATCTTCAAACCCTTTAGCAATGGCTTCAAGCTGCTTTTGCGTGCAATCATCTGGATTGGTATGGGTGGACGTTTCTGGCAAAATGCCAATTTAATGTCTGCAAAGATTCGATTTGGGTTGGCGACCCGATTGGCTCTTGCGGTATTCTGCAGGTCGCGGATGAGGATTTTTTCAAAGTCCCTAAAGCTGGCTTCAAATATAGAAACAATTTGGTCAATTTCGTGAAGGGTGGGTATCTGCCATCCCAGTTCCCGGGGAGCACCCGCAGTCATGGTTGGGCATTTTTTCCACCAATTTTGGAAACCGAATGGGAAACCGGAGCTAGTGATTATACTTCTCCATTCACGTTGGGAATGTATCTGCTGATTTTGTGAAGCAAAATTATTGCTGTGAATAAGGCGCTTGATGGATTCTAGTCTTCGCATTTGTTTATACCACTGTTGGTGTCTGAGGCATTGACCATGATATTCAGGCTTCACATGGCCATGCCTGGTGGGTTGGAGTGGCCTGGTGTGGTCTTGAATGACCTTCGTCTGCGTTGTGAGGGATCTGCCCCGCTGGCAAGTTTGTAACCCTTTTTGGGATTTAGTGATCATTTTGTCATTTACGACATCTTCAAACCCTTTAGCAATGGCTTCAAGCTGCTTTTGCGTGCAATCATCTGGATTGGTATGGGTGGACGTTTCTGGCAAAATGCCAATGTCTTTTGACCAGTCAATGGCACGTGGCTGCCTCCAAACAAAAGATTTAGGGGGTTTACCAAGGTTTGTGAACTCAGCAAAGAGCGTAAGGTGATCTGGGAATTGATCACAAGTTTCTACTTTATGGAAGAAAGGGATTAATTCCGGGCTAATCCAAATGAAGTCTTTCGTAGTAGTTTTGTGGCAAGTTTTTGAAATTGGTCGGGCGTATTTTTCTTTTCCGAGGACTTGGCACTCTCTCCATCCTTGGTCATATAGTCGCTTTGGCTGTTCGAGCATATCATATTCTTGGTTAAAGTCACCCACAAGGAATCGCTTTCCTTTGGCCATGAGTAACCTATCTACCACTTTTTCCATCAAGGCATTTGTGTGGTTCCTACCTTCCTGTGTGGCGGCTTGTTGTGCGTATCCATAGAAGACCCCTCCTGTCAACCACTGGTCGTTGACAAGAAATGAGTGCATGGCAAATCTGGCTTCATTCCAATCGTCATCTGACCAGGTCGGATGCAAGGGTCTTGTGGGTGGGTTGGAAAGCCACCCTGTACCTGTGTGTTTGCCACCAATGGCAGTGAAAGAGGTACTCCGCAATGGAGCTGGAGCTCCGGCATGGAAACGAAAATGGCTTTTTACCAGTTTTAGGCTTCGCTGAAACTTGGCAATACCTGGTTTTGATAAGTGGGATTCGCAAACTCCATAAATTGTACATGTGGAACTTGGGAGTTCCTGGAGTTGATCCAACTTGTGCATTATCCCATTCGGATTGATGGCTCCTAGGATAAGCTCTGGTTGAACAGGGCCGGGGTTCAAAGCTTCACCAATCCTAATGTAAATCCCGTCAATGGTCAAATGAACCATTAATTTGCTAGTGCGCGGATGGCACCTTGGCATGCAATCATGGATTGTGTGTCACTCGCCGTGACGCATACGCTTATTTAAAAGCGCTTCTATCCTGCTCATCTGATCATCCATCTTTGACTCCAGCATTTTTTGAAGGCTGGACTGCTGTGCATCCACTTGGTTCTTCACCGCAACAATCTGGGAGCTCATCTGTCCATTGTGCTGTTGTTGTTGGGATTGGAAGGCATTCAGGTTGGATGTCAGTTGGTTCACATTATGCTGCAGTGTTTGGACTTTCGTTTCCAACTCATCAACCCTCTGATCATTCACCCCTTCCATATCCACATCCGCGGTTTTGTGGGGCTTCATGTTTGCGGTGACATGTTTGGCAACGGATGCTTCGATGGCGGCAGATTGGGCAGGTGTCAAGGCATGAGGAAAACCACTTCCTTGACTCCACGGGTCGGCTTGCAGCCATGGATCTGTGGCAGGGTTGCTCTTGTCTGTTTCTGGTACCTGTGTCATTGATTGGATGGTCCGTCTGGACGCTACCAAACCTTGGCTGGGAACTTTGTTGGCCTGAGTTTTGTGCGGTTTGATCGGTGAGATCAAAATATCTCCTTGTTCCAGGGAGTATACCCAGTGGGAAGGGTTTTCACTGGATTGGGTTGACCAGAAGACACCTTCCTGCCCAATACTTTGTCCCAGAGGTTGGCCGGGGCGTGCTGTCCACCCCCACTCCTTGTAGAGCTTCTGTAGAGAGCTCTTGGTGGTACCAAAAGGCAGTGGTCCAACACGGTATGTGGTCATCTGTTCTCCTGCCATGTAATCCACGTCTGGGCGGTGTTGTTCATGGATATCCTTTGCAAATTCACAATGGGTTCTCAGTCCAAAACGATCCCCGCTGCGAACTAACCAAGTTGGGTGCAAACTGGTTTGTTTGGCAAGCATGACATCCTGGAAATTTTTGCGTGGCATCCAGATTACTTTGTAGGATGTGTCTGGGGACCTACCCGTATGATCACGCGGTTCAAAGTACTTCCCTGCTTGACCGCTGGCGTCTAGGATGACTTCATGGGCAGGACACTTGACACGGAAAGTGACAATGAAGATCTCTGCTTCCTCTGGTTTGCATCGTTTGTACTGTTTTGTCACATACTGGCGGTCCCAAACGTCAACGATGGAATCGGGATTTGCGGTGAACTCACTTTCAGCAAACAAAGTTCGCACCGGCTTGTCCGTGATATCGGTCCATTTGAGTTTGGTCTGATCCTGAAACACCAGTGCACGGATGACACGTGTTTCCACTTCCTCAATCTTGGTTGCGGATTGTGGTGTTGCTCTGTGAACTCGTTTCTGGCCTAGCTGGAAAAGAGCTCCCATGACCAACATTGGTTCACCCGTAGATTTGCAGGTGGCTGGGAAACGTACCAAATCATGCGATGGCAGGCGAGGATCATCATGGTCAAGCACAATCAAACCTAGGGCCTTCCTGTGTGAGTGGCGCTTTCAACTGCAGGAAGGGTGTAGCATCATCAAAGGATACACACGCGATCCCTTTGCATTGGGCTTTGAATTGGCTAGGGGAAATCTGTTGCAAAAGGACTCCATCGGCTTGCTGGAAGATCGTGTTGGGGATCTGGACCTGATCGGCAATGAGGCGCTGGGGTTCCTGCGGCTTGGATTGTTTTGCTTTGTGTTGCTTTCTGCCAACGGCTTGTCCCGATGCGATTTTGCTGTCGATACTGGCTTGAAGGTCTTCACTCAAGACAATTCGAAAAGGAGGCTTCAACTGTGATGCTCTTGCTTTCAAGTCCTGCCATGGCTTTGGTGATTGTAATGTGCGTTGGATCACATCGGCTCCCAGCTTTTGCGTCAAAGCTTGTGCAGCTTGTGATGACCTGTTGCTATTCACTCCGTGCTTTTCGAGGAGTTCTCGTAGTGCTGGCAAGTGCTGGTCAGATGTTCCTCCAAGCGGCAAAGCATATACTGGTGGATCATGTGCTCCTGACAAGACCAGATGGTGAGCAAAATTCTTTCTCCATGACTCAGCTTCATCGGGAGAGATTGCACGGTTGCTGTCCGGATCCAATGCTTGGTTGATGATCCATGCAATGGTCTGAAATCCACAATCATTGGCAAACGCATGGGGCATGTGTGTTCCACTTGCCTGCTGATATTCTTCCAGCATCTCAGCCTTGATCCATGCTGTTACTGCCGGCGTCATATCATATGTTGTTGTGATGGTGAAATTGTCATTGACTACTTCAACCATGATTGGAAACCAGTGATCTTTGAACAAACCCGCAGTCATGAGTTTCATTTGTTTGGACTCCTGCGCGCTCTCAACGGCCGTGAGGATCCAATCTGCCAAGATTCTTGGGTTTTCTGTTTCTTGCCTCAAGTCCAAAGGGCTGGTGGTGACTGCTGTCCCTGAAACATGTATTGTCTGAAGGTAAAAGATCATTTCATCCATCGCAACCCATCCTTTCTGATGCCAAAGGGCTTGGGAACGTTTCATTCCATCCAGGCATGGTTGGCCCTTTGGGTCTCCAATGTTATGTCCATGCTGAACAATTAGGAGTTGATGGTCTGGCATGATCTCGGACACTGACAATTGGAACCCCACCCCATTAACTGGTTTGAAAGGGTGATCGCCATGATTCCAGAGGTGCTGGAATTTTGCTTCTGTGCAAACTACTTGACCAATGGTGGACTCAGTTGAAACGGCAATGGGAAACATGGTTTCGTTCTCATGAGCAATCCAGCAAGTCTTGGTGTTGGCAATTTGTGACTCAGGAGGCTCGACCTGTTGCATGGATATTTGTTGATGCTCATTTTGGTGGTGTTCTCCGTCTTGGTGCACTCGGTCTGGTGCATTTGGATTGTCAAGCTTGGCTCTTTTTGTGCTGTTGCTTGCACTCTCTTCTACCGGTCGCTTGAGTGATGGCGGTGAATCAGGTGCTTTGCTGGTTTCAAAGCCTGTAACCCCTCCATTGGTGGAAAAGGCTGTAATTTGCATTGCTTGCGAGGCTTCTTTCACCGGGTTGATGCTTGTCGGCAAGGATTGGTCATGAGGGGCAATGCTCGCTAGTATGTATCCACCTTTGCCTTTGGCAATCCTGTCATTCATCTTGGCTTTTGTTGTGGAAACTGATGGACCAGAAAGAGGCTGCCTTTCATCCATGTCACTTCTGACATTGCCATGTTGGGCTTCACGTGAATCAACACCTAGGTCAGCAAAGGCATCTGATGCATGCTTGGTTTCTCGGCGAACGGATGCATTTTGCAGGCCGGATGCAACGGATGTCATCTGTTGATCTGTACACCGATCGGATGCAACCCTGGATGCTTCTGTACCTCGGATTTTGTCGGGATTCGGATGTCCTGTGCCTTCGGAGATGATGTGATCTGTACACCGATCGGATGCGACCCTGGATGCTTCTGTACATCGGATGCTGTCGGGATTCGGATGTCCGGCGTCTTTGGAGATGATGTGATCTGTACACCGATCGGATGCAACCCTGGATGCTTCTGTACATCGGATGCGGTCGGGATTCGGATGTCCGGTGTCTTTGGAGATGATGTGGTCTGTACACCGATCGGATGTAACCCTGGATGCTTCTTCATATCGGATGCGGTCGGGATTCGGATGTCCGGTGTCTTTGGAGATGATGTGATCTGTACACCGATCGGATGCAACCCTGGATGCTTCTGTACATCGGATTTTGTCGGGATTCGGATGTCTTGTGCCTTCGGAGATGATCTGATCTGTACACCGCTCGGATGCAACCCTGGATGATTCTGGACATCGGATGCAGTCGAGATTTGGATGTCCTGTGCCTTCGGAGATGATGTGATCTGTACACCGCTCGGATGCGACACTGAATGCTTCTGTACATCGGATGCTGTCAGGATTCAGATGTCCTGTGTCTTTGGAGATGATGTGGTCTGTACACCGATCGGATGTAACCCTGGATGCTTCTGTACATCGGATGCGGTCGGGATTCGGATGTCCGGCGTCTTTGGAGATGATGTGATCTGTACACCGATCGGATGCAACCCTGGATGCTTCTGTACATCGGATGCGGTCGGGATTCGGATGTCCTGTGCATTTGGAGATGATGGCATGGTCGGATGCATCGGGTATGGGCGCCACTACGGTCGGAGAGATTCGATCTGTGTTTGTCGTCCCTTCGGCTGCAAGTCTGTCTTCTGGGATTCCAGCATTCCTAGGGTATTCGGATGCATCCCTTGGGAACTTTGTACACGGCCCGCTGTCTGGTGCAGATGCTCCATGAATGGATGTCTCGTAGGTTCCAATCAGGTTGTGGGGTTTTGGATCCTGTTCGGTGTTTGCTGTACAACCGGCACGGGGAATCTTTGTACACGCTCGGGCGCCCAACTTTGCTTCACCTGCACCTTTCGGCCTGAATTCCATGTTATCCAACTCCTCAACACTTGGAAAGCAAAAAGGATGATCAATGCTGTTAATTTCATGTTGGAAAATCCGGTTGTATTTCGTGTCAGCATGTGGCCAAATTTCATCCCTTTCCTTCAGCAGAATTCGACAAAACTGTGCTAGGGAATGCCTGGGATGTTCCACCTGTTGAACCAGTCCTTTGTCCTGCAATTGGTACAAAACGTTGGCAAACACCCACAAAGATTGGAGTGGCGATGCGCATTGACCCACTCCTGCCAGGTCAAGTCGAATGTTGCTGGTGTCGGATGCTTGCAAGTATGACGGAGGGAGTCCGCACATCAGTGATACCTCAGTCGGGTGTAAATGGCGCGCACGGAGAGACATGTGAGGCTGCTTTGCATCCTCAAACGGCACAAGCACTCCGTAAATCCCCTTGCCTGTTGGCATCCCCTTACATGTGTTAATGCAATGTGATCGGATACCCCTTCCATCCGTTTGGAAAGCACTGAGTTCATCATCATCAAGTACAAGTTGTTTCATGTCGCATGTGTTACTGTCCATCATGTTGGGGATGAGATGAAGAATGAAAGGATCAAACCGCAGAGATGGCATGGGAGGAATGTCTTCAAGCGGGACATACTCTGCTGCAATGGTACACCACCATCTGTCCCTGCGTCCTGGCCACATGTGATGCATCTGCAGTACCTCTTGTTTGAAAGTACTTCCTGTGAGCTTACTGTGCAATTCTAAATGGCTTTGAATCCATTGGGATCGCTTGGCTTGAGGGGTACATTCCAAAATGGTCATGACTGATTGTAAAAGATAGCTCAACTGAAGGGTTCCAGTGAAAGACCTGCTATGATCATCCAGTGAAAACGGTTGACATGAGATACCTGCGCTCACCATCTTTCCAGACCCGGTCTGCTTTGCGACTTCGGCCGCCGTAGCTGACGCTGAGATGTCTCCTTGAATCACTTGGACTGAGTACCTGTCTTTCACCCATTTGCAAAAGGTCGGATTCTGCTCCACGAAAAGGCATGTGTCAACTCCCAAAAATCTGAAACCAACGTCAACTGCCCCGATTCCTGCACATCCCTCGATCAACTGCTGAAGCTTCTCAATGTTTGTCGACTGATGCTCTAGCAAAAAAGAATCACTTCTGAAATCCAACCAAGGCCTACGACCATTCAGGAAAGATACCTTGAATAATGTCATCTTCATCGTGTTTCTATTGATCGGAGCATTGGTGAGGAAAACTTGGTGGTTGACCATAGATCTGCAAACATGGGCCCCAGGGCAGAAAATCAAAACCTGTGCCACCACATCTGTCTGCTGGCCATCCGAAAGGTCAGAAAACGAAGGTTCCAGGAAATTGGATGAAACGCCCATGGCTTAATCTACCCGCCCGAAGTTTGGCCAGGACCGCTCTACCCCCCTGGTAGGATTCGGGCCCAGAGCCTAAAAACCTAATCATCATTCCATTGAGGTCGCGACGTGAGGTCGCAACAAGACTGTGTAAACATATATATATATCCCGATTGTATCCCAATTACATCCCAATCTATTCTATTCTATCCCTTTCTATCCACATTATCCCATCATTTTGGATGCTTCAATTTGTTGCTCCCACATTTGGTGAAATCCCGCCTTGCTTCCCATCGATTGCAGCCCAGCATCTTCCGCAAGCGATAGATCTCCAGCTGCTGCACCGTGCATGAGCGCACCCATTGCTCACTGCCCTTCCCCGCCTTACGAGAGAAAAACCAGAAGCCATGGCCCATCTTCCGTACTACCGCAGGGTATAAAGTACAAATCATATATATATATATATGGAAGTTTCTTAAAATGCTGGTTGACCAAAATTGATGGTTTGTAATGGAAAAAACATACTATATAACATGGTAACATGGATGATTTGGGGGCACCCAAAATTCTATCAAATCTCCATATTGCAGATTCTACGTGAAAATTCGGGAGATATGCATTGGGATGATCACTGGGATGAAGGGTGGTTAGGTCATTGGCTTTGTTTGAGGGAAATATTGAAGGAAACCCTACAAATATATAAATCTTGGTGCTTCCTCCAGATTTGCATTCAATTGCGGGATTGGTGGAGGGAGGTGGCAATAATCCACTCAAAAGTCACCCCATCTGCCAAATATTAAAGACCCCCTAAATGGATCCAAATGGTCCCAATATGTGATTTCATCCCTGACTAAACAAAGGTTTCGGTTTTTTTGTGGGCATGAACGAGGGATGAAATGAATAAATATCTCCTTTCAAACTGGATGCAGTTCTAACAATTTGAAAAGAAGTTTTGCCTCCAGGCTGTTTGGTATTCGAGCACCTTCCAAAAGCTTCCCGTGGATTGATTCTACTTCCCATTCCGGGTGGGAGTCCGAAAATGAACGGTATCTGCTATCAACTATCATGTGGTTGCGGGGTGGGCTCTTTATGGCTTGTGTCGGGATGGATACCAGCGCTCCGAACGGCTCCCTTCATTAGACTTTCCGAATCCTGCGCCTCTGCCGCACAAAGTTGGCTACCGTGATCACATCAAACGCATGAATATCCTACATAATGTACATTATATATATACTGTATATATTATATTAATATATATATATATGATTATATATGCGTATATCGAATATAATTGAATATTTGGTCAATCTTGAATCTTGACATTAAACAAAAAAACAAACCATTGGCCCAAATCATCACAGGGAAGCATCAGAGTCGCCTTGTGCACCCAAACTGCCGCCAAATCTGCCGGTGGGGCTGTTGCCTTCGGCTCTGTGGATAACGCAAGCAACAAAGGGCGCAATGTATAGTTTTAGCTGATTTAGACACGTGGATTCAAGATGATTCAAGTGTGAAAACTATAATAAACTATAGGGATTTGGCATTGACATGTGTTGGTTTCAAAAGCGGAACGTAGCATGCAACTAACTAACCCGCTTTGTGCTTTGCCAGAATCCAGCCTGTCACATTTGTCAAACTAGCTCTCATTGCAAATCGCAAGAATCAGGAACCCCCTAGCTGCTTGCCATTAAACGGTTTTTACCTGAAAACCATGTAAAACCCAATATATTGATCATTTTTTGTCCAATTTTGGGACATGTTGGGACCAAGAAACTCATATATACAATCCATTGAGTAGTTTGACTGTTGCCTGCTCGACCCTTTGAACGTTTCCTGGCGGAAACAAGCTTGGTAGTCAAGGTAATACAGGTAATGCCTTCCACAATCATGATGGGAAAACAAGTAATTGTTCCAACCATTGAATCACCACATGGAATCAACACATGGCTAGTGAAATCCTTGGGATGTGCCATGCTGTGCCCTAGTTCCTGGTTCCTATGTTCAGGGATTCTTCCCCTCACTATAACCATCATTTCCCATTGCCATTCGCTAGTGCCCTGCCCAAACAAAAACTAAAACATATTTGTTTAGCTGGTGAGTCTATTTGCCCAAAATAAGCTAGATAGATATAATATATATATATATTTATTGATTTATTTATTTATTTATACTAAGTATACCAATATAAAATACCCATAGCTACCCATCACCCGGCTGAAATCCACCCGTTCCATCGCCTCACTTTGCACCGGCTCCGGCGGCAAGGGCTCCATGCTTGGCGTTGCCGCCACGACGGGTCGCACCGCCGGCGCATGATGGGCGTGGTGCCCTAAGCGGAACATGGCGGAAACGGCTGCGGCAGCTTGGCGTCGCGACCCATGATCAGACCCAGGCCAAACCAGGACATAAGATGATCTTCAATCTATGAGACATGTAAATTTCCTGGTTAGTAATATGATGTAATATTCTATCTAATCCATCTATTACACAAGGGAATAGTCTTTTCTTATTGAGACTTGTATTTTGAGATTTCCATTAAATGAAGATATTTCAGCAAAAAAAAATGAGACATCAAAACATGATCATATCAACAGGACATGGAGGAAACACACAAAGAATCGATGGCATATGAATCAAGCAACGATATTCTGGTTGGTGGTGCGATAACCATCTTGAAAAATGATGGAGTTCGTCAATGGGAAAGGATGACATCCCATATATGAAATGGAACATAGCCAATTCCATGGTTTGAAACCACCAACCAGTGATTATTAACCATCATTAACCATCATTAACCATCATTACCCATCACTAACCATCATTAACCATCATTACTCCATACAAAACTAATGTTTGAAACCACCAACCAGTCCAGTATTCCATGATCTCCCACTGCTGGATTCAATCGACACCCCGTGGGAAACCCCATGGGCCCCTGGCCGTGAACATTCAACCACAGGATATGATGCCGGATCTTATGTACCTCCAACCGCAGCCTAAATTTTGCCTAGTCATTCTCGTCATTCTATGCGTTCTGCATTTCATGTGGGTTGCACAAATGCTCGTATGTACATGTGTATATATATATATACATGCATATATGTATGTAAATATATATATATATACACGTATATAAATAAATATATATATATATATATGTGTTATATTATAAATAGCATCGCAGAATCACGTGAAGATATCAACATGTAATTCACGCCCAGGTCGTCCCTTGGCGCTGGCACAAAGCAGCAGTGCTGTGTCGGCCAGCAACGCTTCCAGCTGAAGACTCTCCAAGGCCTGGAAAATCGCCGGTCGATTTTCAAGGACCATGAGCTACCCATCTGCTGGAGCTAAGCTATAGAAAACCCCAGGTTTCATACACCAAAATCATCTACAAATGGTGAATGTTCGATATTTATCCATATACAGTATCTATCTTGATTTCCTGGAAGGTAGCTCAGTTGCTTGGAAGAGGTTAAAATGATGAACATAAATCAGTTGCGTTGGCTTTCTTTTTTAATAGGGGGCAAAACTTTGTAGCAAATTGTAACAATGGCAGCCAGCGGCAACTTCTTTTGCCGCCGCGCGTTGGTCCTGGAGCAGGTTTGCACTGACATAAGTTCATTTAATTGTGCAATATGAGGTATTTATCGTCGTTGATATACTGGCCCAAAGAGTGTACTGTGGGCAAAACAATATGGCAAAACCACCCACTTGGGAATAGTTTATACCATCTATAAAAAAAACTGGTGATTTTTGGGCGATGGTTTACTATTGCTTTACCCACATTACATGAAACCACTGGGCCCAGGGTGAATCTCCAGTAAGAGTTGTTTCTTCCAGATTGCTTTGCAAGAGGAATCCGTTGCATTTTTCAGTGTTTGACTCACGCAGAAAATGACAGGCCCCTGAATGACTCACAAATTTCAGACCCCAAGGACTGTACAACTTGTAAGTCTGCAACCTCGCCAAAGTCAGCATCATTCCAAAAACACAACATACAACTGCACTATATATATATGTGTGTATTTGTTTTTACCTTTATGCATCTATATTTATTTACCTTTGTGCTTTGTGCTTTAACTCGAACTAATTCCATGGCTCCGTGGCTCCTAGGCACCGCCCGACAGCACCGTCTTGGCGCGCACCAGGTTCTCCTTTTCGTCTGAACGGGCCTGGAAGCGAACATGTTGCTCTCAAACATGGGGATAATATCTGTGGATGTTAACCATCAATAGTGGGAATCTCACACATATCATCCAGCATATAATCATATAAGATCAACTTTAAGTATATTTATCTGTTACCTACTATCTTGATCAATGATGTTTTTTTTTTTTGTATTATTGTATGTTAAAACATGTGAGAACCAATGGGTCTCCGTATCGCTAGATATGGCTGGCCGGGAAATCCCTGGTCCCTGATGAACTGGAGGTTTGGCTCCGGGTAGTTCATGCACTGTCCTCACAGCCAAACATAGTAAACCGGTGTAAAAAGATTATGCATTGTAAATTTTGATGTTCCTTTGTATATATAATCTTTATTGCCAGAGCTGGTCATAGTATCAAGAGGTTTAAACCAAACTATGCACATAGCCCATCAGACTCTGCACCTGGTCAAGTTTTCTTGAACCCCTTTCTGTGTATCACCTGCCACCCTGGGGAATGAGTCATAAGGTCAAGCCCAGTCTTGCCCAGAGATATTGTCATCTATAACTATTCAAATATCGCACACAACGAAGCTTAATTTAGCAGCCAAGCTAGGTATCAAACAGTATCGTGGATATAGATTGACATAGGATGTACTGACTGATTGGCAGCCCTTCTCCAAGACATCCTGGACCAATTGGTGCCTAGATCATGCTAGCTAAGATGAAAAGTAGGAGCAACTGTCTTCAACCAAGGAGACCACATTCAACGTAATACCCACATTATGTTGCTCCGTCTTCCGGGAATCCACATTGCTTCATTAAATACCTCTACCATGACCAATATTATATAGACATCATGGAGTGTGTGTATATATATAATTATTATTTATGTATATTTATAACTAACATATATATATATATTCTATTGAGCATTTAATAGTTCACCGCCATTATCCATAGTTAAAAGTTAAAAGTTAAAAGTTAAAACCCCATTCATAATTATTCATAGCTAACCATCAATATTCATGGTTAAAACATGATAAAACATGTCTAAAATCCCATGTTTCTCGTGTTTCTTTTTCGCATTTCTCCGGACCTCAGCTCGGAGGTCGAAGTTCTGAAGCAGCGAATCACACTCCTTTGGGGCGAGATGCGGTGGGCAATGGCGAGATCCCCGGTCTTTTTTGAAGTTGAAGCGACTTAGAGGTCGTAAATCCATAAAACTCCTCAAAAAGATGGAAGTTGGTAAGATTGGATCCTAAAATTGTGATAATTTACTTATATTTACTTGGTAAAGGGTGATGTAAGCATATCTTACCCCCGAAACATGAAGAGTCTAAATCTGTGGCTTAATCCATCTACAACAGAAACGAGATCCAACCACCCCAAAAACAGGATATGGTTGTCCCTCTCCGGTGCTTCACTCATGTGTTTCTCTCGCTGAAAGGCGGAATCTCCTATTGCAAGGTTTGTTTGAGAGGGAGCATGTGTATGCATGCATGTTAGCATCATTCTATAATTATAAAGAACAAGAAAAGGCTAAGCGGCTAAGCCAAAGAGCAACGAAAGGAAACAAACCCTGCAACCATCTAACGTAATTAGCTAGCGAAAATTGCCCATGTGCAAATGAACTGGGGATTTTCCATTGCCATGATTCCTGGAGGGTAAGTTTAAAAAACCACTCATGCAATCTACTAAACTTCCAGCACGGGCAAGTTGTTTCATGCCGAATTTGTGGCAGTTTTGAAGGCCCGACTTTCTGATGGTCACTAGCTGTCTGTCATCGACCCTGGCCACAACGTCTCTAACAAGGTCCCTGGCCATGTCCATCTTATGGAAACTCTGTCAAGGCCAAGCGGTCTTTCCCACCCTATAACAATCCCTCTGGCTATTTAACATAGCCATGGAAAATGGCCCATTTATAGATGGTTTACCTATAACAAATGGTGATTGTCCATGGCTATGTTAAATAACCAGATAGTAATGGGTATAGTGATAGTGGGATATACCCTCTGGTAAATGTTTTCAAACAACTATGGAAAGATCCACCATGCTATTAATTGGACAACTCACCATTTCAATGGCCATTTTCAATAGCTATGCAACAAATTACCAGAGGGTAGAATTTTCTAATGACAGAAACATCCCACTTCTGGATTCCACCTGCGCTGGGAGATAACCCAACAGTCCGTGTGCAAGTTCTTCACAAAGTCCGCTGTTGCTGCGGCCTCCGTCTTTTTGCCTCCGCAAACGTTGGATCAAACAAGTGGGCTCCGAAAGTTTCAGCGAACCCCCTGGAATCGGAATGGGAATGGAGAATCTCAACCTCCAACAGACAGTTTGATCATTTCTGACTCATAGAGTTTTGCAAGTGAAATCTTCATATACTCCCTCGTGAAAGAGGACGTGAAAAACCAACTGCATCCAAATTTGCTGTTCATTGATGTTCCTATTATATAGACACGTAGGACACATACCCTCAGGAAACCGCAATCGAAAATCTCCATTCATAGATAATTTTCCCATTAACACTTGCATGTCCGGAATTTCTCTGCCAGCCACGTTTGATGACACCGAAGGGTTTTCCTGCAATTGCTGCTGCACCTCTCGACGCAGCTTTGTCTTCATCCAAGTCCATTTCCAAGTCAGCCTTCAGCTGGTGGCCAGGCGGACTCGGAGTAGATGAGTAGATGCTATCATACCAGTTATGGCGGTGAGTGGAAACGAAAAGACTGAATAAACAACAGTTTCCAACGTGATTTTCACGGTTTGTTCCATCCTCACGTTGTATGCAGGGCATTTCTAGACCTTGAAAGCAACTGATCGCCTTGGAAGCGGAACATCTGGTTGGCCCCCGGCTTCGCGTTGTTTTCACCAGGCCTTGTTCTTGGACTTCTCTGCAATGAGCGTCAAGTCAGCCTGGCAACGAAGAAAATCTCAGTTAAAAACCCGTAATTCTGAGGTTTTCGTGTCTTCCATGTCTTAATTCATGTTCAACCCCAAACCTAGGATTTAGATTTATATAGTGTTTACTCATTTTAGGTGTTCACGAAAGCTATTATTGATTATCATAAGTAAATAAGTTATGTTTGCGAACACTCCAGGATCCAAATGGGATAATCAATGCACATTCCAATCATTCCAGGCCTCCCGCTTCTTGGCGGCGTCTGCCAAAGTCTCCTGTGAGTCAACTGCTCAAGAAACCTGCATAGAATGCCGCATTGCAAGTAGTGTGTTCTCTCTCTCTCTCTATATATACTTACTATATGAAAGGGCATAATGTGTGTTATGCGAGTTATGTGCGTGCGTTTGTTGCATAATGGAACTGGAACATGTGTATATAAATCATATTGTGTGTGTCGATGATTGTCGACGTAGCAATATTTCATACATTGCAGTCATGTACTGATCAATATATCTTGATGAAGCGCATTGAACTGCAATGACTTGTACTATATATATATGACATATTAAAACCATTCTTAAAATCATCAACATCTGTAAATGCAAATCCCAATATGAATCCAACGGCCCGAAGGGCTCTGTTGATGTTGCACTTAGTCGTCCTCGTATTTCTTCTGCGCGCTTCCCTCGTCCATCTTGGCCAGAGCTATCTCTTGCTCGATGTCGGACTGACGGCAACACCGCCCGATAGAAGGGAGAACACGGCCCAATGGATAGTGGTAATTAATCACCATCAACTCCTTGGTGTTGGGTCAAGCAATTATAATCACCATCATTATCATCATGCATACATTATCATATACATTACTAGTATCTAATAACCAAGACAAATTTGATTTTGGTTGAATGAGGCTGATGTTTTTTTTAATGATGGTTTACGATTCAAATACTATCAAATCCTTTTGTTGCGCCAAACATTACTACACGGCTTTTGTTGGGGGTACAATCCCCAGGAAGGGCGCAGTAAGGAGCCCAATATTACATTTTACGGTAGGACGAACAAAACCACGATAGGTACGGGTCAAAAGTGCCTACACTTCTGTCAAAGATGTTATATAAACAGTTTCCATCGACTTAGAAAATGAACACATTTTCGGGTTGGCCGGGTGAGTGATCTGCAAAAAACATGCACTCACAAAGTCCACAAAGGTTTCGTCAGTGGGAGTTGCGTCATCCACACTAGCTACAGGCTGCTCACAAATCAACACGCCCCTGCTTCGCTAAATTATGACATACACTGCCTTTCCTGTCTGCTAATGGAGCTGATTCTACAGGTGAAATCCCAAGTCAAAAACGGATTTCAATCCACCGTTGTGTTCCAATAGTGTCAGTAGTTCACATCCCTAAGATCCATCCAGTGGTTTTACCTAGGTAAATTCCTTGGGCTATTAGGGACTGTGAATATGCAAGGCATGACTCAACTCCCTCCTAAACGTTGACATTCCCTCTGGAAAACGTTGCACATGCTGAATTGCCATGCTGGAAAAAACCGGCCTGCTGTTTTCACCCGCTTGGATGGTAAAAGAGAGGTAATGCACTATTATTGAAATTTGAAATGGGTTAAATAATGGTTAGATACTATGAACGATGATATCAACCAAAATATGCCATGTTACCATATAATCATGTTACCGGATGTTACCGGAACCACCCGACTGGAACACGATCCCAGCTGATGATCCGCCCAGCCTTCAGGGAATCCATCATGGACAGAACTCCATAGCTCTGTTGAGTCTGGCGGATCCGGATGACTCGGATGTCGTGTCCCACAAATTCACCCATCAAGGAGTCGACCTGTTCAAAAGAAAATTGCTCATCAAACATGGAATGGACATATGACAAACATATTCAACAATATATTTTGCGAATCAAAAGTCGGAATTGGGTCAACAAATGTCAAAAAAAAACTATATCAACCTGCAAGAACAGGGTAGCACAGGACTATGTTGCACCAGGATTTTTGAGATATTGCATAATTAAAAACATCAAAACGGATTAAGCGAAGAAATTGGTATGATATATATATATATATACATATATATGGTCCCCTCCCACAACCTACTTTGCTACAAGGTAGCAGAAGGTAGTTTGTTTTTTTTTTTGGGGGGGGTGGTCTAGCATATATATATATATGTATATATATATATATATATGTATGCGTGTGTTTGTGTGTGTTTGTGTGTGTGCTGATCAAACCTGAAAATAATCACCCACCAAGATTACTGTACTTATTTTTTACATTTCCATGCCTACTATTAAATTTATCATTAACCACAAAACTGTATTACTGTCATTGTCACTATTTTCATGAATTATCATGAAGAGAATCGTAATGGTTTATATTAATTACCCATGATTCATCATGCATTCAATGGGTCTCAAGAGAATTTCGAACAATCCCCTATGACTTTTGACCTATGTCCCCATTTTACCAGCACTGTACATATATATATATGTATATATATATATACTGTAAGTACATTTTGGGCAAATTATAATAATTCACTGATCTGAAATAAGGCTATTAATAGGGATAGTTACCCCTACTAACCATCATTACAGTGAGAACAGTGAGGTCGTTATAATTTGCCCCATATCTTTCTATATCTGAATGTTACCATGTTCGTTCGTTTTTTCCGGTTGATTTCCCCACTCCAAATCACCAACTTTCAGAGGTTCTCCCCCCTCCACCTGGTACTCGCCCTCCACGGTGGCCGGTGGGGCGACGAAGCCGTGCTTCGACCTGGTGGCAGAATTCACCAAGCCAGGGTGAACTAGGAACACATCATCATTTATGGTCATGTCACCATAAACAATCCAAAATTACATATAATATAATATAATTACCAACAAAAATGGGGATATTGAACTATGAATTTATGAAATACAATGTTTTAAGAATGGTCCCCCCCCAAAAAAAAATAACCACATGAATTGAGCCATATTATATAAATCATATGGAATTCACCACCAAAATATATCAAAAAGCTAATTTATAAGGATCTAACCAACAGAAATGGGAATTCAACTAGCAAAAGAAACTGCACACATGCTGATTTCTCCGTCTCTGACCTACAAAATTGATATGGCCACATAATGGAAACGCCTAAAAGTCGCATCCATCCATGGCCAGCATCTTCCAGCCACGTCACAGCTGAGCGTTGAGGTGGACTGAGGCGACTGAAGCGTTGGTGGAGGTGGACAGAAGCGCCGCGGCTCCGGGGTGATAGACCTGCGAGTATGTTCTTTGGGGAAATAAAATGATAACATGTGATAACTACTAAATTTGAACTACTGATGAAATTACGTGAAACCAACTGATTTTGGATGAAATTAAGTGAAATCAACTATCAAATGATTAGATTATGAAATTATGTGAAACTCATTAATTTTGAACTACTAATTATACATATTAATACACATACTTCCGTTTCTTAATTTGAATGAATTCGATTTGCAGGCGGATTCTTCCAAGTGGGTGAAGCTTGACATGCAGCCTTGGGGAAGGTCTGCGGTGGATGGAAGACAAGCACCACATCCAGGATCCCCATGGAAATCGACATCACAACAGCCATCCTCAGGATTGGTTTTTCAAGGGTTCATCCATGGACTAGCTCAGGATTCATGGATTTTTCCGATGAATGGTGGAGACCAATCATGGTCACAGCTAAGCTCAGTATACTGGGCCACCTGACCATTTTGATTACTAAAACCAAACTGTCTTCTTAGTTTGTGCCTTTGTTTGTCGGATTCTCCTTCCGTGTTGCTCGTTGTCTTGTTCATCATCGCCATTTGTCTTGCATGAGATGCTTACTGTAATCTTGGAGCGCTTGGCGCTTGACTTTCAATGTCAACATGTCTTAGCTTACTTGATTGGCGAAAAACGTTCGTTTGCCATTCAAATCTACAAAGAATACTGCAATAGGTAGCAAATGGTTGGAGTAAAACCTCATAATCAATAGTTAATAAGTTAAATCAAATCTCCTTAACAAACCCATTAAATCCCATGATATCACCATGAAATGGTCGAAATCCCAAAAAATCCATATAAATCCTCGTTTTCCCTACCTTTTTTGGCATCAAAACCCTCCTTTTTACAGCAGCATTAACGCGCCTTGGCCAAGCGCGCCTTGGCCATCTCCAGAAGCTGCACGGCCGAGGTGTCCTTGGTGCGATCGTTGGTGGTTGACCCCTCTGAAAAATATGCGAAAGTCAGTTGGGATGATGACATTCCCAATATATGGAAAAATCATCCATAAAATTCATGTTCCAAACAACCAACCAGTGATTATTAACCATTATTAACCATCATTAACCATCACCAATATATGATTAGTCATAATGACAATAACACTGGCAATCAGCAAGAATAATGGCAATAGACAATGGTAATAAGAATGGTAGTTTCCATAGGTAACTTGACCCATCCGGACATCAGCAATATTGGGTTTCAAATGTCTCAACCAAGAAAAATGGTGTTTTCATCAATACGTATTTGGATCAGTGACATTCATGATAATTAATGATTATGCCAATGGTTAATTATGTTTAACGCTGATTAGTGATAGTTCACAATGATTAGTTATGTGATTATGGTCAATCATCATGGGCAAAAATGATGATAAATGATGGGGTTAACGGTCAAAAACAAAGGTTTATATAAATTATGTGTTTAATGACATAGTGGATGATATGAAGGATAGTGGTTAAATATACCCATTAGCTAATCATATAGGATGTAAAACGCATCCTAGGGCATGGACCCGGATATACATGGTACATACGACCAACAATATGCTAAGCGTACTGGTCTGGTTCAGCAGTGGCTCTGAAAAACTGTCTGCTCCAGCAGAGGTGAATCAACGGAGACACTTTGGAGCAAGACTCCTCCAGCTTAGTAGTTTCGCAACAACACAATATGGTACATAATGATACATAATGGTACATATGTACATATGACCAACAATATTGGTAGAGTACAACCATATTGTTGCCCATGACCATATTGTAGCTTGGTAGTTTCGCAGTTCGTAATTGATGGTGTCTGCGCCCAGATGAAGCGCCCAAATGCTCAGCTTGGGACCTCTTAGTGTCACGGTGAATCAACCCCCCTTTAAAATGGAGGTTTCCTAAAATGGGGGTACCCCAGTTCTCATCCATTGATGGATTTTCATGGATTTTCCATTTTTTTTTACCAACCAGCGATAAAGGGGTACCCGCATGACTATGGAAACCACCATCTAGCAAAAAATACATAAATATTAAGATCAACCATAATAAGCCCCAGTAAACCCCAATAAACCCAAATAAACTATAATAAACCATAATATACCCCGATTCATATGGTAGTTTCCATCACAAACGACCCATCGGCGTCCCACCAAGCATCCGAGGTCATGAGCTCCTGGAACTCCTGGTGCTCAGCCTGGACGTCGACCATCTATATCCCATATGCTCCATGTAAGGGCAAATGTTGGTAAATATTCCATACATGGAACATATGGGTATGGTTTCATTGCCATTGCGAGGTCGCTTTCGGCCTAGGTCCACCGCATTGCGCGGAACGCGAAAAGAACGCGCACCTTCCGAGTCTCCCCGGCGGTGGCAATACTCTGGTCCATGGCGGCAATCCCATCCTGCTGGCGGCCACCGTTTTTGGAGAAAAAAACGTGAGAAAATCTGGGAAAATTGGCGATTCATGGCTATTCCATGATCTGACCCCAATTGTTTGGATGGTTTAGAACTGTTTTTTCCCCCTAATTGAATTATATAATTGAAGTGGCCATAATTTTTTGAAGGTATACTGAGTATACTCCATGTTGAGACACATCACAATTTTGCATGTCATGTTTTTTCATTGCCTTGTAATTTGGCTCAGTTCAAGTGCATCCATTTTTTCTGTTGCTTAAGATCTTCAATGGTCTTCATTGGTAAATCTCTCGTACTAAGAGTTTTTGTGGTGGTTGTATCCTCGTGCGCTGCTTCAGTTTTTTCCAGGAATCCACATGCTGTATCTGCGTTGGTTTGTTGAAACAACATGCACATTGAATAATTTACCAATGGACACGGTTTACACCCGTTCAAAGTCAAGATTCAAATCATATACCCTCCAGTAATCAAACATGGCAATGGAACATGGCATCTAGAGCTGATTTTCACAACAAAAAACCTCCATGGTTACCCTCTGGTAAACAAACAGTTCGCTATTGAACATGGCCATATAAATAGTTGATTTACCCATTAATAGCATGGTGGATCTTTCCCATCCGTTTTTTGTTAGCCCGTTTACCAGGCCGGGTAGTTCGGGGATGTTCCATCTATAGAGTCATCCCCAGAACACCAGAACCTGCGCTACCCACGGCCACGGCAGCCCCACCTGCAACTGCTTCACTTCACTGGCCAATTGCTTGGTGGCCTCTGCCTGGCGCAAGGTGAATCTGGGCAAAGCCGCCATTGAAAATTGGTTGTAGACGTGTTAAGGGTGGGTCATATATAATGTGTGTATTGTGTATAATATTGTATAATATATACTGTGCATAGATAGATAGATAGAGGGATAGATAGATAGATAGATAGATAGATTGATAGATAGATTGAAAGATAGATTGAAAGATTGATTGATTGATTGATTGATTGATAGATTAGGTAGGTAGGTAGGTAGATAGATAGATAGATAGATAGATTGATTGATTGATAGATAGATAGATAGATGAAAAGAATATATATATATATATATGTACAAATATAACATGGATACACATATATATATATATATATACAGTACATGCATATGTATATTGCATATAATGTGTATGTGTGCGCGTGTTTTATTGATATGTAGGGAATCACTTTAACACTGTTTTCTTCGAGCTGGTGATTTGTTTCAGTCATATAACTGGTGCATTTCGCATGGCTTTTACCCATTTACTAACGATTAAGTTGGCGTGACTACATGGGTATGTCCCCATGGTGTTACTCATCTTACCACAACTTTGGATATGTCTCCACTGTCTCCGCAAGTATGGATGTTTGGTGCTGATTGACTGATTGACAACCAAGTGATGGTTTTTCATGATTTCAACATGTGTCAATTTTCAACCCCTCAAAAATAGTGTTTCATGGAGACCTTAACAATAGTCTCCAAGGGTTGGTTGAGCCACCTGAACAAATATGGGGCAAGTGGAGTCATCCTTTTTGTCGCGATGGAGGATGAAAACCCATCTAAAACTGAATTTATCTAGACCAATCCTGCCTATACGTATATATATATATATATGTGTGTGTTTAAGCATGTTTAAGCTGCCCGGTAAGCCTAAGCGATCTGGTTTCTACCTATCAAAGTATCTAACCTACCTAGGTCTGTCTATACATTTAGGCACATACCCTGTATATCTACATATATATGTAATTGTATATAAATGTATACCAGTCAAAGTATATATATATATACATATGTAATGAATGAAAGCGCATATGCACATATATATATATATATAATACGTGAAAGAGTGCGCATATGCACCTGTGTATATATATATATATATGTTCATGCATTGCTGTGCCGCAGTCTTACAGCTACTACGTGCAAGTGCAAGAGTCGAAAAAAAAAAAACAGTATTCACTCAATGTACCTCATAAAGTGCATATGCATACACGCACATATATATATATATATATATGTATGCATATGTGTATGTGTATATATATATATATATATGTATGTTGCATGTGCATCGTATACCGCAACCTCCCTGCCAAACTTTCACAGGCCTATATGCAGCCTGCAGTTCCGGCCTTCTGGCTAATGCTGGCCGCCAACGAGGCCAAGTCCTGAGGAAATATGGACGAAGAACATGGCGACCCACCATCAAGACGTAGAATCTATACCTGATTTAGCGAACAAACATTGGGATTTAGCTATGTATATATATATATTGTATTTAGCTCTATATGTATATATTCATGCATATTTACTTATATATGATTATATGAAGGTAACATGGTTAGAGCCATCCTGGAAAGAAAGGAACGTACATAATCATCAAGCAGGATAAAGCTATATCAAACTAGGTAAGCGGCGGATGGAACGCCGCCTGTTTTTCCAACCATATGCAAGTTCACTTTCCCTGTGTTTTCTCAGGGTTTTCTGCTTTTGTCCATTTTTTGGACCCTCTCAAATCCTGCGACAAGCTACTTCGTTTTATCAATGTTGTATCTGTAAGCGTGTATTTTTTTTTACAAGCTTTGCAGGACATGAGTTAAATTTTGATACACTCCAACCTCGCGAAGGGAAGCAAAGACTACCATTAAAATCCTCATGAATCCCATGACTTTAACTCACAAATTTGTGGCAAAAGCATGTAAATAAACCTGGGACATAGTCAGGCAACAGCATCACATCCAGAGCGTGTTTCAGAATACTTAGAAAAGTACAAACCATAACATCATGAGCGTGTTACAAGTTCCTTGAAGAAGTGCAGAGCGTAACATCAAGAGCGTGTGAGAAGTTGCTAGGAAAGAGTGCTGAGCGTAACATCAAGAGCGTGTGAGAAGTTCCTTGAAGAAGCGCAGAGCGTAACATCAAGAGCGTGTGAGAAGTTGCTATAGGAAAGAGTGCTGAGCGTAACATCAAGAGCGTGTGAGAAGTTCCTTGAAGAAGCGCAGAGCGTAACATCAAGAGCGTGTGAGAAGTTGCTATAGGAAAGAGTGCTGAGCGTAACATCAAGAGCGTGTGAGAAGTTCCTTGAAGAAGTGCTGAGCGTAACATCAAGAGCGTGTTAGGCAAGAGCGTGTTCCACGCACTCTGCACATGACGTTAATACCCCACCCCACCCCACCCCATCGACAGAGCAAGACCGCGTGAGAAAAAGTAAAGAGAAACAGAAAAACGCACGAAAGCTGGCGGCGTTCTATCCGCCGCCAGCCAACTACATACTAGGGATTGGCTGCTCGATCCTTTTTGGATATGACCTAAAATCCTGCAATGGACTTCATTGGTGGATCATGAGAGGGGTCAAACCAAAACTGAAGGACACATAAGGTTGATGGAAGCAAGAAGCGGAAGTCTAAACTGAATTCATATAGATCTCATATAAACTCATTAGTAGTTCGAATACACATCATAAGTAACCAAGTATCTTAGTTCGGGAACAATCATACAATAAGTAACGAACACATTATTAGTTCGGAAGTCTCGAAAAAGGCAGCCAACAAGTCAGTCACTCTTCCTGAAACTCCGGTTCCAAGTATATAAAGGCGCACGTCCTGTTGCTGGCTGTGGCTCTTCATCTCCGTTGCATGGAACTGCTTCTGGCAGTAGGCCTCAACGGTTCCCACCGGCCTTTTTTTAGGGTTGATGTCCAAATCGGCCATTGGATCCATCCCGTTTTCTTGAAATTCCTCCAGCAAAGCTAGTTCTATGACTATATGATATTGTAGTTCTCATGGGTAGTTTTGGGGGACTGCTTTCAGCCAAAATTTACGCCAAGCATTGCAATGAATACCATCTGGTAGTCTAACATAGCCATTGAACATGGCCATTGATTTTTTTTTGGTAAATCATATGAAATCAACTGCAAATGGATCATTTTCCATTCGTACCAGAGGGTATCCGATGCGCCTTTGGTTTTTTGCCCTCCTGGGACCAGCATTGTCGTAGGTACGATGGCTACTCCTAGATACTCGTTGGGGAATTCTAACGCAACATGAGATAGGTGCATGATTGCCATTTCATAGATAGACATAATGATACATATCACCCAATGATCTATCTATATATATATATATCCATATAAAACATTATATGGCAATCTAATAGAATTCATTTGATAACCCCATATGTCTGGGTAGTTTCTGCCGGATCTCACGCCTTTTTGCCCTCGTCGTCCTTCCTGGAAGCTGCTGCTGTTTCTATGGCCACATGGAATGAACAAATGCAGGGTGCTTGGCAAGAAAATCATGCTAAATGTACAATTGTTTAAACATGGTTGAACCAAACGAAATCAAGCTACCACTTAGGTGATTTCTACGGTTTTATGATAAGTGATTGGGGATTGCTATTAAGGTGTGCCACACTAATTTTCACATATAATTAAAAATGTGGTATTCAAGCAAAAGAACTGGAGACATAACCAAGAAATGCGTTGGTCCAACAAACGGAAATATGATTAAATCAGTGGAAATAGGCACATAGTTCAGTGCTTATGGTGATTTTCCCTGAGCTCATGACAAATAGCTTGAGCTGGATTGGTTTGATATTCCTTTCTGCCTCCTGGCTAACTCTATATAAATGGAACTAGCTGTCAGCCGTTGGAGGGGTGGTTTAATGTGGTTTACACTTCAGCCCCTTTCCCTGGAACATCTGCAAAGCGTCTGCTCGGTCTTCAGCAAAGCAATCATGCCTTGGAGCTTGCAAAGATTCAACATACCAACTGGTGGTTTGGAAGAGAAATGCTCCCAGAACGACAGGGGTTACAGTACCCGTATACCAGACAGTGGGTTTACATAAACAACATGATGGTTGCTTCACCAAATGACCATGGCCGCATGAATGTCTTGGGCCAAGAAATGCGTAGCAAACTGTTTTGTCTGTCTACAATTCAGCCTTGAATAGCAACATTATTCAATATTTCTTGGAAAAAAGGCCTGACCACAACATGCCGATGAAGTATGATGATATGATAAGGGATGAAAGCATCCCTCTATGATCTGGCTGAAGAGAAGGGCATCCACGTACCCACCTATGTAGGTTCAAATAGATAGTGATAGATGCAGTAGATGGCCAAACCCCACGTAGCTGACTTAGAGGCGTGATCGGTAGTGGTAGTATTAGTAGTGGCCCCAGACTTTTCAGACTTCTTGTCAGTGGCACATCGACAGAGGCACCATCAATCTTCTCCACAATCTTGGTGAAATCCACCTGTGCTTCAGGGCTGCCGTTAGCTTAAATCCAAGGAATTTTGAAACACAGAAGTGCCCAAACTTCTAAACAACACACATGCAAAACTCTGAAACATTGACATAATTTGACTCCAAGAATCTGCGAAACACACAGTGGGTCTACAAGGTGCAACACCTGATTGTGAGGTTTATTTACCCCAAAACTCATCTGTGCAAAGAACAACTTGGATGCTGCTTTCCAAGTAATCTTCAAACTAGACGATGTCCCACTAACTGCTGGCTACTTTCTCCAACTTTGTCAAAGGGAACGCTGGGAACCAAACACTGCAAATAGGAAAAACGCACATTCAAAACAAATCAATTTCCTCCCAGCATTTCCTCTGCAAACAAAATCATTCAAAACCTATTCTAAAAAACATCAGTTAATTTGTTATCCCTGTTCAAGTTTTGGTCAACTTCCCACCGGCTTTTACCTGTGATTTTCAATCAACCTGAAGGGATCTGGAACAGCTCGTTCCAACGGATTCTCCTCGCCTGTTTGCCCGAGAGCGCCAGGGCCAAAAAGTTGAGCTCAGGAGAGGATGTCGACACCTGGCCCATTTTGGCGCCAGAAATCTGGGGTAAATCCCCCAAAAAATCATCTTTGGTCAGATGAAACATGTTCACTGGTCTTCTATATCTATATAGGGATATGTATATCGCAAGGTATTGGAAAAATTGAGCATGCCGTGGAAAAGAATGATTGCACAAGCCAAACACAAGGTGACTTTCACCAGAACATATCACACTTACATCAGTCACAGGGTGCTTGATACAGCCAACAAAAATACACTCCTCAACTGGCGCGCCAATGTATGTGTATATATAATACACAGTATATAAAACTCATGTGTATACATACCTATGTATATACATACATATGTATAGACGCACATATGTATATACATATAGATGCATGCTGCATATAATATCATATAATCATACATATATATAATATTAATATATATATAACTATATATATATAATTATATATATATATAGAGAGAGAGAGAGAGCCATATATAGCCGTTATCTATCATCCCGTCACATTTTGAAGGCACCCTTTCCGGACGCCACGAGTTTCTTCACCTTGGAGAGGAGTTTCTTCACCTCGTCCGTGCGATCCTGGCAACATCAAACCACTGAGTGGGAACCACTAGGTGAAAACAAACATTACTGGTTGGTGGTTTTAACAATCTTGAAAAATACGAGTGCGTCAATGGGAAGGATTATCCCATATATTATGGAACATAAAATTCATGAAACCACCAACCAGATTAATGCTCATAGGGGTTGAACACAAACATGTTGGAAACAACATGAAACAACATGAAACATGGGTTTCAATCAGTTTCAGCTTCGTTTTCCAGGTACATTCCCCCCGGTCCTTCGAGGTTTGCAACAAGGACGAAGTCGACGAAGCACGGCCACGAAAAAGCTCCAGAGACTTGTCGGAATCCAGGAGGTTGATGGCATCCTGCGACCAAAAAACATGGCAAAATTCATGAGAAGATTGTGAGAAATGGACATATTTTGGCAAAATTTTGGCAAAATTTTATGGGAATATCATGGGAATATCCCAAAATTCATGTCCTGGGCATTTTCCGACAAAACAATATTAAAAAAAACTGCTATTGGGATGAGCAAACGTTGAAACAATGGTGAAAACATGTGAAAACAAACACAAGTGATGACAGGTGTTTGTTGTGTCCCAGGCCTTAGACAAGAGGATATTAGATTTAAGATCAACTCATGATGAGGATCCCTCAATTCAAATGATTCCCTGCAGGATTTTTTGGGGCCCAAGTCTGCCAAATCTATCTACATGTCCACCCCACCTACGATCCCATATGTGCCAGTGGCAATAAAGGGGCTCATGTCAATTTGTTGTTGTCATTCAACAGTCCATGCGTCCGGCATTGAAGTATTGGTTGTACTAGATCATTTTTTAAAGATCATTTGTATGACTAAGAACTGATTAGGGTATTTATCAGCCTCTCTTTATATTATATCCGATATCGTCCTCATTGCTGGCAAAACAACCCATGATTTGAGATTCTTATTTAGCTCATATACATACATATATGTCCTCCGTATGCTGAAGAAATAAATATGCACACACACACACACCCAAATAATCAAACATACACATGTTCACAATTGTTTTATAAACAGAAAATAAGATATAGTAAAACACTGTGAAGCAATCATCACTCCTATAATTGTCTGATATTCAATACGACCCTCTGGTAATTTCACATTTATTCTTGGAAATTGCCATTAAGTTCGTTGATTTACCTAATTTACCTATTAAAAATTGGTGGATTTTCCAGTTTGCAAACTCTTCATTTACTCAAAAATGGGTGGATTTACCTAAAATTACCTATAAACAAATGGTGGGTTTTCCATGGCGATGTTAATAGCATTCATAAATCTGCTGGTGATATACCTACGAATTGTCCCATGGCAAACGGTTCATTTACCTAAAAATTGGTGGATTTACCTAAATTTACCCTAAAAAATGGTAGATTTTCATGGATTTTCCATGGCAAACTCTTCATTTACCGCTAATTCATCCCCACCACCAGCACCACCAGCCCCGTGTCGCTACGTCGCTACGGCCGCGTCCTGCAGCGCTAGCAGCTCCTTCCGGCGCTGCTCCGTGCGCTGCGCGTGCAGGCCGCTCTTGGCGTCCCAGCTGCTCTTCAGCTCCGCCAGCATGGCACGGTCCTGGCGGAGCGCAACGGATGCTGCTGGGGTGGGGAAAATCTGGGGGAAAATGTGGGAGGAAAATGTCATTTGATACTTGCTTGAGATGTGTATGTATTTTGATGTATTTTGATAGGTTTGACTTGTTTTATGTTTTTCTTGTTCGAAGAAATTGAGCTGTGGATGATCTCTGATGTAGATCGGACGTTTTGGACATGGTTGATTTCTTGATCTGCGGTCTCTTGATATGTTTTGACAGATCTGAGTTCTGGATAGTTCTGGATATGGATGAATGATGTATTTTATGTTTGAGTTGAAACTGGTGAATAATTGGCGAACTATCACATACACCTGTTGTATGTGTCTATTTTGGTGAAACATGTCAGAATAACGTCTCTCAAAGTGGCGGTGAAATATCATTTTCAGATCGGTTGCGCCTGAAGGCATCCCCATTCTTGCTGATGAATGAATTGACATTTATCTCCCCAAATCAGGTGGATAAGGTTGGTATATTCCGATCATATATTCAAGGATGCTGCTTGCTCTAGATTGGAGAAGCGCAAACAAATGAATTTAATTGTCTCATCCACATGTCTTGACAAATCGATGCGTTTCGGTTTTGTGTCAGAAAGTGCCGATGCTTCTTCGAAACAGCATCAACATCAAACAAGCTCCTTCAAAGCCAATTTCTTTGCAAACAAATCTAACTTTTCATGAACAAAATATATCAACAAATATGTTTATACAGTACAGTAGGTAATTATAAATGATATTGCTATATGGCAACATGTTTCTCTATGAAGAAACATCTTGTTCTCTTAATCATAAACAGTAGAAACAACCTTCCCCCGCAGCAAATGTCGCTGCGAAGTCCTCGACCAAGGATTGATCCTGACCAGCCAAGGAGCGCTCCATGTCCATGATCTCCACCTTCAACTCGCCCATGCGCTTCATTTTCCTAACGCCAGGTGTTTCCTAATTTAGGGAATGGTAGGGATCAATCTGATATCTGGGATCAATATCTGAAGTAGACTGGTTGGTGGTATACCTACCCCTCTGAAAAATATGAGTTCGTCAGTTGGGATGATGAAATTCCCAACTGAATGGAACATAAAATTCATGTTCCAAACCACCAACCAGTAGATATCGATAGTACGAAACCGTGCCAAGTGAGCTCTTTATCCCCTGATTTGAGGATTGTTGAGCCTTGAAATGGTCTCTTACTGACCCCCAAAGTAGTCACTTTTAGCTGCCAGGTAGGCTCTATTTACTACCCGTTTAAGTGAAATAAATCCTATAACCTTACTGCTTCCTTCAAGGTACCTCCTGCCTAGATGGCTAAGTTGGTTTATAACTAGGTCAACTATGGTTCATGGTCATGGCATGTACACACACATAAATATATATCTAATGATCTTTAATTATTGAGATGCAAGTATCCTTTTTTTTATATATATATATATAAAGGATACTTGCATCTCAATAATTCAAGATCAATAGATAGTGGGGCGAATAAACCAACAAACATCACTGCGGGGCATTGCCGCAAATTGTCATCTAAAATCTGGATGGCCTCTCCAGTTGCTCCAGAAGAGTGGAAATCTCTGTCTTCTTGGACGCCTACAGCAGCTCTCGTCAGGCTTGGCAGGCACCATATCATGCACCAAATGGGGGAACGTTGGGTACGCTCCAGTAATTTAACATAACTCGCTTGAAAATAATCAACTGTAGATGATTGACCTGTAAAAAATGGTGATTTTCCATAGTTATGTTGGATTATGTTAGCTTACTGGAGAGTACCGAAAGAATTCTACAGTCAATACATAGTACATGCGCCAAATCGTCCCCGGGGCCTTCAATTTTGACCCATATGCTGCTGGCACCTGTGGCACTCACATTCTTCACATCTCAGATTTACCATCTGGTTATGACTAACATAGCCATGGTATAGATGGCCCATAGAAATAGATGGTTTACCTATGAAAAATGGTGATTTTCCATGGCTATCGCACAAATAACCAGATGACAAGTGAGAAAAACATGTTCATCTCAGATTTGTGGTTTGGAAACTCCAATTTGTAGCTCCAACTGGATTCACCACCCGATTACCAACCCTTCAATTGGTTATTTTCGGAATCTATCTTGATTTACTGGAGCGTAACAGTGCCCCGTCAAATCGGTGAAAACCCATCATTTTCCGACATACCATGGATGAAACCATGGTTTTTACCATTAAATCCATCAATCGCCATCGGTTTTCACCATGAAATCCATGACAATTCCATATTGTTTGACCGATTAAACCCAAGAAAAACATGGGAAAAACCAGGGTGTTTGCCATGATACCCATCAAATCCATTTGTTTTCACCATGGAATCCATGGTTTCTTCACGTTACCATGGATCTCCACTGCCTCCAAGTCCCCGAAGTTCTCCACAGCGTTTTCTTCGGTCTTGGAGTCACTGGTGATCTTCCTAAGCCATGGGATGAAGGGGAAATTTATTGGGAAAATGGTGGTTTAACATAAACTGATGGTTGGATATGGTTTAACATGGTTTGATGGGATTTTAATATTGACCAGTTACACGAACAATACATGATTTTCTTCTGCACTCGGACATTTTTCCGTGCCAAGCATCTCTGTGGTGTCGTCTTTCATGGCCTTGGTTGCATAGAGGTGGGGCCGGCAATCGTGAGAAATGCGGATTTGCATGGATTTTGTTTTTTTTCGGCAAAGGTTAAACCGTTAAACCAACAAAAATGAATCTGACTTCTGCCCCAATCACCCAAAAAAAACATGTGCCAGAAAGATTTGCTCATGGTAATTTGCAAATTCCTGGGTGGTTGATCATGTCTTGACATGTTTTGACACATCTTGTAGCTATTTACCCTCTGGTAATTTAACATAACTATGGAAAATCACAATTTTTAATGGGTAACTCAACTATAAATGACCATTTTCAATAGCTATGTTAGTTTACCAGAGGGTATTTAATAGACAAAACATGATGGTTCAATGTAGGTCAAGCTCTGGGGATTCCACTGAACTAATCCGAACTTCACAAACATGGCCTTTCCAACAAAACCTGAAGATTTGTGAAACACCAAGCCCCGCAGAAAATCACAAAACCACAGGTGTCCCCTGTGGTATCCTGTGCTTAATGGCGACATCAAGCAGCGACTAAACCCGGCCTTGAGATCGGAACGTGAGATCGGAACGTGATGTGAGGGCAACCATCCCTATCAACTGTTAATTAAATATGTTAAGGGTCATAACATGTCATAACCCGTTATCAAGCTGTGTAATGGCTACCATTCTCTAGCCTTGATACGCGCCCACAAAAATCCCAGCTGTGGATTGTCCGAGCCCGGCAGAATCAAAATGCCCTTTTTTCATCTGCGAGAAGCGTTCAGGATGCCCATGACGTAGTCGGGATCCTAGTGGAACTGAACAAAATCCCTGGACTCAAAATGCGAGTTTCAACCCAACGCAAACATATGTGCCACGATCAGAACATGGTGTATAGATGTATATACATATATATATATATATATGTATGTATAGTTTATGGTCATCCATTCCCATATTGAGAATAATCCTTATAATGGATATTAAATTCCCTATTAATGAATTGATGACCATCACCCAATATGGGAAAGCCATGTTTAATTTTGACCATGTCACATATCATAATACAGTAATACATGTTCAAAACCTCCAGCCAGAACGTAGACCCATGGTGACATATCCCTACAATCCACTCATATGGACATGGAAATTCATAAACAAGTCAAGACAAATCATCTTTGGAGTGCAAGTTTCCACATCCATGTCTCTTGTGCAAAGGAAGTTGTACGTGTTCCATAGTGTCGACCGTCAACCTTGGTTTTACCCTCTGGTAAACTTACAAACAACTGATGGGAAAATCACAATTTTTAATGGGTAAATCCACTATTATATAATGGCCATTTTCAATAGCTTTTTGTATGTTTACCATTGGTTTTAATAACCCCCTGCTCTGATCATTTGGCTGGTGGCCGGCCCAGTCCCAGTCTCCGTCTTGGCAGTCTCTCCAGAGAGCAGCGACCTACAGAGTCAACCACTCCGACGTGGCACTTCCCCTGCTGGAATCAAGAAGCTAGGGCATTAACATGTACTGTATTACCAACGATTTTAGGAAAATCGAATCCATCAAAAATCCATCTTACCAGTGTATTACCCGTTATATCTCCATAAAATGCCCAAAAAAACGGGTTTCAAGTGGCAAAAATTGGAGATATGGGAAGTGATGCATGCAATGCACCCAAAAACATCGGTTTACCCATTGATTTTTCCCTTTGCTATTGCAATCTCTTGGGGTACACCCAATTTCTAGACAAAACCACCCCATATATATATATAGAGACATAGATATAGATAGTCGGTTTGTGTTGGTTCTACATTCTACATCCCAGCTATACCGCGTCTGCGTTGCACTGCCTGCAGCACCAAGAAGGACCCAATACCAAGCACTGTCACGCCAGGAAGCTGGGGATGTAACTCTCCTGTTTTGAGCACCACTGGACTGGACTGACATTTCATTGTCGAAAGATTCTTTCGGCCTGAAACTCAACCAATAGCCAGTTCCAGAATTGAAATGGTTGTCTGCCAGCCACTGTGCTACAGGACGAAACCATGCTGTTCCGCCCCCCCATCGTCCAAGGCACACGTTCGAATGCAGCAAGTCTCACGATCTGCAAATGATCGGTGTGGTGGCGCTGCATTCGCTGGTTTGTCAAGCACGGTCTCGAGAGCTGTGAATGAAATATCAGTACGCGTGGTGCCCTCGCGCCTGCTATATAGCGCTGTAAATTGCATAATTGCTTTCTATACCATTTCTGGACAAACCATGGGAAAGCATTTGATCTTCCAATATTATAATAAACAAACATAAATTCATAAAATGATGTTCAAACCAATCTCGTTGGTTATTTGCTGGCTGGTGGTTTCAACCCCAAATCTGAAAGTCAGGATTCGGATCATTATCCCAAATAGATTAAATAGGGTTGGACAAGTGTGAACATATTAAAAACCCATCAGCCAGCATTAAATATATGCACACAGAGAGAGAGAGAGATATATATATATATATAGATATACAGTATATATATATATTACCCAAGTGGCTCACTATATCTCATTCAACAGCTGGTCCAGATCTACCCTCTCTCTGTCTCTCTCTCTCTCTCTCATCTCCAAGGCCTTTCCATATTATATAATTCGATCATTATCCCAAATGGCTATG